>VWZY01009441.1:245067-311350 GCA_013399075.1 Chloroceryle aenea
TGTCCCGGCGAGAGCGGAGCCGCTTCCCGCAGGTTCGCGCAACACCTCACACGGGAGGTAGATGCGGAGCCGCCGGGAGCCGGTGCCCCCTTTCTGGGGCTCCCCCCGAAACGGTCTCGCATTTCCCGTAGAGACAAGTCCCTGCAAAGATGCTGTGTGCCTGCAGCCTGTCACCGCCCGCTCCAGCCTCCCTGCCCTGGCTTCAGAAATAGACTATTACACTTTTTATGGCCTATCCGTTATTTTAACAAATTATCGATAATTTCCTCAATGTCATTTGACCTTCGAGGGTGCAAGCGAAAGTGGGCTCTGTTCTTTCCCACTCCTCCCTCCCGTCCCTTTTGCTGCCTTTTCTCTTTTGTTTTGTTCTGTGAGAAATACCGAGCTATTTCTCGTTCTAAGGGTGGTTTATACACATTAGTAAATCTTCAGAGTGAAACTTGCCCTCAGTCTTTGTCATTGTTTCCTTAATGGTAGCTATAAATTACCACTCTCCTTTCTGGAGCATCAGGCTTCATTGCTTTTGAAATGATCAAAGTTATTCTCTTTTAAAATCCAATGAGACACAACCTATTGTATCTCCTGGTCCGTCTCAGTCACTCATCTATAAATGCATAAAGCTGCTCACTGAACGCGCCAAGGACTCTCCAGCCCCGCAGCGTACCCCAAACCTCCCCTTGCCAACAGAAGGGACACATGAGTGAAGACTTCCCGACGGTTTCTGTGCCCTCGTGAATAAAGTCACGATGGGAACTGGCACATCCATGCACCTCTGGTCTGGAGATGGCCCTCGAGGTGTCTCTGCAGACAGTTGTCCCCGAGGCACACGGCTACAGGCTGCCTTACGGAGCAGCTCGTACGTATCTCAGGCACTTTCCAGCCAAAGGTTCCTTCATGAACCTGACCAATATTCATTTAATTAAAACTCATCACCAGATTTCACTAAAAGGCACCAAATCTACATGTGAAGAGTGCAGCAGAAAAAAAAAGACACTAAAGAGCTATGTACCCAAACTAAAGCCTTCTGAGACACCGTAAAAGCAAAGCATGGTATTTTCTTCTGTAAATGAAAACAAAGTGACACATAAATCTTTGGGAATGCCCGAGTCGGATCAAAACATCTCAGCACAGCTTGGAAAACAAGAAGAGTATTAAATTTATCTCAGTGAAACCATTTCTATCACATCAATCTCCTGCTGCTTTGTGAAGGATCCTCACCATTACCTCACATACAACGCTCATTTGTTCATGAGGAAGAATTGCCATTAAAGTATCTCTTCAAAGACACAAACTGGACAGAAGCTCAGACCTCACTTTAAATGTCTTTCTGCAGCCCTAACTATTTCTGTTCAGCTACAGAGTCACAGTGATGGGTGCCCACGCTGGGTACCAAGATCTTTACTGGGAGAGGGAAACTAGAAAAATTCTTGAGACTCAACTTCAGCAATAAGTTAAG
Source organism: Chloroceryle aenea (assembly GCA_013399075.1). Taxonomy (NCBI): domain Eukaryota; kingdom Metazoa; phylum Chordata; class Aves; order Coraciiformes; family Cerylidae; genus Chloroceryle; species Chloroceryle aenea. The sequence continues at coordinate 246,524 of VWZY01009441.1, forward strand.
AAAGAAAAACAAACATACTGAGGCAGCTCAGCAGGAAGAGACCCCAGATAGTGCCATTTGGTTGGATTTTTTTTTAGCTATTTAGGGAGGAAAATAGCTACTGGTAAATACCTGCAAGAAGTGTATGCAAACAGAATATCTTCACACATTACACACAGTGATCCCAAAAGCAAAAGCAAAGTTTTTGCTCATCTAGATACTACACAGCATTTTCATCTCAAACTACTTGCATGGACCAGAGTCCCACTCTGTTATGTTTCACAGAGGCTGTGGGGAGAGGGAGGTTTGACTGGTTTGTATTTGAAGGCTGCACACTGGAAAACTTGTCTGCTGCTTCCAGTTGCACCCCTGTGCACGCAACCTTCTAAACTGGCACAAACTGGGACTTCTTCCCACTGACACTGCCCGATCTCTTTGGACTGCCAGGAGCTGCTACAAACACCGTCTGCTGTTCTAAAGGAACTCTTCCTTACACAGGAGCACCAGTCCCCCCCTGCCCTCCTGCTTGAAGTTGCCTCACACGGAGAGATCGAGACTAAGCTGCCACAGAGCAGCTGGATGTAAAAACTGCTCCAGAAATTCTGCATCTGATCTCCCGAGCTGAATACTTTTGTCTGAAAATTTGGGATAAAAACTTGTTAGATTTTATTATTTAACGATAAGCAAGCATTTTGGGAAGACACCTAGATTCCATTTCCTTCGTACATTGGAGTGAGCAGCAGTGGACCTGCTGGGCTGAGCAACAGCTCATCACAGTGACTCCCCATTTAACACGACCGAGTGAGCAGGGTGAGTGATGGTGACAGAAGCTGGAAACAACTTTGGGGCCGGGGCGGGGAGATGCCAGAAGAAGGAAGGGAAAGGGGCAGATGAATGAGTGAGGAAATACTTGCAAAGATTTAATTATTCCCAAGCTTTTCACACACATTTCAGCTGCAGTTTTGAGTCTTACTCATCTCTGAATGTATACTGGGTTTTGAACAACTCTTCTTCAAAATGAATCAAGCTTTTGTACTTACACTTTCCATCTTAATATCCAAGGGTTTTCCAAGCTACCAAATAGGCTGTTGCGTTCTGTGTAAATATCTTCAGTAATCAGCACTCCGTTTGCAATTTAACAGTGCCTTTCCTCGTGAGCAGGACCTGCACGTGGCTTATCTCAGAGATACAGAGACCTCCTCTGCTCACAAGGAGTCGAAAAAGACCCTCTCGTGTAATTTATGATCCTTGTCTGAGTCTTTCTATACCACTGGTAGAAAAACTTCCCCGAAACAAACATTAGATCCACCAGTAATATTTTAAATGTTACAGGATCTGCACCTTAAAATGCCACTGTCACTCAGGACAGAACACAGGATGTTCTATTGAAGAATACACATCTTCCTGTTGATAGGGGAGAAAAGGAGACTTTTGAAAGGGCTCTTAGACAAAAGACCTCCTTGGTGCAGCTCTGACATTTGTATTTCTTTGTGGGAACTTTACAAGTCATCGCTAAAACAAATGACACAAATACGTTTCCAGCCACATGTTGGGACCAGTCAGTCACCAGAGTATCACTGCCTAACACTCAGACTCTCACACAATGTCAATAAGCACTGTCTTCTAAAAAACACCTCAGACCTGGCATTTGGAAAAGTGCAGCAAGTCTCACTGGCTATACCTGGCAAAAAGGAGGGAAAAACACAGGGAAAACAGCTCATCTGTTTTCTTGCAGACGCTGGGAATGGCAGAAACTGTACAACACGAGGGAGGTGGCGTTCAGCCTCTTACCTGTTCCTGTCATCATACACGGGCAGCAACGGCAGCATCGGTGACTGAGGCTGGAAGGGACCTTGGGGGGTCATCTTGTCCAACCCCCTTGCTCAAGCAGGGAGGTGCTGGAGAGTGCATTTGGGTTGAAGCGAGTAAAACTGACTTGCTCTCCCCTGCTTCTCACACAGCTGACATGTAAAGCTTTCAGGATGTTGGCAGCAGCAAAGTTAAAGAAGCCTAACCCCAAAAGAATCGCGCTCACGTTTGTTTACTACTCCGCTCAAATCCAAAACCTAGATTTAATTCACAGTAAGGCAAGCAGAACCAGTTTCCAGGTGAGACAGGCAGGGCAGAACCTAACGGACCAAGATTACACAGGGTTCTGCCACATCAGTACGTACTTTGGATCATCCAGAAAGCAAATGAATGGAGAGGGAAGGAACCTCTCCAGAACACAGATCTGGAGATGGCCACCAAATTTGGTTACTGGGATCAAAGGTTGTTCTAAAGGAAAAAAGCTAAATACAAATAGCACTTTTTTGGGGGGGTGTACTCACAGACACATTCCAAGATCTGCATTAGTCCCTTTGCCTTCCCGTTCTCCCCATTCCCTGATTACAGGGTAGGCATCACTTCCACTGATGCTTCCAAAAAGGCTACGCTGGCGCTGGGAGGGAGGCAGGCATTTAGTTGAACAGATCAGATACAAAACTGTACAATGTCTCCTGACATCAGACCCTAAAATGTCCTATGTACCTGCAGTCAGGCAAAGAAGAAAAGATGATTAGCCCAATCATAAAAGGTTTCTGAAAATAGCACATTAATGCTATTTTTTTTCATGTTAGAAGACAAATTTTATTGCAATTCAGCAAATGAGCTACACTTGTAAAACTGTTTTGTATAACCAATTCACATTTAATGTCCAATGGATTGAAATGTCACAGGAAAAATAAAAAAGGAGAACAGTACCTGGTTTTGTCATTATAATGTAAACTTCAACACCCACCCTTAAAAAAAACAAGCCGGTGATTTCCCCACGTAGTAAAATATATAGTTTGTAAGGTATTGATGCTTTATCTTAGTTTAACAGCCGACCTCTAGGTATAAAATAAAGAGCTACAAAGATGTGAAGTACATGTACAATATCTTCAAGTATTTTCAAGTATCCTATAGTATCTTGCACTACGGACAAAAATCATTTGACAATATACAGAAAAAGTTAACTCTGAAGAGTTGCACTGCAGAAATCTTAACCATATTCGTGAATTCAAAACACATAAAAATATGGATCATCAGCTAGTAGGTTCCATTTGAACAACTGGAAAAATACTCTTTGTAATGGAAAAAGTTGTGTAATAGTCTTCAGTTCATGAACGTTTTCGGCTACAGAACGTCAGATGGTTAAGTTTATGGCAGGTAAAGGCTTTTTTCTTTCTGTATAAACTTATCGTCATATGACAAGTCTTTATTAATTTGCATTATTTTTGTATAAAGTGGCATTGTATGAACTCTGACAGCATTAATGAAAGAAGCATAGATAACTGATGGCCTGTTTTTCTTCCTTAAGTCAGGTATCAGCCTGTAAACATGTTTGGCCAGTTTAGGGCTATACATTCTCTGCATTATGAACTACTATTTTATCATAGTATTCCACTCTACAGAATGCATGTGTGCTGTTAAAACAAATAAAAAAACCAAAACCAAAACCCATTTTCTTTTCCCATAAGTGTTACCAAAAAACCCCAAACAACAAGAGCATAGCGACATGAACCTGCCCCTACCAAACCCACTCCCTCATTTTTGAAACAACAGGAAAAAAAAGGTTTTAAAAAGGGAAATGATTTTACAAAGCTCTAGTTAAAGAGGAAAAGATGCTGACTGGACCATTTCTTCATACAGGGAGTCATCCAGCTGAGCAGAATGGCAGGGCAGGAGCAAATGCTGGATCCTAACGTTGCTCCGAGGACTGAGGCTAGCGACGTTGATGAAAGAAGTGGGTCTGTCTGTGGCAGGCACTGAGGAGTGGCAGGGATTACGGCTGCTACTACAGACTGAACTGTTCTTTGATACGCCAGCCAAAGCTCTTCCCAAAACCCTGGCACGGGCTACCGCAGAGCTCTATCAAGTATCTCAGTTTTCCTTGGTAGCCGCTGGATCCCACAAAACCAACATTTTTTCAGCAGCATTTCAGAACCTTCTACTGGTCTTTCAGTAGGGCAAATCCTTCCAGACTTGGAAGTCCATAGCAAAAAGTGCTTTGAATCCTAACAGGATGAAGCATATACCCGCTGTGAGACACGTAGGAAGGGTCTATCACAAAGCGGCCTTTCCTGTGGAAATAAAGTAACTGAGAAACTGGGAAGATGACCTTTTGCATCTGGACAGCCAGCACACCGGGTGCCCTCACTGATGGACAGCTTCACCACCATGTGCTAGCCAAGGAACCCACCACTTGGGAACGAGCAAACCCTGGCCTGTGTCCAGCCCAGGTATCCCTAACGGTCATACTGCGGCCAAAAAGATCCACACCAAAGCGAGCCACTAAAGCAATGGTCTCATGCCACGCTAGGTGAACTTGTGTAAAGGGGGGGAAAGAACCTTAATTCCTTCATTCAGGGTTAATTACTTCATTCGAGGTAAAATTAATCCATACTTAGTGCTATGAGAGATAGGGACTTAACAGGGTCAACTAATCTGGCAAAGTCAAAATACTTAATCCAATCCTGCTTTCTTATGGGGACATATTTCTTGTGAAAGACATAGGCCTAGTAAAATCATGTCAAATAGAGCTGAAACCACTGTAATTTTTTTTTTTTTTTTGCTATTACTAATGCAGAAACAAGCGATCTGGGGCAAGCGTATAAAGATTATCCCAATATAGTAAATTGAATACATGAAATTCCCAGAATAAAGTACATCTGGTTTACTTTGGCCCTTCCAAAGCTGGAAAAAACCCGAACCAACAAACCAACAAAAATAAAACATCTGAACCTGCACACAAAATACTCCTGTGTGTTCTGGACTGTGAAAGAATTGACACCTGCCTGGCATCAGGAGTGGCTCAGACACGGCCACTGCATCTTCCTAATGCTACTGTGGAATCAAAAAAGAATCTTGCTCTGGTAAGTAGTGACAAAGGAACTTCTCAGTTTAATAATGAAATAAATAGGACAAAAGTAAAAATAGTCAAAAATTTAATACATGTGCTACACTTATAAATTATGGAAATAAAACTATCATAAGATGTGACTAAGTGGTGGGTAAAGAAAAGGTGCTGCAACATCCTATGAACCAAAGAGCTTGGGCTCTGCTTCTCAAAAGACAATACTGAGCTAAGTTGATACAGTGGAGACCTCTTAAATACACAGCCCTGAATTTCTGTATAGTAATTTGTGCTGCTGATAAATCCAGCCTGCCCTTAAGTCACATACTCATTTCAAAGAGATATTTATCAGAGGATTCAAATCAACAGCTTTGCCTTTAGGCATTTGCCAACCTCCAGATCTCCAATAATGAAGCTTTCAGAATATTTGTCTTTTATTCTAGAAGTGGGCAAAAGCTTTCTCTGCTGAAAACGAAATCACCCCAAATGAGACAGACTGTGACAACAGGACCCAAGCTACAGTAACTCCAAAAGGAAAGAAAAAAACACCTTACTACTCGCTGTCTTCTCAGAAAAATGAAGTAATCCTTATCTGTGCTAGTAAGGTGTATCATTGTTATTTTGTGGGGGCATAAACATCTTTATTTAGTCCTCTGGCACTTGACTACCAGTTAAAAGAATTACCAGCAGCAACCAAACTTCAAGAGGCTGGTTCAAGTGAAAACACTTGTGTGTTAGGAACAATTATTCCAGGATTTTCATTTAAGTGGGCTGCACTGTAAATTCTGAGTTGCACCATAATATAGCCAGTTGTATCATAGAAGATTTTTTTTTCCCCAAGACAAACTTACAAAACACAACGATAGGTTAAATAAATAAAAACATCAGTTAAAAAACACGCTTAATTTCTTCTGTGCAATTACGTACCAATATGAAAAATATTACTTTGACCTCTGCACATTTCATGGTTCAATCTCCTGGATTTCACTAAAAGTAATACTGACAGCAAAAATAAAACGAAAACCAAAAAGGTCTGTTGACAAATCAGTGCTTTGGAGCTATTAAGAAAAAGCACACATCAGTTTTGTAGTTCCCTTGCAGCAAAACATGACCCAGTACGTTAAAAATCAAATATTGGTAATTATGTTAATATATAAAATATTAGTTTAAAAACTATAGAATGACCTTTTCAGCAGAAATGGAGTGTACACACTGGGGTCTATGACATACAGCATATCTGAAGGCAAGTTCACAGAATGCTGAAAGGCTCACTGCACGTTTTCTATAGCAAGGAAATACTGCAGCTTTAAAATAAGCTGCACAATACTCATCTCTATCTCTTTCACATGAAAGTGTGTAAAAAGCAAATCAGCAAATAAACTCTAAAATAGATTTATACCAAAATCCTCTTTTTTACATTGAGTTTACAGCTTCCATCCATTTGCCTGTACTATTTTTGGAGTTTCCTTCAAGAAAAGTCGGTTTTAGGGCCATTCCTAAGTTCCCGATACAGGTGTACTGGCAGACAGAACTTTTGCATACTAACAAGATTCATTCCTTGTTGCTTTTTGTTTTTGTGGGTTTTTTTTCCTTAAAAGGAAAGCAGCTTCCCGTGGGACAAGCTGTCAAATATCTATTCCTTTGACAAGAGAGGCCTCCAGCGTAATGTTGAACTCCTGCAAGGTCTGCAGCACTCGAATCAGAGAGTTCACAAGGGTATGATCCTTAATCAGAGCCACGTCTTCATACATCTGGGCTGTGATCGGGCAGTCCGCAAGCAGGGCGATCCAGTGATGCAGAAGGTGGTCTCTGACAAAGCAGCAATTGGGAAATAAAAGCAAAGCCCAGTTAATTTCTCATTTGCAGAGAGATGATTTCAATCCTTCTGAACAGGCCTAACGTCATCATCGTGTATTCGTGTACAGGGGGGGAGAGGAACAGTCTGCAGAACTTTAAGTAGGGAGCATCCGTCAAAAACACATCTCTGGGACCTGCCACCCCTCACATTGAAAGATTCAGTTCTCAGGAGACCTGGAATCCCCCAGCAGACCCAAAGTCACTAGCCTGCTCCACTGCCTTTGGGTCCAGAGGCTTCCAGATGGTCCCAGCTTCCCACCTACTTGTCTCCTACAGGAGCAGGAGGAGAGCAGGGAATTCACCCAGCCATTAACTGCAGAGGTCTTCACTGATGGCTGGGTTTTGGCTTCTGTCTTGTGACCTTGCTAACTGTACTGTGAGAAGGAGGCCACTCACACCAGCCTACTACCTTTCCCTCTTGATTCAGCTGCTCAGCACTTGGGGATACTCAGTTTTGTATCTCAGATTTCCCACACGTCACATGCCTAAGAACTCAGTGAGGGCATGGGTCACTTGGTCCTCCTTTAGTTACATCAGAGAACTGTAGAAGTAATAGGCACACTGTACAAACCAGCAGCTTTCTGGCTTCGTCTTACTGGCATGCAACATGAAATTTTATATTAATATGTCTACATTTATTAAATTTTTTATTAAATTATCAATAATGATAACAACAGTAATAATAATAACCATAATAAAAAGTTGTTTATTCTTGATAATAATAATAAAGGTGTTTCTTGATACCTGGCTCCAAGACACACCAGCATCTGAAACTTGCCATCCTTCCCAATGTTTCGGGGGGTGTTGTTAATTGCAGTCATAAAGCGACAAAAATTCCTGGCCCTTGTCTGCCAGTTCTCTTCTGGGACCATCTCATTCTGCTCAAGAGTCTCATAGTAGGTTTGTGCTTTTTCTTAAAAGAATGGTGGGAGATAATGAAGTTTCATCAGTGCATACAGCAGTCCTAAAATATCCTGTGCTTGGACTAAAACAGTTAGGCACTCTGGCCTTCAACTTTAGATGAGTAAATTTAATACCACCAGAGTAAAACTCTTTCCCCATCAGCAGGCTCACAAATTCCTAAGGCTAACTGATGCTCACTCCGGGCCGCTGGCAAATCAGCACCAACGTCTGTGCCACGGAGAGGACAATGAAAATTGCAAGGCCTAGATTCAAAGCTCATCCATGAATTTCCTGAATTATTATGGTTAGGCATTGGGTTTTGTCCTCTTTGATTCTGTCCTGTGTTCCACATGTGTAAAACTGGGATTCCTCTTCCTTCTCTCTGAGCACTGCTAAAGAGTTTCTCATATCTACTGAATTTTGAGATGCTACAGTAAAATGATAACATGAGAAGAGTCATGTCAAAGTGCCTACTCAAAACACAGAATCATGATTAAAAGTAACTCCTTTTCTAGATGTTTGTGTACTCAGTGGATTTATTCAGCTCTGTGCCAAAGGATCTTGACCACCATGTGACAAATTTACACTCATAACCCCTTTATTACAACACCCAGTAAGCACTAATAGCACTAAATCCATCTCTTGTGCTTTATAAGGCAACTCCATCTCTTAAAAGTGTGATTTGTTGCTTTCACTACTCTCAGTGAAGAACAAGGCTACTATCTACCAATGTACCACCTTATTTAAATAATTATTCCTCACTGGGAAAGTTTCTTTTATCAGCTGAAACACTCTGGCAATGATAAGGAACACGGACGGATACACTTCAGACACACACAGGCTCAGGTACATCTTCCTCCAACTTACCTAAGAAGTCCCAAATGAAGACATTTTTGAAGAGTCTTGGTGATTTAAATCCATGCTGAAACACTTGCTCAAGGGCTGAAACAAGTCCACTTTCTCCACACAGCAGCAGGGTCAGGCTGCCCCTCTGCCAAGCACACACAGAAAGCACACGCGCGTTATCTCGGTTTGGAAGGCCGGACACAAAGCGTCTCGTGCATCGATTACTGAAATCAGTTTTTAAATAAACAGGTGCTCAAAGTCACATCTGCTGTCAAACAGTGGCCCCAGACAGGACAGCCCTATGCTCACATGTCCTCAGCACTCCAAAATGTGTTGAACTCTGGAAGAATGAGGCTGAAGAAAGCAGGCTCAGGGCCTTACTGTCACTAAAGCCAAAATAAAGCTCGCAAGCAGGTTTTTATGATAGGCTTTTACCTATAATAAATGAACAGGAAATTAAGAAACTATTTGCCTTTTTTTACTATGTAATAAGGATCACAGGTCCATCGTAGCAGGTGCCTCAGAATGTTTGCTTATCAAAAAAAAACCCCTGACATTTAATGCAATTTTTAAACCTCAGGAAAAAAAACAACAAACCACACAAATCAATTCTTCTTTAGAACAGGATGGTAAATTCTATTTTGCAAAACCAGTGCACGACTACTTGCCATTGTGTAAATGTTATTCCCACCTAGGATTATACTGTGTATGAATTTGCCGTGCTATCCTAAACTTCTTCGAAGAGTGCAGAAGGAATGGGAGGAGAACCCATTTGTAAAAAAAAATGATGATTTCCAAGAGATATCCACACAGGAGCCAGCAGGGCCCTACACCACTGCAGCTCACAAAGGCTGGATTGAGATGGTTTGACAGAGGCATGCTTCTTAAATTCGTTTCAGGAAATCACTGCTGTGTCATTTAAGGTGATTACACACAGAACGTGGAGTGTACCAGAGTCTGAGAGCACTCTGCTTCACTTGCAGGGGGGTGGCTCTTTCTTTATGTTGGTTTTTGTTGTTGTTGGGTTTTTTTAAGTGGTCTGTGTGTTGCCGTGTTTTAAGTGTCAAAGATAATGGAAAACAGGCATATAAACCCTGCTCAGTACTCCAAGTGAACTGCCAGTTAAACCAGTAGAAGCTGAAGAGAAGGCAGCACTCTTGACAGTGGTACAGGTAGAACCCTTGGCAGGATTTGATTAACACCACAGATTTTCAATGCCAGGATGTTAACATTTAAATTAACAGAATGCTCCAGTTGGTACAGCATCAAGTACCTCAGTTTTGCTTCTGTTTCAACACCGTAGTCTCAGGATCTCCACTTAAGGAATTTTCAAACAGATGGCTATTCATTCAGTCTAGTTATTTCTGTCAGATATTCTCCAAAGCTTACTAATAAGAGCCTGAAGACAGGACTGCCACCACCCAGACAACTCCTCACCTCCTTCTCCGGCTTGTGGAAGTGCTTGACAATACCATTGACAGCTTCACCAATAGCTTCCTGGATTTGACCAGTATTTAATTCTGCAAAAGACAAAAAAAAAAGTAAAAATCACAGCTTTAGAAATTGTACCTGTGTATGAGGGTTAAGGAATAAGGGCTACCACAAAAAAGAAGAGGAGCATGCTGTCAGTGAAATCTAATTCTACTTTTATTTACTGTGGAGGAGGTAGAAAAGGAGACGGTTTGGTTTTATATCAAAGGTCACACTGTGGTGTTTCAACACAACAGGTGGGAAGGGTTTTTACATAACGTGTGAGTTTTCAGAGCAGGGCACAAAGGTAAGAGAAGGAGCTGTGCTTTGATTAGGACCACCAAATCTGGGCATCCTGGAACTACTGGCTCCACATCCTGATTTCACTGTAAACCCAAGTGTGCTTAGGAGTAAAGCAATGGCCTGATTTATCAGAAATAAGACAACCCCACAACAGTGATCTCCACAGGAAACTGAAGTCCATGAACAGATGCCACTAGGAAGCTTTCTCATCCATGAAGGATAGAGAGGGATGGGACAACAAATTTCTACCTTCCTCCATAGCACTAATTCTGTGGATGAAAGACAAGAATACAGAAAACACCACTAGGGCAGCTAAGTATGAGACCAGGAGTCCAGAGACATCTTCCCTCCATCCTCAAAGACTTTCAAAACTTGAGCAGATGGAACAGCTTACTCAGGACTAATTCAGAAGTTACCTGGACTTTGGAGCAGGGGGTTGGGCTAAGTGAGTTTCACCAGTCCAAGCTATAGTTCTAAAATACAAGAAAACCTACAGTTCTGTGCACAAGCAGCTCTCCTCAGGCCATGATGCACAACAGCCCAAGACAAGACATCCCCACCACTCACTTGGCTTATTGTTTGGCGATATGGTGACAAATCTTCTGATCATGCTTGGTGACTGCTGTAAAGGGGGGGTCCGGCACTGCCGCTCATCAGCCTCAGGGTGGGAAGTCAGCAACTCTCCCACCAGGATCCTCTCTAAGCTGCCATCGTCCATTCCCTTCCCAAGCCACCTTCCACAGGGAAACCTAAGAACATAAAGGAGGTCTGTGGATCAGGTCCTTCAACCTAGATTCAATTCCATGCCAAAGACTTGCAACTGCAGTTGCATACAGCCCAAGTTCTGCCAGTACATTTATCAGGAATACTTCACTCATCATTCATTCAACAAATAACAGCCTTGGGTTTGGCTTTTGCCAGCAGAGGGAGCAAAAGGAAAACATCTTTCCAGTTCCTAGTTGGTGCTCAATGTCACACCAGACAGCCCACAAAGCGAACAGTGGCAGATTTTGTCTTGTGTCCCATTTGTACCAGATGATTTCAGGGCTCTAAAAAGAGACAGAAGGGGAAGACCCACTACACCCTGTAGATGGGTGGTGAAATCACCTACGCTTTCAGTCAATAGTTACACAGCAGGCCAGCCCCCAAAACACCCCCAACACAAACATATACTGACATTTCCAAACACCAATAGCTCTACTGGAACTGGGATATTAAATCAGAATGTAGAAAGCACAAATGCTCAATTGCTCGTTACCTCTTTCTGTGAGCCAATGTTGATGTCACTTGAATCAGCTTAATCAGAAAACTCAACAGCATCCAAAAATAGAATCTCATCTCTTCATTTAATTACAAACAAACTGTCAGGGAGAACTGAGTGGACTTACCCACCAATCTGTCATCAACGTGAGCCTGACTGTTTCTCTAAACAAAGGGCAGGGCAGAAAACTATGCTGTACCTAACCAATAATTCTATTTCTTACTGTAATTCCTACTCCTTTACTTTCATTATGCAAACACAGGTTTCTAACAGGCATAAGCCCTTGTGCTACAGCTTGTGTCTAAAGGTCTCTCGGTAAGACCCAGGGCAATATAAAACACCACCCACATTTGGTAAGTAGCAACCTCTAACTCGCTGTTTCTTCCTTGGGCTCAAGGCAGATTATTTAAGATGCCCAACAGTCAACCCATCTTCTTCACCGATGTTTTCAGGCTAAAAATGAGCGTCTGCAAACTGCAAAAATTCTGTTTAATTTGGTAAGAATCACGACTTGTTTAATGCCAGAAGCCAAGCATCTTCCCATATCCTCAGATAGCAACGACTGTAGACACAGAGGCCCAGGAGACGAGACCTTTCTAATCAAAACCAGCCCAACTGTGCCAGCAACCTGCAGACATTCTACTTACCCAAGGTGAAATGCCAGGATGTTACTTACTTGTAAGTATGCCCTGTTATTTCATTTCTGACCATAACATATTCCACTAGCCACTTGGCATACAGCCCTGAATTATCATGTCCTATTTGCACTGTGGTCAGTTTTCCCAGGTTCTGGCACTGCAAATTAAACAGAGAGCTTGTCAGAGTAAGCTGAGAGAGAGCAGCATGTTGGAGGAGTAAACCAAGAGAGACCATGCTCAGAGAGGGAATGAGAGCTGTGGCTCTCCTTTACTGACTGCCCAGTTAATTCTGGGCTTTTTAAGGGTGGGTGGCTTTATTTGGTTTTGTTCATTTGCTCTGTTTTGTTAAATACTATTTTGATCAGCAGAAAGAACATCAGTCAAACTAGATTTTTCCATTAAATTGTACCCAGTGCGTGCACACACAAAAATCAGAGCAGAATCACTTCTCTGTCTCCAGTAGAAGAGCAGATGACACCTCCCACCATTACAGCACAAAGTTGTAATATAAAGACATCTTGTCCATCCTTGCACCAAGGACCTGTCAGTCATTTTACTTTGCTTGTAATTAAATACAGATTCAATCTGCTACGTACAAGCACAGGAAGTGTTTGTGACTAACACACAGACTAAAAATACAAAATGCATGGCAAGGTGGCACAGCACTGAACAAGCACAACATCCAAAGCTTTTTCTACATCAAGCAATACAAACCTCAAACGTCATCTCTAATATATTCCTGGGAATCTGCAGCACTCCTGTTTCACCCAGTTCTCCCGAGATACAGATCCAAGGATTGGCTGTAAACATCGAGCCCCCAAGCTTCTTGCTAGGAACAATCAATATGTGGTATGGGATCACTGCAAACACAAGAAGAGGTAACACTTCAGAAATGAAGGATAATTATGGAACATCCTTAATGAGGAGAAAGGGAAAATGATAAGTCATAGACTGATACTGCAGTATCAGGAAATGTTAACATCAGAGCTGCTATTCTAACAGTTGTGCTGACTGACAATCAGAAAGTGTACACACAGCAGTCATTAAGAAGCAGAGCTGACAGCAAAACACTGTCAAGTGAAGAAATAAATATGGACAGAATAACACCTTCAAGGGGGTATAATAATTATTCATTTATCAGCTTCAAAAGATGTCATGAAGGTGGTTACTCATCCCCAGTGTAGAGACAAGGAAGTGAAGACGGAATGTTCGTGCATCCAGGACTACACTGGAGCTCAGCACGCAACTCAGGGCTCAAGTCCTACCTGGCTGTTTGTGTGTGAGCTGCACACGCTCCCCGGCCAACACCAGTGCCCTGTCACTTACTGTCTGACAGGAGCCCTTGCTTGCTTGCACCAGAATTTACTACTGGGGCTGAACAAATCCAGTGAAGATACATTATAACGCTGCAAATTTCTCTGCACCATGGTGTTCTTAGTTATGCCAACTGTAAGACTTCTTGATTTTAAAAAGAAAAAACAAGTCTTTCCCCCTTTCCCCAAGTGATAACAGCCAGAGCAAACACCTTCTGGTCCCCTGGTTTACCAGGGACTAATTCTGCACAGGATCACCCGAGTTACAGTCCCTTCTCTGGCTCAGGGGACACATGCTCCTGAGGAAAGGCAGATGCTCTTGAATCACAGAACACCTCACGCACAGCCCCCTGTTAACCAAACTTCTATAACAAAACCCAGTTCTTGGAATGATCGATGGGTTTGGTGGTGGTCTGCTCTTCTGTAGTGCATCAAAGGATCACAGGTAGGGCTTTTCAGCTGAGGTGTTAATACAGCTCTCCTTCAAAGCCTCCCTTAGCTGTCAGAGCCCTCAAGAAAGTATTTGGTAGTTGGTTTATATTAAAACCTTGATGCTCAAAGCATTAAGAATGGATTGAAATGTCTCCCTTTTTATTTTCTGATAGTCTCACAGTAAATCACAATTTAACTGCATCCAGCAGACCAGATTTTAGCACTGTCCACGGGACGACCAAAACCTCTTTTGCTCAGACATCTGCTTGCTTTCTCTTTCATACAGACAAATATGGATCATAACTCACCATCAGGAGTAGCTCCAACCACAGGGGTCCTTTCCCCAGTTTTATAAGCCTTGCTAAAGTCCTCCCTTATTCTGCCTTACTTGGGAGGTCCTGCAGCAGCAGGCAGGCCAAGGCACGAGAACTCTAACACATTTCAGTGTCAGCAACAACAGGTTAAAAGTTTCTCCAGAGCATCATTTTTTTATTTTTTTAAGAGAGGAAAAAATAATAAAGGAAAAAAAAAAAAGAAGTACTCTAATGTGTTGCAGAGTTCTGATGCAGCCCTCAATGGGCATCATTATCCCACACTCGGACACAGGCAGGAGGCAAAGCAGGCTGGGCAGGAAAAGGAGAAAGGCTTTTTGTTCTCTTCTCAATTCCTAGCATATGTTAATATCCTTTCTTTGATAACAAACAATCCATACTGATGCTGTTCTTGTTCAGTATGATGCAAACAAGCCCACCACAAAATGTTCAGTCGATGTCACTCCCCCAACTAAAAGAATGAAAGCTCCTTATTTTGCCAAGTCAGAAACAGAAGTGATGCTACTGCCCACCAGAGAGGGCCACAGAAACAGGGATGCAGCACCCACAGATGGATACTGGGAAGAAAGCTGAACAGTCACATTAAGGCAACTCCGAGCTGTTCAGAATTTTGGATAAGGACTCAATTAAATTGGGAAAGCACAGATCCAGGGCAAGCAAATACTTACAGATTGTTGTGAAAACATTGGTAAAGCAAAAGTAATCAACAGCGTTGAATGAGAGGAGATGATACAAGAACTGCTCTTTCTCGTCATCGCAGCGGAGGAACGCGTAACGCTTGTAGAGTTTCCTGACAAAGCAAAACAAATAATCTGTCATAGCAACAAGATGCTGTCAGGGAAGTGTGTTCTAGAGTGCATATTTATTAGGTCAACTACAAAGAACGTGCAAGCGATTACAAATGCCAAGTGATAGGGGTAGAGCCAACAGTCTTTCCTGTGCCAAGATGTGTCAACACTCTGCAAGTCTGAAATCTCCCAACTGCATCTGTCCAATACTCCACCCCTCCAAACCAAGGGTCGGGGTGGTCTGAGAGTCCTCTCCCACCAAAAAAATACCCCCAAAAGCTGGAAAATGGCAATTTGTACTTTCTTGGGAAAAAATTATCTGCCTTCCCTTGGCCATGTAAAATGACAAGAGCTGAAGTAAAGACAGTCTTAGGTTATCTGCGAGCAGATGGTGCTGTGGGAGAGTCCTCCAGCACGTGACAGATGACAGAAGACTCTTCAGAGGACACTTGAGCAGACACCAGGACTACCTGATGGGATTCTGTAACCCAGGGCCCACAGCAACCTGCACATTAAGCTAGAAAGTAAGCTAGGGAATAGCTTCAGTGCTAACAGCACACAGCCCCTGACACGATCAAAATCCCAGGCGGGCAAAGGTGGCCTAAAGTCCTCCTGCTCCCTTTTACTGGGTTGCAAATTCTTTGCTAGAACTGCAACTTCTTTTAAGTGGAAACATCAGAAAGATGTAGCTCAGTAGCCTCCCCACACTATGTTTCTGTAAACAGAAACAATGATATACTGAAATCACTCAAACACGTGAGAGAATTTAACACTGAGAAACCTGGACAAGAATTTACAACCTCAACCTTTACAAGTACAAATGTTGACTGGAAAGTGACTTCCTTGTAGGGAGCAATCAGCACTATTTTTGTTAATTATGCAACCAGTAAATACTACCAGTGTTGGTGAATAATCATAAGAGAGGCACATTAAGATGCATCAAAATTCAACTGAGGCTAGTGGAATATTCAAACCATCATGAATGAGGGATTAGAAATGCTGACACAACCACGGATAGCTTGGTCCTGCCAGGAGAGCACCTAACAACTCCTTTCAACTTCAGATATCAATTACAAAAAAGACAGCAAGTGACTCACAAGCCAGAACACTACAAAAGGAGTCAATGATTGGTAATACACACGCTTCCTCCCTTCTAGAGCAGTCACACCACTAGACTGAAAGGAAACGTTCAACAGCAGTGAAGATACCGAGCCTTAAATGAACACAACCTGCCTGTAGCCACAGGAGTAGCAAAGTCACAAAGGTCTCGCAGGTGACCGTGTCCATGTTTCACTTGAGCAATCTGAACCAGGTATTTGGAAAGCCTGTCCACAAGGGAACGTGCTGTCCTGCCTTTTCCAAGGGCAGGATTTCTCAGTCACTTGTGCACAGAAATGTCTCAGGGGAGAGAAGCTGTTTGTTGGGTGCGAGTTGTTCTTTTGGTGGGAGGGGTGGGGTGAAGGGTGGCAGCATGTGCAAGATCCTCTCACAACACTAGCTCTGCATGGGACAAGCACTGCTGAATTTAAACCTGATCTAGACTGTGGACTTCACTGGAGAGGCTTCCACTTAATTCAGAGATTCACGTAGCTCCATTCGCTGCCCTTGCTCTGTCCACGCTGGCTGCTGGAAGGCCACAGCTTCATCAGAAAATCCAACACAGAAACACAGGATGGCAGGGGTTGGAAGGGCCCTCTGGAGATCAAGTCCAACCCCCCTGCCAGAGCAGGGGCACCCAGGGCAGCCCACACAGCAACAGATCCAGGGGGGGCTGGAAAGTCTCCAGAGCAGGAGACTCCACAACCTCTCTGGGCAGCCTGGGCCAGGCTCTGTCACCCTCACAGGGAAGAAGTTTCTCATGTTGAGGTGGAACCTTCTATGCTCAAGTTTATACCCATTGCTCCTTCTCCTATTTCTGGGCACCACAGAAAAGAGCCTGGCCCCTTTCATTTGACACCCACCCCTCAGATATTTATAGACATTCCTAAGATCCCTTCTCAGTCTTCCCCTCACAAGACTGAACTGCTCCAGTTCTCTCACTCTTTCTTCATAGGAGAGATGCTTGAGTCCCTTCACCATCCTCACAACTCTCTGTTGGACTCTATCCCATAGATCCTCATCTCTCAAACTGGGGAGCCCAAAACCGGGTACAGTATTCCAGGTGTGGTCTCATTAGGGCAGAGTAGAGGGGGAGAAGAACCCCCCTTGACCTGCTGGACACAGTTTTCTTAATGCACCCCAGGAGACCCTTGGCCTTCTTGGCTACAAGAGCCCACTGCTGTCCCATGAACTTCCTATCCACTAGGACTCCAAGGTCTTTCTCTGTGGAGCTGCTTTCCAGCAGGACAACCCCTAACTTGTACTAGTGCCTGGTGCTATTTGTGATTCAATACAAAGCAAATACAAAATAATTATCAGTTTGGGTCCGGGAGGATTGGGAGAAAATATGTTTCTTGAAGGTGGTATGAGTGGGAGGAGAGGAAAGGAAGAACAGACAGCATAGGTTAAGCTGTCTCCTGGAAGACATTTTCAATTAAAGCTAATGACAATTAATAGGGGCCATGAAGAGAACATTTAATGTCCACCCAGTAAACAGTGTCTCTCACCTCACCAGCAGTATGGGGTTTATCTGCACAGGTTATACTAAATAAATCTCAAACTGTTACTTCTGAACCAATTAGTATTACCTATGGCCTGGACTCTGACTTGTGTTAACTATCCAACGAGTAATTATTTATAGTCACAAAGATAATATCATGTACATGTGCTCTGCACATCACCAACAGGTCCTTGTGCTGAGCATTCCATCTTTGGCCCTTCAAAATGTGCTCTTACAAGCAGCGCTAGCACAGTGTCCTTGTGACAAGAGTGTAAGCCAGAAGGATCTGGAACTCTCCCCAGGTTCAAGTCTTCAGTTTTCACTCACAACCTCCTCATACTTTATACAGAGCTCCCATTTTTTTCCTGTAATACAATTACTCTTTAAATAGTGGCTTGGGTCTTAATGGTTGGGTCTTTTCATCCTTTTTTTTTTAGGACTTCATATACAAGGAATTGCAAGTCACATATTTTGAAATGTTTAGGAAAAGTCATAAGAACAAAAAAACAAGCAGACAAACAGACCATAAGAGCAGATATTTAACTATTAGAAAAGCAATTCACCTTATGTTATTAAGCAGGCTGTAAACACAAAACCTTGACTGTGTAGCAGAGAACAGAGAAAGCTGAGACACTGCCACTTTGATCTAGAGAAGGGGACAATCACACTCTGAAAGACTTAGATGGAACACTTCAAAGGATTACCAGCTCTCATTGAGCTTATTGCCCCAAAAAGAAAAGCAAGAACCAATCATCACTGCCTTCCCAGTCACCTTCAAGGCTCCACATGTACATCACCCATCTACTTCTGGGGTGGTTTATCTACATTATTCTACATGGCACTGAAAGGAGTTAATGTTCCATTTGATCCCTTGCAAGACTTCACTTCAGTCTCGGGCAGTCTACACTGACAGAACTCATTCTGTACCTGGAAAAGCCCAGCATTGAACCATAGCTCCCAAACAGCTCACAGACAGATACAGAGACACACTGGGAAGGCTACTTTGGTCTATTCTTTTCTCACAGTGCTAAGCAGATGGAAGAATAGGCACTTTGGGGGTTTTGAAATTAAATTAATTGCTTTAAAAGCTGCTCCCAAGATAAACCATCTTACTTTGTGAGTTCATGATCTGAAAGAAGCTGTTTTAGATGTCTAGAGAGCAACTTCTTTTCCATGGAGAGACGAACCCAGGCTCTGGCCTTGCCAACATCTGTTTTGATCTCACTAATGTTCTGGATATGCCTGGAATAAGAAATAAATTAATAAATCTTAAAAATAAACAAACCCCAAACTTAAAAAAAAAAAAAACTAACCAAACAAAAATACAAAAAAAAACCCCACCGCCAAATCAAACCACAAGACACTTCCCAGTATTTTCAAAGCACAACAGTTCTTTTGAACCAAGATAGGTTGAAGAAAAAATAAATAAATCTTGCCAATAATGAAAAATATCAGGCAAAGGACTGGAAAAAGTGACACAATCACCTTAGTACTCAGCACTACTTCAATTCCTCACGTACCTAGCTCAAGAAGAATCAGAGCCCGAGAAGGCAATGCCTGCAATGCAGTGCCCTATTTACAAAATTCTAAACCAGGCCCATTGCTTCCCATGATTTAAGAATCGTTCTGGACCTTATCACTGCAATATTTATGGCTGAGTGCTTTGGAAAATTAAACACTGCCTTTGCATGCTCAGTAGCAGCTTTTCTCACGTACAAGACAAATGGTGCATTTTAAAAGGACAAGCACATCCCTGGAGAATCCTCCATTCACTCCTCCCTAGGGAAAAATTAGATGTTGGTAAGGAAAAAGGAGGAAAGCAAAAAAATCCCAAACACATTCTTTAGCCCAGGCAAGTTCTTTAAACTGCTTTCTTCACTGAGAAGCAAGAATGAGGTCAGACCTATGCATCCAACTTGGCAACGACTGAGAAAACACATACACTCCACTCACATCTCAGTGGAAATAAAATGATACAGAATGAAAACTCTATCAGGGTATTTCTATGTGCTAGCAACTGTGATAACATAAAATCCCAGTATAAAACTTGGTTTTGTATGTGCCAATGAAAATGTTGCACTATATAATTAAGAACAGCTCAGCAAGGTCCTTTCACACATCCCCCTTCTGCTGTAGGAAACAAAACCTTTTCCTGATGGTACATGTTGTATGCAAACCTCACAGGTTCTCTGTGGTGGTTCTAACAGGTCAAACTCACCTCATATCCTGGATGAGAGAGATTCTAAGAGGTGACATGGCTGGACTGCTATCAGACTTTCTCCTTTCTGAATCTAGAAGTATTCCTAGATTTGGAACAACAGAATCTCTTGTTAGTAGAAATCCAACTAAAGATTTTTAAATCAATAGAAGAAAAAGAAGGTGAATTAACACCAACTTGCACTCCTGCATGAGTGGGGACTCACTGCTTTGTGAAGACCCTGTGGCACATTTCCACTTCAAATGACATGAAAATCTTAACATGCTACACAGATGGTTATGCAGATCAGCACACACTGAGCATTAACATGTTAATGAGCTTAGATTCAGCTGAAATTGGTATGGTTCAAGACATATACCAGTCAAGTTTTATTTTCTAAAGCCTGCCTATTTTCTTTCTACATGATAAAACTGACTGACACTGCTGATGCTAGAAAGCAGTGTTCAATATGTTGTACTTGGTATATCACACATCATATGCTTAACTAATCTATCACTTTGCACACTGTTACACTATTACTTTCTAAACCAGCACATTTTGGGTTTTTCAAGCAATATTGTTACTCTTGTCTGACATTCCACTCCAGAATCACGTGTATATTAAATACAGTCCCTGCCCTCAAGCTAGAGAGCACAAAACACCACCATGGACCAGGTGACATTTAGGAGACCACAATACTTTGCAAATCTTTAGTTTGTTTGCTTGCAGGCCCTTGTGCCTGCTGGCAATGCTCAGCTCTCTGACTACTGCAACTTCAAAACAGGCACCCCTCACACCCCCCAAAGCCAAAGTTACACCCTATGCTCCCATCTGACACAAGCAGTGTTTAAAAATAACATTAATAATCTGCTTCTAAGATTATCTTATGTGCAATATTACTTCTACTGCAATCTCTTGCTTTTAAACAATAAGCCTGCAGGGACGTGCAGTACAATTTTATATGCTAAATACTTGATTTCCTACCCCTCTCCCTAACGTGCTTTGCCAGTCGTGCCGTGCCTATGTGTCACAGCAATTCATTTTAAAGCCTATCTTTGAAACAGAGGTATTTCTGGGATCTGATTACTGGAGAAGTCAGATACCAGAACCAAACAAGTGGGCTCAATCCAAACGAGTTTATTTTTCATGAAATAGAGTGAGGCAATGTTAAGTCTGTAGTGGATGGAATACTTGCTTCAGTCATATTGAATGAAGGGTATTTCCAAGGAAACAATCTCTGCATGGGGTGCAAATCTGCAGGCAGCTCTTACTCATAGGTTTTTATCACCATCTTCCAGCAAAAGCCACTCTTACCTGAGGTACTGAAGCTGCCTGATGTAGATTTTCGCTGTCTATTTTCTAGGTAGTGTAACAGATGAGACCACAAAGCAGACTTTCCCTAAAATTAAAAACATAAAGAAAAATTAGTTAAAGAAATCACCAGCAGATGAAAAATCATCATCATTTCAACCATCCCTATAAAGCCATTGTTCAAAACCAAAAGTGAGACACAAGTTGGAGATGCTCAGGAGCTGTAAAGAGGTTAAGAAAACCAAGAGTCAAACTACTGGGATCTAATGATTCTGGTAACAGGAAAACATCAACTGAACGTCATTTCTCATAGTTCATTAACATTACAAGAAAACACTTAAAAGCTTGTAGGACACTCCGTGTGCATAGAGCTCCAAGTCTGAGGTCACTACCTGTCCTATGTGCCTTTCCCTCCTGCCTCTCCAGCGGTCAGAGGTGATACAGAGCCAGCCTGAGGAACCATCCTACCCCCAGACCACGTCTTGTGCATCTGTTACATCCCGAAAGGTATTTCCCTCCACAAACACACAGAGGCACACACAGTCTAGTGTTCAGCAGGTAGCTGCCATGGCAAGAACAGCTGCAACACATCATATAAAGCAGCAAACCAAGGATCCCGCAGCAAACAGATGTCAACAGCCATAATGAATGCAAGGACTCATCCGGTGTGTATCTGCCTGCTTCCTTTACCATCATGGTACTCTCCTTTAACTTCACCAAACAGCAATGATGATGAAAGCTCTATCTACAAAGGAAAGGAAAACAGCCCAGGGAAAGCAGTCGGACAGAGAAGGGGCAAGGGAATAACCAAGGCCTTCTGAAATGTCAGACTAGTTCAGCCCTTAGACCCTACAGGTGACACCTCTCCTGAGCTGCCCCGGGCTGAGGAAGGTGGGGATTCACTCTGCACTGGAAGAATCAGTAGGTAGCTAAGGTGGGACTACCAGGGCTCATCAGCAGGGAAGAGGTAAACAGGGATCAGTGGAAGGAAAGCCATCCCTATTGCTGAGGTCAACTGAGAAAGAAGAGTCTTCCTTGACTCATTAGTGAAAAATAAAATGGAATCGATGCAGGAAACAGCAGGCTTTGCATATTTAATAAAGGCCAGAGCACACAACTGCTGGTGCTGTTAGGTGTTTGGTTTGGTTTGTTTTGTGGGGTTTTTGTTTGTGGCTTGTTCTTGTTTTCTCGTTGTTGTTGTTTTGGGAGGCTTTTGTTTGGTTGGTTTTTGGGTTGGTTTGTTTTGTTTTTTTCTACATACTGTGGCTCATAGTATGAGATGCACTGCACTTCCTCCACCAGGCCTCTGTCATATTCCACCACTCAGCACTGTCTGCCAGCATCTGCAATCAATCCAAAGCATTAACCTTATGGAGGGTTGGCCGTCTGGTGGTCTGAAAGGCCCAAATCTGAGTTGAAGCAGAGTATACTGATGCTCTGTCTTCTAAGATGAAAGCAGTACAGCTTCTATCCTAAGTGATATACAAGAGGGAAGGGAGAGAATCACATGATAAATCTTCACACAGAGAATTGCTTTATAGTTTGATGGAGAGCAGATTTAAACACTGGTGCTTGGGTGCTGGGAACAGAGATACTGAATTACAGTTGTCTGGGTTATGTATGTTTATTCTGCACATTCTTCTAACACAAGTTATAATCCTCACTGTCCTTGCTAGTTCTTTGTACAAAGAAAAAGGAAAGGATAAATGCCTTCCAAACTCCATCTAGTCCCACGGGTGACTCCAAACACAACAGCACAAACATGCATTTAAAAAAGCACAACACCTCTAACTGGCAACCTTGTGAACATCACTTAACTCTTCCTACATTGTTAACCAAAACAGAAAGGGTTTTACTCTTAAAAACTAAATTATCCTTCACGAAAACAAATTCTCCATACCATATCCCATTGACAGTACCTTCAGAAGATGCTGCCTATGCAACTTCATTAACGAAAGCATTAAGAACACAGAAATAGTTTTATTTACCAACAAAACAAAACCAAAACCCAGCACCAAAACCCACAAATCAAAGCAAACGTAAAACCCAGGTTAAATGGAACAGGAGTCATCTATGAACACATCTCCATGGGTACTTGCATATACCCCGGAGCAAGGAGTGGAGACGGACATGGGGGGAATAAACGACATGAAAAAGGGTGGGAGGGGGACAGAAGCCTTTTAACACATGTATATACATACAAAAGGTGCCCTCTGACAGTGCAGAGAGGAAGAGTGTAATATGACTTCAGGAAAACGTGCTCTGCAACATACAGGAATATTTGTTCCTCACCTGTTTGACTTGCAGACCGTGACTCCAAATCCTTTCTAAGAGGTCACACAGACTGGCTATCAGGGTATTCTCTTCTACACCTGTGATATTCACTTCACCATGACCTAGCTCCACAGCTTCTCGACCCATTTTTTCAACCAACATCCTCTTGGTCTCAAAAAGGACAAGGCAAAAGAGAGTTAATTCTTTCCATGGGAACTTCCAAGATCACTTACACTTTTGCAATAACCACCAAGGAAGCAAAGACTTGGCAGAATAACTGGGTGTCTGCAGTACCTCTGAAGCTAGTGCAGACTGTGTTTATGTTATCCCTCTTTTTGATCACTGTAGAGCCTCTTCCATCTTTCTAACAAGGGGCTTGCAAATGAGCACGTGACTCTCCCCAGAGTAACCCCAAGGGGACAGCAGGCCAGGCACTGACAAGCTAGAGGGACAGCAAGAGGGTCTTGCAACACAGGCGTGGGTGCTTCTGAAGCTGGTGAGTGCTGGACTGGGAGCAGCATGCTGTGTAAAGCGTATCTGTGTTTTAAGCAAACCCACTCTGGAATGCATCCCTTGAGTTTCCCAATGAGCCCCACTCTCCTGAATTGTGCACAGTTTCATACTGGTCAACAAAGCTCTCACCAGCTCTTAGAGTACAATCTCCCAGTCACAATGCAGTCATCATATAGCTACCCAGAGGGAAAAGTCACTAGGGAATCACTTCTGCTCATCTCTTGCACAGTTTTCTCATCTCTGTTGCTATTCTAGAGTAGCTCTCTAGTGAGTGATACTCCCTCAGGCACCTATGCACAGCCTTAGTTGAGATGAAGAACTCCTAAGCTAGTTGAGATGAAGAACTCCTAAGCTAGTTGAGATGAAGAACTCCTAAGCTAGTCTCCAGCTGCTTTTCTTCCTCACCGCCCCGGTAACTCCTCGCTCTGCTAACAGCACGCTCACTAGGTTCCCTAGAGTTACATTCCCACAGTGGAAGAGCCACATCTACTTTAAAACATTTTCACTCCCTCTCTGAAATGAAGGGGAATACGTGGACAGTTTGATACATACAGAAAACTGAAGTGAAATCAAAAGTAGATGCACGTATCAAACACGTTCTTCCACAAAGCTATATACAGTTGCTATTTTACCTCCACCAACTTAAGACAAGAATGGGTCTATCTGATAATTAATCTCTTTACTCTGTTCACATAAACATTTTTAATTCAGATGAATACCTTGTCAAGTATATACTAGTGAAGGATGCTTACAGATTAATGCCTAATTTCTTTAAGTTCTTAAACTCTTCCATTTCAGAAGTTTCTTAACCCACTTCCTTCAGCTATGAGAAAAGCTCCTGCACTTTCACCACACCTTGGAATATTCACTCTTGTACAGTCTCATCAGGGAGAGCTGAATATGCTACAACAGACAGGGCATAGGATGATTAAGACCCATCAGAATATTTAACCTCTTTCTAGCATTTTACATTCTCTGTCATAAATCTGCTTGATAAAGCTTCCAGTCTTTGCAGAATTTCTGAATACATCCTCTCTTCATGAATTTCTCCCTGACATGTAAAAGTCTTTGTAGGGCTAAAGTAGAAACACACTGCAGAAGAAGGGGGTTCAAATGTAGTGGCCACAAAATGGTCCAAAAAGGATGGACACGAGTTGCAAGAGAAGAGAATTCTCCTCTGAATTACCTTATTCCGGCATTCCTTCAGCAAGCCTTCTACAAACTTCCAGTTTGTTTGAGCAATCACCGATGGAGAGAGGTTGGACAGTTTGGGCTGCCGAATAGTGCTGCCCAGGTTCCTGGCTTCTTGGATGTACTTCTGGATTGGGGTAGAAAAGTGACAAAGAGAGAGGAGAGTGCACGTGAGCCTACTTTGCCAAAAGCAAAAGGTAACCTCCTTTATAACCCAGCCCTGTGCCACGAGGGGAAAGGATCACAGCCCCTTTCAGAAAAGGCCCCTTTTATACCCAGCGCTCCCTGGGCTGAGGCACCTAAGGTACTGTGCCACTGGAGGGCAGCCCCCTACACTGGAATACATCCAATCCAGGGAGAGTTACACTGCTGAATGATAACACTCGACACCAGCTGCCAAGGACGTTTGGATAGGCAGAGATTCAGCGACTCCCTCCGTCGCTGACAATGGTCATGTTATTTTTTCATACAAAATGAAAGTCTGTAATAATTACCCAGGGCCAAGACAAACGGCAGGCTGGTCTACGTGGGGACTGCAAGACAATTTTGCCTGGAGTTTGACAACATCTGAGATCTGTGCTATGCCCTCCACTCCTGCAGATCTGTTTCTTACCCACCCTCCCAGTCCTGCAGGAAGCAGCTGCAAAATGCTGCAGCTCTCAGCTCTGACCAGCTGCATTTTTGAGCAAAATTATTTCCTGAACTCACTACACTTGCAAGAGCTTTTTCTGCTCCTCTTACTGCCATTAATAAGTTGCCATTGTTTTCACCTCGGAGACAAGAATTACTACTTGTTTCAAATTAGTAGGCAAGTTCTCTAGCTTACACCGAAATAGTGAATAGACAGATTTGTCAAACGATGTGATCTTTACAAAGAGGGGAAACCACACTTTCTCCATCAGCCTTGCATTAAAGAGCTACAATATATACATTCAAGCACCCATCTTCACCCAGAGCTATGGTTAACAGTTACATTGTGCATTGGACATACCAGATAACGCTCGGACACAGATTTTACACAGGGCATGAAGGGCCAATCATGCTGGTCCCAGTCTAAACAAAACTGCAACTGAAGCTCTGACATGGAAAAGTCCAGATGCTGGCAGGATAAGTTGGTAGCAAAAAGCCAAGCAGACCATGCAAAGTGAAAGTGGTAAGCACATATGAAGTAATAAAAGCAAGCATGCAAAACAGAAAAGGAGAAGAGTGAGGACATAATACAATGCAGAACTCCCAAGCTTGCAACATAAAATTACATTTGTAAGTAATGAATCTGAAAGAAAAAAACAAAAGAAAAGATGATGTGCAATCACTGGATGGGTGTAAACTCTGCCCTCCCCCGGACACAATTATCTGCAAATTAAAACCAACTAAGTCTCAATTCCACAGATTTTTTTTGCCCAGGGAGGCTGGGGAGTCTCCTTCTCTGGGGACATTCCAAACCCACCTGGATCTGTTCCTGTGTGACCTGCTCGAGGTGGTCCTGCTCTGGCAGGGGGCTGGATGATCTTTTGAGGTCCCTTCCAACCCCCGCCATTCTGTGATTTTGTGATGTAGCTAAAAAGGTACAGCATGAAACCCCAAAACCCCAGCACAGCTTGGTGTCAATCACTAGCAGATGGCACCCTCACCCGAACATGGATTTGTAATTTTTATCCTTCAGGAATTATTTGCCTTGTGTGACAGAGAAACTCCTACAGGATAAATCAACCTGTGAAGGGTCAGTCAAAAACAAAGGAACACCCCCCAGAGACCAGAGATAAAACTTTGTAATTACCCATTGCTATCTCAGAAGTCTACACGTGCTAGATATCCTAATTGTTCAAAGCAATAATGAGTTTGCAGATCAAGCATCCTTCACTTCTGTCACTTCTAAGTAAAAAGTGCTCTTCTGAACATATGGAACATGCCAGAGCCAGAAGCTACTTATAGGGTTGGGTTTTTTTATTATTCAGACATTCTTCTATTACATGGTTATGGATGAGATAGAAGACACTAGGCTTCAAACAAAGTTTTAATAAAACAATGAGAAAACTCTGGAAATGAGTACACTGGAGAAGCAATTAAATTCCTTACTACTGTGAAAGAAGGAACTAGACAAAGATATTTGATTTTGACATTATCTTAACAGACAAAAGACTACTTTAAAATTAAAAAAAAACCCCAACCTTGATAATTAACAAGGCAAGAGATGATTGTCTTTATATATAAACACACATTCAAATACAAGTTACTAAACAAACAACCCCCCCCAAAAATCTGACATTTTAAACCAGGTTCTTGTTGGAATTACCTGTAAATCAACACTCAGGATGAGTTTGCAGCCTGCATCATCTGAATCAGAAACTGTACTATAAATAGTTCACATCACCTAGATCTTTCAAAATCCCTTCACCACAAAGACTAACAGTGCCAGCTTCTCTTGCTATCAGAGCTGTAAAGCAGCATCAGACTGGGCTGGGTGAAACCAGGCAGACACAAGCCTGGTGCTACGGGTGGCATCCACATTCCCACCTTAGCAGAAGGCTGTGTGCCAGTTTGCCACCTTAAGACTTCTTTTAGAGTCTAGAGAAGAAAAACTGGCAATGATTCTGATTTTAGGATGAACTCCATCACTCTCTGGAGGAGGTTATCTTTCCTCCATCAAATATACTAAAGAAGCACAGGGTGACTGAGTTATTTAGAGACAGGAAATAGGTGACTAAAAACTGTTAAGATTAAATTCCCACCCCCTATTAAAAAAAATTATATTATAAAATAAATAAATAAATTAAAGCATGTGATGACATTTTCAAGGAACTCTCCTATATATGATATGAAGTAACTTTGTCCAGAAAGGGGGTAAAAATGGCCAAACTTTTAGCATAAGCAAGCTAACTATTTTTGGTCTGCTAAGAACCAGAAACTCCATTTGTGTTAAATACAAATAAGAAAGAGAAGAGATGGACTGCAAGTAACTGTCTAAACATTCCAGAAAGGTTACAGAGCATTATCCAGGCAATCAGAAAACCAGTCAAATGATTTTCACCTCTCTCTGATCGTTGTCAAGACGCAGATGCTCCGTGTGTTGCTTCTGCCTGTCCTTCCGCCTCCACTGCGCGGGAGCGTTTCGCTTGGTCCACCTACAGCCAGAGGAATGTTGTTAAACAAACATCCACAGTTACTTGAAGAGCAGCAGCAATGATGGGGGAAATAAGTTTTATCTTATTGTACATCGAACACGTTGACATCAGTTGCATCAAAGTGCTGCTGCAAATACACCCAAGGAATCCCCGTAGAATAAACTGACATTGGGCAACCAAAGGATTTCAGAAAATGGTTTCACATGCACTTGCTTTGTGGTTTTTTCCCATTCTTTTATGATATCTATTTATAATTTAGACCTTTCTTCTCTTCCTTCTAAGTTTTTATAAGATATCCTAAAGTATTTGCTAGCTCTTAACCAAGGTACAGTAATGAGATATGCTTTGATATCAATAGTAACTACAAGCAACTCACTCCTCAACTACAAGCTCAAACATTAACAGGGCTTTTTTAAATAAACTTGCTACTGGAAGTCCAGATTTGGAAAAGAATAATAACAACAACAAAAATCATAAAAAGGCAAGAGACACAGCTTTAGCACCATTCTATAGATCTTGCCAAGATCCAGCACACATCATCCTAGCTTACTCACTTGTTGCTTGCTGGTCCAGTGGACAAAACATCTGACTGAAGCCTGGGAAAAAATCCAAGCTCGTATTTCCCTTGTCCAATTTTCATGTCCAGCAAGTGTGGGTGGACTGCAGTGTGATCTATTTTTGCTAGTCTTAATTCAATAGATTTCTCTGAAACAGTAGGAAAGTTATTTTTTAAAGGTGACAATCAGACATGTATCTCTAGTCACACATCATCAACTAAAAGTGGTTCTCAAACGTTAAGAGAGGAGGTGGATGTTTCCTGCTGACCCCAACAGGTACACTAGTACAGGAGACTATTAAATATCAAGGAACTGCCACCAAAGGAATAAACATGTTGATCTTCTCAAGATCAAACATTCTGCACACAAAAAAATACAGGAAAACAGTTGAATTCAGCTCAGTCTATTTTTTTTTAACTTTAGTCTTGACACTAATTTTATTCAGTGTCAAGAAAGTGGCTAATTACTCTTACCAGCCTCATCAATGGTTGTGCACTTTTGATACATAGATGTGCGCAGAGTCGGCGTCCTGACGTTTAGCAGCCTAATTTTATCCACTCTAGAATCAAATACTCTCAAAACAGGGTCTTTATCATCTTCATCGTGGCACATAATCTTATTGTCAATAAAAGATGCAAACATTTGGGTCTCCAGGAATCTTGAGAGGAAAGGCAAGTAAGGTTCAGGCTGGTCCGACAAGAAAGATGCCTAAGGGACAAGAAGGGACATGAAAAGGGATAAGAGCATCTGGAGTCTGCAGAGAAATACATCCACCCAACCACAACAGTTCTCTAACCAGGGATATACTAGAGTTTATTACACACACCCATTATACCTCTGAAACAAGCAGTCTATATAAAAATCTTCAGCTTCATGGCAATCACCCGCTACACGGCACAATAATTATTAAAATGGGATCTTGGCATTTCCTTCATTTTCTACATATTTCAGCAGAATCTCTGCAACCACAACAGCAGCCCTGCAGGTGAGGATCTTGGGCACGTCTGGCTGGGCTCAAGGCTTACATTTTAGGGCCTAATAAATAAAGTCTTGGGTTTGAATACTGGTTTTACTTCCTACGTTGACATATTTTCTTGCTTTGACTTACTTTATCAAAGTTTTGCATCTGTTCCCTGTTTGTAAACCAGGACTCCTTGTCCTGACTGGGTTGGATGACAAACACTTCATAGTCTGCAAACATTTGTGTAAAGCGGTTGGCAAAAACTTCACGTATTTGAATGTTCAGCTGGTAAATCTTGAATTCTTCTTCATCACACTGGATTTTGAGATCCTTTTTGCTACTGGACTCCTCTCGCACCTCCAACTGAGAAAGAAAGGGAACACACACAAAACTGGTATTGTTGCTTTGTCAGGGATTAGAGGTCTACAAGATCATCGTTTGCCATTCGGATGCTGCTCCTCGAGTCAACAGTCCAATGAAAACAAAACATAAAATAAAAAAAGAATAAAAAAGAAACAGCCCACAACTTTTGGTTTCAAGCACTGAAATAAAACAACAAAGAAATAATCTAGAAAGAAACCTTTGCTTATAGAAGATTAAAAAAAGGACAGATAACAGCCATACACAAACCCACGTATGCCATATATTTAATTCACTTTCTTTTACCTTTTCATCATCTGCATAAGCTTTTTAGGGGTTTTTACTACCCCTGCATATTAGGCAAATACATCTTTCTGGTGTCATACACGTTCAGGTTTAGTTCTGCTGCAGCTGAATGCATACCAGCTTTCAAATGAAGACAGCAATGCACAGTAAAAAGAAGCTGTGCACATCTAGCAGCCAGTTCCCTGCAACAGAAATCCTTAGCAGCATAATGCACAACTCATCACTACACAGCCCTGAGAAAATCATGACAAACACGTTTTCAGCGAACACGCGTGCCCAGATTCATGGAAACAGCAATATGGGATTCAAATATTCAGTCTGCATTAGTTTTGATAGGAACTGGATATCCAGGAGGAAAAAAAAAGGGGGGGGAATTCAAAGTCAAAATCAAAGCCACAAGCTTTCATGCACTAGTCTGAATACACATTTGCTATCCCTGCCTTTGTTAATTAATACATCACCACACGTAATTAGACACAACACCTAGAGCTGACAACATCTGCACAGTGATGCAGTTGCTGCAGCTGTCCCATGATTCTTAAAGCCCCTTGTTATAGCAGTCCAAGGCAAGCTATAAATAGCACTCTCCAGCCATGCTGTCTGCTACAGAGAGCTCTGCTATTCAGCTATCTCTTTAATTGCATCTTCTAAGCAGCACTTGGCATCAATACGCTCCTCATTAATTGGGTATTTGCCATCAAGCAGGTTTTTTATTTACATGTTTGAGAAAATGGTGGCAGTTATAGCCTGTAACACTTGTATCACCATAAAAAAGGCAAGTAAAATGGAACTACCATGGAAGAGTAGAGCAGGTAGGGCCTAAACGTGCAAAAACTTAGAAGAAATTAAAAAGATCTGTGCTTCTCCCATCACTTCCTAATCCGTTCAGCAAAAGAACAAAAGCTTCTTAGCAATTTCCCCCTGAACAAGAAAAAAGCCATGCCAAAAAAAAAACTGAGATGAGGAACAAGCTGACTGAGCATCTGATGCCAGCTAGTAAATAAATGCTGCTTCTTGTAACTCCCTCCCCACAGAGCAGCTCTCCTCCTCAGCCTCCTCAGAAGTTGTAGGTCACAATTTCTACCCCTGTCTGGCCCCAGCTTTAGCCCAAGTTTCAGGCACAGAGGTAGAAATTAGACTGCAATGACTACGCGGCCAAGACAATTTAAACATGCAAGAAATAAAACCTTCATTCCACAACAGCTCGAGAAGCCCACAGTGGTCTTCTGTGTAATACCTTTTATACAAAAAGGGCCACAACTTCTTTCCCCCCAGTTCTTCTAGCCCAAAAATATCCAGCCAGGGTCACCACGAGCTGTGCACACACATTCACTTGCTGGAAACCAGACACCAACGCACTTTACGATATTGAGCACAAGAAAAGCATCAGGGCATCCCCATGGCAAGCAAAATTATACATACTCTTACAGAATGAGAAAGAAAGAAAGATACCTACAGAAAACAACTGGATTCCAACATCAGGGTTATTTGAGTGGCAGTTTTAGCCACGTAAATCGTAAGAAGGTGTTATAAACTTAGAATACATCTTAAAACCATATAAATAAAACCAGAATAAATAAGGGAAGGGGTATTTTTTAAACATATCTCAGAAAGTAAACACCTGGAGGACAGCCAAAGGCTTCCCTAGATGCTGTGTGGTTAAACCCCATTCCTTCTCTCTTTCAAGCCTGCCCTTGGCTCTACAGATGTTCACAAGGCTTGTGAACACGTAAACCAAGTCCTTTCCAGTGAAGTCTCTGGACCATGGCTTCAGACCACCTGCTACTGCAGATCCAGAGAGCGTGGGGGGAATTCCACAACTTACCTTTTCCAGACTCACGCCTGTTCTTTTAACAAGTGCTTGGAGTCTGGCAATAGTCTCATTTTCCTTTAGCAGCTCGTAGGAATTCAGAGGTGATCCTGCTATGTTCCCATTCCTTTTATCAGAAACCAGGTCGCATGCTCTGAGACTCTTCATCTTGGAGGCACTTTCACTGCAGTGAAGGTTTCCCTCAGGTGGAATTCCAAAAGCCATTAGTATCTCTGAAATTTCCTGAATGAACTCGAGTTTATTTGGGAACTGGGGTAAATCTTCCGGCAGCTCGATGAAATGGTTGTCTACATCCACAAAGCACAGGTTAGCCTGGGATTCAATCAGAAGAAGGACCCATTACAATATCACTAAGCACAAAGGGCACCTTTTATCTATCTTTGGGGTTTGTGCTTATTAAATAATTCTAATACATTTGCATTTGGTTCTTTTCTAAAACAGACTTGCCCCAGCCATAACTGGTTGGTTGGTTTGAAGAAAGCAGCACCAGGCCTGTGTTTCCAGGTCTTTTAAGGAGGTAACTAATAAAGAAGACTCTCTTTAAGGTTGCTTGCTAGGTACAAAAGAAATTGAGCATCTATTAGGTACAGATGTCTGCATTTCTTCATACACTATACAGGCAGGTTTTAGCTACAGGATATTTACAATACTATTTTATGCACGTGCACACAAGCAGGTGAGCTACAAAGGTGCTGAAGGGACTGGAACATCTCTGAGGAGGAAAGGCTGAGAGCCCTGGGGGTGTTTAACCTGGAGAAGAGAAGCCTGAGAGAGGATCTGAGGAATGTTTCCAAATCTCTGCAGGGTGGGGGGCAAGGAGAAGGGGCCAGGCTCTGGTCAGTGGTGCCCTGGGATAGGATGAGAGGTGATGGTNACTGCAATAACATTATCTTCTCTTTTGTAAGCAACTGGAGAACTAAAGCAATTCCTTGAAGTTCAGAAGTTTGTTTCCAAGGGGAAAAATTAATTTAACTACTTTCAATTTTGTTTTCCTTCTGCAATCTCTCTCATTTACCATCAAAAAAGACCAAGGGAGGGGTGGAGGAGAAAAGCTTAAAAAATGCCAAACCAAAACAGAGAAAACAAACAAAAGAAAAACACCACAACAAAAAGACCAAACCAACCAACCATCCACCAACCACCTCTGTGGCTTCCACAGCAACATCAAAAGAATCTACACTTCTTTCACAGACTTACCTCACCTTGTATTTGGTGACTGGGGGTTTCCCCTCATGGTTTCTGCACTGCAAAACCTGTATCAAGTGACTTTCTGACATTGCATAATTCCATACACCACAACAAGAACCCCATCCATGTGTGCAATCTGCTTGGAACGTTAAGGATATGGAAGAAACATTGATTGCACTTTTTCTTCACTGCAGAATTAACATGGACTGTCACTTTTCTCCATAGCCTTGCCTGTACAAAATCCCCTCACCCAGATTATGGGGTGCTTTCAACCTAGCTTCATGTTATTCCAGGAGGCACACCTGGACCCAGGGCTCACTACAGCTTTGAAGCAAAACCACAGATCAGGTCGTGGGAGCTGACAGATCTCCAGTTACTTCTTATGCTGCAATATGTGCAGCAGGACAGAAGCACTCTCACAATTTAATAGGAGGGAGAGAATTACAAAGATTAACAGGTGAACCTCACACTGAATGATGGATGGTCCCAGAGATCAGAGAAATGCACACAAGCAGTGGAGTAGAACAAAGCAGTTCTGGGAGGATTTTGCTGTGGGAATGACCACAGATAGACTGGGACATGCTGTGCCTGACAAGAGCCCTTCATTTCAGTCAGCCAGGGTGAAAACATGCTTCTAATGTTGCAACAGGTTTAGCTCGCTCGCATTTCAACAGAACAGAGTTAGGATATCAATTCTCCCTGTAACACAGATATCTGTTGTGTTTGATTTCTTCAGCTTCGACATTAAAATAGAAAATATTGTCCTTGTTAATGCAGAACTCCGCTGGGAGTATCACACTAGATTTGCACAGACCTTGGTGTGAAAATGTCCAATTTCTGCTCTGCTACAGTATCACCCATAGTTAGAAAGCTAAGCAGAAGAATCCCAGTTCTCCATTTCCAGATGTTTTAACATCGGGATTGATTTCTTATGCTCAAAGGAATTCATATAAAATTATCAGCTTAGTAGCTCTTTCTTATTAGAAATCCTTTACTGTAAATTAAATCACAGATTGAATTGGGTGTTGCCAAAGAATCCAAGGCAAATGACTAGAACTAAGGCCTTGATTCTGAAAGAGCTTCTGGTGCACCCCAGAAAAAGGGTTTATTTTTTCAATAGGGCTGGTGTCACTGTTCAGGTTTCCCCAGAGCCAACACTGCCCAAACACAGCGGGTGCTGTGTGTCTACCTAGGCAGGCTGGGCACCCAAGCAGAGTGCATCTGCCTCTCCTTCAAAGGGCCATCCAACCTCTGGTACAAATTCTGCAGAAAACCTCACTCCTGGTTAAGCTTAGCTATACCTAAAAAGTGCTTGACTAGAAAGTACCCAAATATTAACCTTACCAACATAGAGATTGTCATCTCCACACTGAAAATAAGCTTCTTGGCCATGAAGGAAAAGCTCTATTTAATGCTTGCTAGAATTCCTTGTAAGTATTGGGTTGCATCCAGCTAATGGTTCATCAGTTAAACATCCCTTCTGCAGGGATTCTCTTTAAGAGCAACACACATTGTTTAAACACACTAAGCCACTACGGATGACTTCTTACCCTGCAACTTAATATCACATCTCCCAGAATTTGCCCTGTACAGAAGCATTAAAAAATAAATAGATAAATAAAATGTTCATGTGCAGCAATAGTCTAAAGAGCATAAAGAATATTTAGGGGACACTCTCCACTTACTCAGTGCCTGGTTAATAACCCGTAAGGTGGTGGACTACCTAGAGCAGCACAAGCCAAGGAGATTCAGTAGATGGCTTTAGCCTCTCTTAACTTAAGTAGACTGAGGTCATTCATCCTCAAGAACTGCATAAGCACTTCTGTAAAGGCCACGTGCCCCAGGGAGCAGAAATGGCCAAGACACCTCGGTTCACAAGGTACCAGACCAACATTTTCTGTAAAAATTAAGGCCCAAGTAAATCAACTGCCAGTAACAGACACCAAAACAGTAGGCCTCACAGTGCTGCTACACCGTACATCCAACAGAAGAGAGCCTCAGTAAGGACAGGGGGGTTCCCTCCCTTAGAAAGTCAAGAGAATTTAAATGACACTTGTTTTTTATGAAATCATGGCCATCCAAAGCATCCACATTGCATGGTAGGAACTGGGCCACTACACAACGCAGGAAAGAAAGGAGTTCTTCAATGACAAAGTTTTAGTTCTGGAGGCAGCACAGAGAGCGAGCTTTGAAGAGCTGACAGCTCTGTATGTAAACCTCTATGGATAAACTGATCATCACTTTACACACACAAAATCATAAAGATATAAAGATGAGATACTCGGTAGCGAGTGTAAATAGAGGTCTAGTTGAAAGGGCATCCTTAGGGCTGCTTGGTATTTCAGGTCTCTGGAGCAGTCAAAAACTCTTTTACTTGGTGCTGAGGTATTGGTTTCTGACCTCAAGAAACCCTCAAACACCACTTTAATAGTGGATTGTTACAAGAGAAGACACACGACATCAATGCACAATAAAATGTCCTCCTGGGACGCTCTCCTAAAGAACAATGTTGTCACTCTTGTTGATGAACTTGTCTTTCCTATAACCTTTCATCACCACAAATAACGGGGCGCCCAGGTGAGAGTCGAACAAACCTGACAAGTGTGGATGCAAGCAGGTCAGTGCTCGCGTAGCTGGAGCCAAAGCCTGCTCCCCTGAGGTCAACAGCACAGCTTTCCACGGCTCAGCAGGACTGGACTACACCCACTGATTCTGAAGCCAGAGGACAATTCCAATTCTTGAGTTTGACCTCAAGTACAATAAGGGCCAAACTCCTGCACAGATCTCCCAAGACCTGCATCAATCCCATATCCTTCCTTTCAGCTCTCTTCAAAAACATGGAAGGAAATTATTTAGGTTCTGCCAAAAGGACATCTAAGGAGGAACAAACATTCCCTAATAATGAGTAAGCTCCCCACCCTACTGACATCCTAAAGAGAAAATATGCCTGATTTTCAACATCAGTTCCTAATAATATAGTATGCAAATGGCTGCCTGCAGCAGTTTAGAACAGTCAGCTCTGGTAACACAATTACCACTGCTTGAACTCTCTGTGCTCAAAGTACATATGCCACATCCAGGTTTTCACATCCTCTCCCAGGCAGTCAGATTGAAATGTAGTTCTGAGTTAAGGCTTCTGCTTGAACTGCATTGAAAAACAAGTTATCACCTTGGTGCATTAGCTCCCAACCTTGCAAATAACCACCCCCTTCTCTTAACCTGCAGAAAACACAGATATGCAGATTTCTGCACACTCGGCTGGACAAGTGGATGGCGTGTTCACAGCAGTCCCAAATTCTAAAGGATGCTCCCTTGCCATTCCTGTAGGCAAACAGGGACCTTCTGCAAGTGTTCTCAGCACTACCTTTCTTCACGCCAACCCAGTTTCTGCCCCAGAACGACTCACAACTGCAGCTTCCAGAAACGTGGGCCTAACTCAAGTGGCTGTTTAGCACTGAAGTACAGAAAAACACAAAGCTGAAGTCTGACAGGAGATGTGCACTGTTATCAAGGATCTATCCCACCAGCAGATAGCCTGAGAATGAACACAAAGCAGAGATCAGCTTTCCAAATCCTTGTCTTGGTCAGCCTGGTCTAAATGTCTTGGCATCAAGGAAAAAAAAACAGCTTTTCAGGGAATGTTACCTTCTACAACAGCATACAAAAACAAAACCCCAGAGAAAGTGTTAGGATTTGATGTTGAATAACATCTTTTTATGGGTTGAAATGAAAATACTGAGAGTATATAACTGCCTTATATTAGCAGAGAAATGGAGT
This sequence comes from Chloroceryle aenea, assembly GCA_013399075.1. Taxonomy (NCBI): domain Eukaryota; kingdom Metazoa; phylum Chordata; class Aves; order Coraciiformes; family Cerylidae; genus Chloroceryle; species Chloroceryle aenea. The sequence continues at coordinate 283,709 of VWZY01009441.1, forward strand.
TTAGCTTTTAAAATCGTTCAGTTTTCTAAAATAAAAAGCTTTTCCCAAGACCCTTGGGATCACTTCATTAAAAACAAGCTTCTTTTTATTGAGATCATACTTTTATTTGATATAACCAGTGCTGGAAGACTCAGCGTTGCTTATTTTCACACAAAACCATTTCAGTTTCCACCACAGAGAGGGGTGAGCTGTACATGCAAATCCAGTGGCATTAAATTGCTTGGTAAAAATATATTGCTATAGCACTGCAAAAGTTTCTTTATAAGGAAATTCAAAGAGACATACACTAAAAAAAAATAGTCTTACCTTAGCACTTGCTGGGTTCATGATCTGCAAGCTAGTTAAACCACTTCTTTTGATCACCGTTACCGATAACCAAACCACACTCCTGCCAGCAACACGTCTTTCCTCTCCGGGCTCTGCAGCACCACTCCTCCCACAACCAACCCTCTCTGCTGGGCTCCTTACAAGGCTCTGATGCAGCCATCACTGGAACCACAGGGACACTCGTGCATAGAGCAAGAGCCCTCAGCAAAGCAGCAATCCGGGTAAGAACAGGCTTCGTTCGAAGTGCACGGTACCCCTGACACATACAAGAAACTCCATCCTGTGGTGAGCTTTGAGTCACAGAATGGCAGGGGTGGGAAGGAACCTCTGGAGATCATCAAGTCCAACCTCCACTGCCAGAGCAGGGGCACCCAGGGNGGCTGGCCCCACTCTCCTTTATGCCCCCCAGGAGACAACTAGCCTTCCTGGCCACAAGGGTGTTCAATTTTCTACAATTCTACTGAGCCACAGAGAGTCAGGTCTTCAAGTCATTGATGAACTTGAGCAAGTTCTCCATCGGGCAGTTTTCTGATGCTCCCAAGGGACAGGCTACAGTCATTTTTGTGCTAATACAGTTACTTTGCTGAAGATTTTAATAATCAACTGACAAAGCATCGGCTGCCATGAAGCATTCCCTTAAAGCACTAAATATGACCAAAGCAGAGGAGATGGCCACCACGAGCAAACAAAACCAAGCCTTATGTGCAAGACACAAAGCAAGCCTGACTGAGTTAGGACAGTGTTTTCACACCCTGAAACAGTCTGGCCAAGACAAATTAGTCTAAAACTTCATTATAAAACTCCAATCAAGAAGTCTTGATGATTTCATAAAGGATCATATACATTCCAAACTTTAGAGCTAAGCTATGTTTAACGTTCCTTTGTTATTGATGATAGGTTTGTCTTCATTGAAGCACAAACAGCAGAATCCATGTGGCCCCTTCTGCTGTTCTGCAGCACCACGTTTGAGGCACATTCCTCGACAGCTGCTATGTCAGGAATTAAGTGGGGAGCTTTTTTGGCTCTTTAAGGGAAGAATATCTGAAAGCCTGATGGTAAAGCAAAGTAGTTTTGAGATGAACCTGCAATAGGCAGCTCTGACTGTATTAAAGCTGAGTGATTAAATTATTAGTATCAGAAATACTGACACTGACAAATAGTTCACTTAGTGGGACCAGTATGCACTTGGAATTCTGCTTTATGTTTTTTAAATGGAACATTTACTTCTTGCAACAGCAGTTTTTGTGTTGTGGGTTTTTGGCTTTAGTGTTTTGGGGGGTTTGGTTGTTTTATGTTGTTGGGTTTGGGTTTTTTTGGGGGTGGGTTTTGTTTTGTTTGTTTTCAAGTAAATCCTCTACAATGGAAATCTCAACAATAGCGAGCTCCTGTTCTTTTCCCAGTCTACTTGGTCTCTTGGATAAGCAAATCTACTGGCACAGGATAACTTCCAGTCATCTTTCAAGTCTCCAGCACACGTTCAGGTCCATTTCCATGCCACAGCTACACTCCCAGCCTGCAGAGCTAAGGACTGCAGCAGTTAAGAACACAGTTTACTTAGCAGTGACTATCAAGGAGATTTTTCAGACTAAGTCATACTCCTCGTGTACTAAGCTTTAAGAATTCACTTTTCAAATAAAAGAGAGGAAAAAAAGAGCAAAGCTGAAGCTTCAGAAGGACAAGTTTCAAGTCCTGAAGCAAACTCCATCACCTATCTCGGTCCTATGTGTCCTCCTATCCTTTGTCCTCCAATTCTGATCTCTAAGATACTATCAAATAAATAAATCAATAAAATCTACTCCTCCACCTTCATAAAAGGCTATTTCTAAACCAAAATTAAAACAGAGGTGCCAGGTTATATTTTAATACTAGTTTGATTTCATCTTTAATATTAAAAAACAGATCACCTACCTTACTTTAAACCTCCAACGTAAGCTGATGAAGCTCTTCAAACCCACTTACCTTTCAAATGACTGAAATGCTACTTTGAAATTAAAATATGTTTGTTTAAAGTATTATAGGGAATGAGGAAATTGTTTGCAATAGAAGAGACAGTCTTTTAGAAGCTTGTTATAATACATCCATGGTGCATATTAACATGCATAGCCACACGTGCAGCTATTCTCTCTAAAAAGTGTACCAACCATATTAATTAGGCCTGTCAGTACATCCAAAACTTTGTAAAACCGTAGTAAACAAAGCAGTAGACTGGTTTTGTGGCAAGAGTGTACGCTGCTCTGTTATTAATTGTGCCAGTGTAAAAAGAGACAAGAAAAATCAAGAGACTAAATACTTTCATTCTCATAGAAAAAAAAAAAAGAACACAGTTTGAAGAGCAATTTTTCTTTGAACTTGCCAGGAAAAACAAATGAAAACTATCAGCATATGGATTTGAGAAAAAGAGCAATGTTGGCATGGTGACCAGACTGGAGGTTCACAAAAATATCTTGTCCTCAATTTCACACAGCTCTTTTTAAGCAGGGATTTTTTTTGCGTCAAGCTCTGTTGCAGCACTGCCTAATATTGAAAATAAAACCCACCACCACCAAACCCTCTACCTGCCACTCTTCTGCTTTCCCACCACCATCAGTGACAACAGAACAGACAACCAGAGAGAATGGCTGAGATTTGAGAACCCTACTGGTGTTTCCATGTCTACTCAGTCCCTCCTGCATGAAAATTCCACCTGCAAGTGAGCAGAGTGACAGGAGCCAGAGCTGGGCTGTTCTGCAGCTAGGAATTCTGCGAGCACTTGCTTCCTACAGGGCTACCTGACAGAGGTGGCCAGCTCCCACAACAGCCAGATGATACTGCAACACTCTGCACTTTCTATACAGAAGGGCAAATAAATGGCAGTGGATGAGAGAAGTCGTTCTGATGGACTGCAGAGCAGCCTCCCGCGCCAGGCAGACCCCAGAGACCTGACATACTGCCCACAGCTGGTTACTGGATCCTGCAGACGTTTCCTTTGCTACCTCAGGTACTTCCCAACCATTCCTGGCCCCCTGAGCATCACAACCAGCTCTTAAACTCTTTCTTGGCCTGTTCCTAAAAAGAGGATTAGTGAACAGTGGGATGAAGTAAAGAGAAACAACCTGTAAGCAGTCTGAGCACAGTCCCAGCCCCGTGTATGAACTGCAGAACCCTTGCAGGATGTTTGCTGATTCTTTACACTGTGTCTGCTGTTAACAGAGCCTCACTACAGGGAAGGATCTCCTGAGCACTATCCCAGCCAGCAGCAGTTTGTTCAAGTATGTGCTGACATTTTTTTCAGACTGACGTACGCGTTCCAGAAGAAAATCTGTTCTGGTGCAGACCCCTGACAGGCTGGGTCCACGTCAGCCAGTCCCAGCTCAGAAAAGCAGGGGAAGGAAACCCAGCCTAGTCCCATGCCACCAGGAACCAGGACAGCAGAGTGCAGAAGCCAGTCAAGCATCACGCAGAAGCAACTGTACAGCCTTTGGCCATGGCTGGTGAACTCCCACCATGCAGGTCTGCAAGTGACTTCCTAGCACTATAGGGCTACGTTGTGCAGCACAGAGATGCTCTTTCTGTAATCCCACTGCATCAATACAGCTTCACTTTGTCAGAGGACACAACTTCCCAAAGAGGGGTGTATTCATCTACTTCACCAGATTTTCTCCAGCACCTCCAAATCAAGAAAGCTTTCCCAAAGCAGAGCCTGCACGAACTCCCCAGTGACTCTTCCAGTTGGCACTAGTGCTTCTCCTCGTTTCTCACTCCCCTCATAATCATGCACAATATTGAATCAATCGAGACGAGCTCCTCTCACCTCTTGAGGAAGTTCCAGCTTAGACCTGTCATCCAGCCCATTAGAGTGCAAACCCATGAGGTAAGGGACAGGAGCATCTAGGAAATGAAGGAGGGATGCTGGGAGGATAGGAACGTACACATGCTGCCACTGAAATGGAAACATTAGCGCTGTGATGGTCTCTGCCACAGTCATCAGTCTCTGATAATCTGGAAGAGATCAAGAGAAAAATATTTTCTTTCACCAGCATTTTTAAAGAAATGAATTTCAGTTAAAGAAAGGAGAGCTTGCTTTAAAACAGAAACCACAAAACCCAACGCGAGCCGAGCGGCATCTTAATGAAAGCCCGGACTTGCACACTCAAGAGCATTTTGCTGAAACAACAAAGAGAGCTCCATGCAAAGTAGGTCATTCTACAAGTCATATGGAAATGAGCAAACTGAGTCTTAGCATTCATTAAGTCACCTTCTGCCACCTATAGCAGCGTTACCAGGAACACCAGTCTGGGTATGGAAGCAGTACTGTAATCAGCTAAGAAACACACTGGAAATCATTTCTTTTCTCTGTGCTTATGGCTTTCTATGGAAGCCTTGGATGAAACCCAAGGCATCTGGTATCTCTCAGATAAACATTTTCTAAACGAGTGTTTCAATGTCTATAAAGCACATTGTATAGCAGCCAACCCAACAGGGCGGCTGAAATAACTGCGTAGAAAATCCGAAGGATCAGCTTCGTTCATCGTCCACAAGGTATGACCAAAGCCCCAGTTCAGTGGGACAACAGCTCATCTCCTCCTGGAATTTAACAGCAGGGCTCAATGCACCCGTGCAACACACATTCTAAAAGATCTTGTTCTTCAGCAGCTGGTAGTAGAGCCAGTAACGTCGCAGTAGGCTGGGTCAATACCTCACCCTCCTCTCTTACAGAATCATCAATCACAGAATCACCTTGAATGGTTTTCATATCTGTGCATGTAAAGGAGGAGGCTACACCAGTTGGACTCCAAGCACGTGGTGCAATACAACTGCTGAAACACTCAGACAGCTTTCGAGCTGCCAGGCTCAAGTCACAAGACCAGGACAACTCCTACCTTCGGTCAAGCTATAAACATAGCACATACTGGAAACACAGGAGGCAGTTTTCATTGCAATACAACAAAATCCAATTCCAGTCAGGGAAGTTGAGAGAGTAGAAGGACTGGAAACAATCAACATCCTTCATATGTGTGCCAGGGTGTGGGGGGTGTGTGTCATCCCCTAACATGTTCATAAAACTACAGACACAGTGAAACTGGAAGACACTTGAAGGCACAAGTTCAGGTGCCAAGGTTTCTCAAGATGTTGCACATCATTCTGGAGAGGGCAGATTAAAAACTGCAAGACATAACATTAGCTCTAAACAAGCCCTTTGGAGAAAAATTAGCTTAACTGTGCACTTTCTAACACTTGAATTCTCTCCTGTAGCCATCCTCCACTCAGACATCAGATAGCAGAAAACAGGGGGACAAGAAACTCAGTTCAAACAAAATTAATCATGAATACTAGGAAGACAAAATTGCATAGTTTGGGTGTGCAAGAAGTCCCACAGCCCAAGAGAAACTCAGTACAGGCTTTGCTAACATCAGTCAGTGCTGCAATCTAGGCTTTTGATTTTTCTTTTCAGATCAAGCTTTGCTGGTGGAAAAGGCTACTGCACAGAGCTACTTGTCACTGCCTCACAGTACATCTACTGTGACCAAGGGAGCCTTCAGTGAACACAAGCAAGAATAGCTTAAACAGTCCGAAGCTTTTGCCAAAAGCTGACTTGGACTGAAACACCTCAGGCAACCATCAATGAGCATCACCAGCAGCACTCTCCTATTCTGCCTGGACACCAGTTTCTGCCTGCACAATTACTTACTGGTCTGCAACTTTAATCACAGCCTGACTGCAAAGAAGTGATGAATTAATGATGAGCTTTGGGAAGAAGAATCCGTTACATACCCTATTTTCTTCAGCTTTAAAAGGAACTTTAAATGTAGCCACAGATAGACAAACATTCCAGCTGGTTCCTGTTCAGCTTGTTTATTTGAAAGAACAAGTCTCAGAATAGAAACAGTGTTTTCCTACAACACAAAACCTCCCTGTCTAATCCTACTGGCTCATTTAAATGCAACTTCTCCCTCTGTCATTAAGCTAACTTTACCATTAGGCTTTCAAATTAATTATAAAGTAGCCTCAATAATTCAGAATATCTATCCACTCAGCTGCTACCTCCTGCAAATGCAGCTCCCTGATCCTGAATATCCACACGGCTTCATTCCCAACTTTTCGGGCCACAAGGCTGCAGCCTGCAAGTAACAACAACTCCGTTTCGCAGGATTTACACACGTTGGGAGCTGCTGGCAAAAGGCAAAAAGCCTGCAAACATAAGAAAGCATCTGGGTTATTTTGGTTAAAGTTAGACCTATCTGAGAGGATATGGAATTTTGGGTTTTTAAAACAAAAGAAAATAGAAAGCAGGTCACTTTGACTTCGCAACAAGGAAATTAAAGGAGGGAAGAAGCACTTCAGTAGTGGTCTTGCTCTTGTTTTCCAGACCAGAACATGCTTATTCTGGTGCAAATGACACAGAGCCTTTGGGCCTTGCATTGCACAAGGAAAAGGAAAGCTACTACTTCTGAACACGGCCACTTAAGAACACAGAAAAAGGAGGATTTGTTCTTCTAACCAATTGCTCCGAGTAGAATGAATTATCCCTTATACTAACGGTCTCTACATACCTACTTTACATTTATCTGCATCCAGTATATCCAGACATTTTTGTTGATCTGTAAAAAGCGAGTAAATCCAAGAAAAAGAACTGAGGGGGCTTGGGACTGGAAAGAGAGAAGCAGGACGTGAAGAAGGTGGCAGCTGTAAGAGCCATGACTCCTCCTCTCCATTCTCATATTCTACCAGGGAGAAATCTATCAAGTACCTGGAGAAATTCTCTGACTTGGACAAATTTACAGCCATTATATGATCACACTCCAGAACATCTTTTCCTTCTATTCTTCCTACTTCATCACATTGCAATACTCTTGTCTACATCAAGTAGTTTCCATTCCACATGCAAACTCTCTTGCTCCTTTAAGGCAGCGAGCTGCCCCTACAGTGGTGGAGCACTACCAGAGGTGAGTGTGGGTATCTTCAGAAAGGATATGGATAAACCAGAAAGATGACAAAGGCAATTGTGCCACTCCACTCTGGTCAGACCTCACCNCCACTCCACTCTGGTCAGACCTCACCTGGACTACTGTATCCAGCCCTGGAGCCCCCAGCACAAGAAGGACATGGACCTGATGGAGCAGGTCCAGAGGAGGGTCACAGAAATGATCACATGGCTGAAGCACCTCTCATACAAGGACAGGCTGAGAGAGCTGGAGTTGTTCAGCCTGACGAAGAGAAGGCTCTGGGGAGACCTCATTGCAGCCTACCAGTGTCTGAAGGGGGCCCACAGGCAGGCTGCAATTTTGAAATTTTGCAATTTGAAATTCTGTGAGCATAAGTATTCAGTACGCCAGCCTCATTGGAGGAAACATACACTGCTTTATAAAGATGATCACTTCAAAAAACCTGCGACTGCACTAAGAACAAACCGTGGTCAGTAGAAGCAGGGGACAAAGTACCTCCTATTTATGTTCACATCTGCGTCTGACGGGCTGGCTGAATGTGCCTGCACCAAGCAGCAAGTTTCCTAAATCACTGGAGGCGTAAGGAGAAAATCTCCTGTGTAAGGGATCAGAATTGGGCAACACAGGACTAATAGTGAGAAGAAATAAAACTAATACTTTAAATCTCCAGAGTAAACATCATTTTAAGCAAGCAAAACAAAGACGAGGAGGAGCAATTCAAAAGTAAAGCAGAAAAAAACCCTACCTTTATTTGTACCTAAAAATGGCAGCAGACAGCAAATACCCAGCAAATCAAAACCACTCAAGATCGCAGCCTGTGGCAGCAGTGCTTTACATTTCTCCTTCCATTGTTTTTGGCTGTTTAGAAAATCTCCTCCAAGCAGATTTCACAGCTGTCTTAACTCTGCCCACCCTCTTCAGAAGAGCTTTAGGTGCTCTGCAGAGATAAGGACTAAATCCATTTCACAGCTACAACAGCAACATAAATTGTAGGAGTGCGAACCAGCTCCCACAGGGTAATCTGGTGAGAGGGTCCTACCAAGGGTCTCCAGCTCCACTGCCCCTCACCACTGCTCCTCAGCACAAAGAGCAGCTGCAGATTCTTCCCTGTCTTACAGTCACCTGCATTCCTCTAACACTTGTCCAAATGGGAGACAGCTCTCTCAAGAGGACAACCAAATCAACGCGTTCATTCCCTACTTCTGGCTTACACTGATCCAAAACACACCGGCTGTACCAGTACAGTGGGACAAAAGAAGGGGTTTCAGAAGCAGAAAGTCAGAAACAAGCCAAAGGAATCTTAAAGCAAAACTTATTCACTCCCAAGGGAAGTTACTCCTATTCCAAGGACCCACTGCAACTTTAAGATGCTAAATAATTTGTTCCAGAAAGGATTGCACCTGGCAGAAAAGGCCTCCAAGAGTTTTGGGGTTTGGTTTTACACTTGTTTAAAAAAATAAACCAAACAAGCCAATTAAAAAAATAAAAACAAATAAACCAACCAAACAGTAAATGTTACAAAGCAAACCCTCTGATCCTGACATGTACTGTTCTGAACTTAAACCAGTATCTGAATAAATGACTGTTCTGAACTTGATCATGAATATCGCAATCTCATCTGATCTAGGAGAACAAGAAGTGATCCCAACCCCCTCAACCCTTACAGGCTTGAGCACCAAGAGATTTAACAAGCCCAAAGGACATTAAAAAAATAAAGATGAAGATTTATATTGTGAAGGACAACCTAGACCTCACAGTGCTGCATGTGCAAGAAGGTGAGCGTGCCCTTACAAAAGTTCCAGCACTTTATGAATCCCCTCGGAAGGGAGTGCACCATCACCTGCATCTCCAGTCAGCATTCCCTGGTTCACCAACAGCAAAAAGCAGATGTTAGTCAACTGCACAAAAGAAAGAGCAGAATTTATTAGGGGCATTGTCCAGTTTAAAAAACAAAACAAAACAAAACCAACAAGCAAACAAACACACACACCAAAAATTCCACAGAAACCTGAACGAACCAAAACAGAGCAAAACAAGCAAAGCAGTAAGTAAAGGCACAGACAATCAGAACATGGGTCGGAAGTTGCCTTTCCTTACTGATACCATCCTCTGAAGCAAAACAAGCACTTACTTCACTAAAACTAATTTCTCATTCACTGCCACGTAGAATAAAGCTGAATATCATGGTTAGAGAACACAAAAGCAGAGATTATGGGAAGAAAAAGCTGACTTCCTACAACTCTCACCTACTTCAGGCTCCCATCTCAGGTAAGGCAGTAACAGAGCCCTCAGCGTGCCGGCTGGTGATGCCAGCGGAATGCGGTGCCTTCTGACACGAACTCACCAGGAGCTCGGGAAGTTTTCCGAGTATTAGCAAACTGTGCCAAAGGGGTGGCTTAAGAAAAAAAAAAGCAGGTAAAAACCCAAGTGTCTGAGATTAGATCCCTCAGACAGCACTCCAGAGAAGCTGCATTTCAAAGAACTACAGGTAGTATCACCACAGAAGCACTGCCACTGCTAGCTCACCAAAGCCCAGGGCCAGAAGTCAGCAAACTCCTCCTTTTTCTACTGCAAGGAGACTTCTCAGCCAGAACCATTCGTGAAAACTTGATAGAAAGAAACAAGACACGGCCGTAAGGTGCAACCCAGCCCAACTCAACCACAGCTTGGGGCGAAGTGGGGGAACAGTGGCCAGAAACTGGCATGATGAGCCAGGCCCACGGGCCTTCGGCTGCCTGGACCCCTTTGCATTCCATCCAGCCACGCACGCAAGCGAGAAACTCGAGTGCTCCGCAGCTATTTTAAGCTTCTTCAATTAGGCGCTGATCAGACCCTTGGGAAGTGTCCAAGAAAAGAAGTCGAAGCCATTAATATGACTTGGAAAGATAAGCCAGAATACAGAAGACTAGTCCAGAAGCGAGCCGAGCTCCAGCACAGGAGGAAAGAGCATTTCTGACAGGAGGGCCAGCAAAGCCATGGCGAGGCCTTGCTCCAACGTGGCCAGGCACACGCTGCTTCCAACCACCCCGGGCCATCTCCGGCACGGCCGCCAGCCAGCGGGGCTGCAACCTGCCCAGGTGGAGGAGCTGTGCTTGCACTTCCACTGCTGGAACACAGACAGCCACAGAAACACGCTCTCCCTAAATCTCAAACGTCTAAGTGCCTAATCCATTTCTGGAGAAGCTACGAAAGAAATTTGTCTGCTAGGCAAATATTTCTCAGCTTTCTGTGAATAATAACCACAGCTATTTGCTTTTTAAATCCAAGCGAGTAACCACTATCAACTATCAAGTACAATAAGGACTTTTCTGACTGTGCTGGAAGGACTGTGTTCATCCAATACAACAACTGTGACACAACACCCTGCTGCTGTTAAGACACTTTTAATCACCTTGAAATACACTCAAAATTCCTCTTTGGCTTTAGTCTATGCACTCATCTCAATACATAAACATCTGTATTTTGTGCTAATAAAAGAATGCTGCTAATAACTGCAGGTCATATTTTACAAATAGTTACCATTTGTATTCCACACATTTCATTCAGTAGAAGAACACATTGAAAACAGATTTCAGTAACCCCATGGACTATCCCTGGATTTTTACTGGGGTCTTCTGGCTTCTTCACCATTACTACAGAATGGTGTTCAAAATGCAGTCCACTTTGAACCATGCTGGTAGGGATGGGTGGATCTGGACTAACACTAGACAACTTGGGGGGAAAAAAAAATTAAAAATTACAAAAAAAAAGAAGTAGACAAAAAAATCTTTTGGCATAAGTCCACATACTTTGTGTTAGAGTAACAGGATGCAGAGTAAGAAACCCAGTATTCACAAAATTCAACACAGGAAATAGATACCACTACCACATTCCTTATTAATTGATAAGCAGATGCCACCTCAGCTTCAGTGCTGCCTATACTCTTTAAAGCAAGCTTTCTCTAGGTGACTTCAGCAATAACTGTCTGGAGGCCTCAACGGGTATTTATTTATTTCAATTCAGTCAAATAAAACATGGGTTTTTTTTTCAAGTAGCTTTATTTTAAAGTAAGAGCTAAAAAGGGACTTTGGGTACTCAAAGAGAAAATTCTATTTCGATCAGAAATTTTTCCTCAGAAGCATATATCATTTATGTATCTCCTCAAAATACAGGGATAGCTCGGCAGAGAGAGGAGGAAATTCAGCTAAGCAGCTGGAGGGGAACACAGAAGAAGGCACGCTACTCTATCCAACAGCACCACACTTCTAGAGCCCACAGTCCCTGAATACAAGAGATTAGGCAAAAGCTCAAAGTTTCACGTTTAGCTGTCTGAAAAGCAAGGCTCTCTTTGCAATTCCACTCCTTCTCTTTACGTTAAAAGCTGCAGGTGGATCAGCCCGACTGTACGAGCCGCTTCAACGCGGCTAGCCTGCTGTTTGCACAGGCCTTAAAAATCCAACAAACCTTCTCCCAGTCCAACTAAAAGATCAAGAAACAAACCCCAAGTACTCACGCTGTGAATAAAGCAGTATCTGAAACTCCAAGAGCGCACAGGTAAAGAGTTGAACCACGTTTTCTACTCCAAGCAATTCAAAAACTTCTTTAACGGGAAAATCAAATAACGGTAGTTCACTAGTGCTTGGCCTCTGGCAGATAATTGGTCCATAAACACCTGAAAATTTTAACGACCTTCCTGCTGGAGGAAGAGGAACCTCATAGAGAATATTGTAGATGTAGCTTTCTAAAGGTAGAGGTGGTGGCTGAGGTGAAGTCACCGCTTGGTGAAGTTGTTCTAGCACTTTCTTACAAGCTTTCATGAAGGACATTGGAGTGATCAGGCAAATGCACTTGGAGACATAGAGGGTGTCTCTGCTGATGTCATAGGAGTTAAACCGCTGTAGCTTTGAAACAGAAGTGCCATTGCAGTCCCCAGTGCCACTGCAGTTATCTCTGTCACTCGTGGGTGGAGTATGAAGGATGTCATACTCGGCGTTGTGCATGTGGTACAAGGTCTGCATTGCACTGCAGATCTGTTTGCTAGTAACTTCCTCAAAAAACGTGAGAGAAAATCCAAATGTCCGCGAGCCATCTTCACGAGTAATGATAAAAGAGTGGAACTGAGGTTCTCGGGAATCTGCTTGTGTCTTGAAAGCAAGCCCTTTAGGCATACACAGCTACAAAAAAAAAGAAGGGAGGAAAGGAGATAATAGCCATTAAAACACATGTTTTTCTCCCCTTGTCTCCAGAAACAGCAGTGAAAATAATTTAGAGCTCACAGACTGCCATCGCATTTCACTTTCAATTCTATCCTGTGTTACACCTCTGTACAATACAGTAACATGCATCTAAATCAGATAACCTGAGGGAACGAATTAAAAGGGCTGTAATGCTCTTTCTGTTGAAGCTCATGACCATTTTGTTACCAAAATACCAGAATTCAAACTCAGAGAACGGGAAGCACTTTGGTCACTAGAGAGAGAAACCTGACAGGGTGCTGTATTTTATCTAAACCACCCCACATTCCGTGAGACAAAAAAACAATGCACAACGGAAGCTCAGTCACTGCAGACTAATTTATTTCTCTACCAATTCTCTAGAATGTAACAGAAATGTTTGAAAAGAACAAAAAACAAACAACTCTCTCCTAGGGATTTATCACTTTAAAGTTTAACTCAATTTCCTTTAAAAGATTATTCCAACGAAATGAAATAAACCTTCTGAGCCTGTACAATTGAGGAATTTATGATTATTTCTGATCTACAACAGACTTCACTTTTGTTTGACAAAGAAAACACAGCCGAATGCTTTCGATGGTTAAGGTAGATTTTTGTCTTTTAAAAAAAAAAGCCATTAATTGATACTGACCATTCCCACTGCATCCTGGTCAAAGGGGTTCCATTCAACATTCTCAGGATAGCGAGCAAGAACTTTGGATTTAAATGTGCGTCTTAACGGGGTTTGTTCAAAGTTTTCCCCTGCAGGTGAAAGGAAAATAAAGAAGTAAATATTTTACTCTCTTTTCAAGCTGAAACAAGGCCAAAAAACAGAATATCAGCAGGTAGATGAGAGGTAAGTGAATTAAGCACACACCCCTTTTAAGAGAAAGGGAAAATGCAAGGCAGTTAGTACATAATCAGACTGCAGGTATTAGCAAAGATTAGGACTGTCCATTTCTACACCATGAAGTATCTGTGCTTTTCTTTAAGCGTGACTATCATGAGATTGTGGACAGCAATTCTCTCAACTACTCCTCAGATACTTCAGATTTTTGCTGAAGCGTAACTACAGCTTCAGTTTCGGTGGAGTTCTGGTACTGAAGAAAAGCACACACAGACAAGATGCAAAGATGATGCAAGTTTAAGGTAGACATTCAAGTGGCATCACTTAATTTCTTCTTTGAGACTTAGGGGGAAAAAAAAAAGGGTATCCACCATCTATTACAAGAAATTAGCTGTGAAAAGAGAGTCTAGAAAGTTAGAAGATTAAGAGCCACGGAAATGCCTGTGAAGATAGGGTGCAGAAGAACAAAGAATTACGTGCTATTTTTTCCCCCACGCTTTTTCCTTTACCTTCTGTTGCACTTGAAATGAAACAGCTGGCACCGTCTCGGGTTTTAGAGGCCTGTATATACTGGCATAAAGCTATATAACAAATAAAAACAACACTGCATTATCAATTTCATACTGTTCACTGCAATTGTGTGATTGTCAAGTGTAAAAAGCATACGAGTGTTCATATGGACCTGGCATGCAGGGGTGGTCTGCTCTCCAAACCAGCTTTTTATACACAAACACCTTGATCTAACTTTCCCCTTTCACAGCATAGAATGGTTCAGGCTGGAAGGGACCTCCAGAGGTCATCTGGTCCATCCTCCCTACACCAGCAGGGACATCTCTGCTCAGAGCCCCCCCAAGCCTGACCTTGAGGGCATGTATTTCTCGAAGCAGATGATCAGCAGATGAACAGAAGCTCCTCGTTCCGTACGCACCCCCAGCACACTCAGGCGGCAAGAGAAATCAGTTGCTCGTGAAATGAAATTTGACATGTTAAACTTGAAAACGCTCCCGAGAAGCAGATGATGAAACTAACCCCAAGGACCAGAGCATTTCAAGGCCTTTAGAACTCGATGAGTTGAAGTGGGTGGCGTGGTCTAACTTTTTGCAGATGCTACCCACACACCAGCCTGGCTGATACAGCCTCGTTGATAAGCTCTCCAATTTCCTCTAGAGCAATGATTGTTCATTGTGAGAGCGCAGAACTCGCCGCAGTCATCTTCTCAATAAAAAATAAACAAAAATGCACAAAACCGCGAGTCTTAAAATAAGCTTAACGAACTTACTAGAATGCAATTAGCTAAATGAGCATGCAGCTGTTGACAGCTGCACGAACAATCAGGCACAATTGCATGAAATCACACACTGTAAATAACTCAACTATTTCAGCCACACCTGCAAAAGAGAAAACGCACTTCAACCCCTCCCTGGGTCCGAAACTTCATGTGCAGCAATTATATGGCAATGCAAATTGATTTCAGAGTTGGCCGGGGTTGTTCTGACTTTTAGAGCACTATTTAAAGGTCAGTTTCTAAGCCAGTTTAGAAGCCTTGGTTTCTATATTCATTTCCACAAAGTAGCCATATGCAGAGATAGTTGTAATGCTGCCTATAAAGAACTTAAACACGACATCAAACAAGAGCTAAAAACAATCTCAGAAGATTAAAATAAGCATTTAAAGAAACTTCCAGTCTCCCAGAAAGAGAAAGAAAAATGGACAAAACGCCACAGCTCTATTTACTGACACAATCATACACTCAAGTAAAGGCAGTTCTCTGTAAAAGAGCTTTTTAAAGTAAGTCAGGAGTTTTAACACACCTACTATTTTCTATATTTACATCTGTGCAGATGATGTCATGTCAACTTTGAGATAATTGAGGAAAAAACTCAGACATTTACTAAGGGTTTTTTTTGTTTCTGGTGGTTTTGGTTTCTTCTCCCATATTCATAGAAGGGAGAAAATATCTGAAGGCCACATTTTCTCCTGGACCTGGAAACCACACACCACCATCACTGGGATCACCTACGTGCAAAGTCACACAGCCTTGGGAATTAAAAGGAAAATCTGCAACTCAAAGACATTTCATTAAGATTATTAATATCACAAAATACATGACGCTGCTCTTCCCCTCCGATTAAAAAACCCAACACCAAATGAATGCTTACGTATTTTAAGCAGCCTTGCTCCACCTCCTCCACAGAGATATTCTGTCAAACGTGCACTTAATTTTTTCAGTCTGTCTATATTTTAATGAAATATAGCCTGAGCCTGGCCCAGGCTGCCCAGAGAGGCTGTGGAGTCTCCTGCTCTGGAGACTTTCCAGCCCCCCCTGGATCTGTTCCTGTGTGGGTTGCCCTGGGTGACCCTGCTCTGGCAGGGGGGTTGGACTTGATCTCCAGAGGTCCCTTCCAGCCCCTGACATTCTGTGATTCTCTTCTAGAGACACTCTCTGCTCTAACATCATATTTGTTGTGTTGACGTCCACGTGCGATGCTCCTTTTCTCTTTCACAGCAGCACATCTTCCATCTTTAGCTATCTCTTTTTATAAGAGCCTTCACACTTGTAATATAGCAAACCATTTGGACCATCAGACTGGGCAATGCTGGCTTCCAAAGCTACGGACAGGGCAGGGAATCTCAAGTGACATCTCACCAACATCATCTGGAAAGTTAACCCAGGAACAGAAAGTTGATCTGTGCAACTAGGGCACATTGGTCACCCTGTTTTTTTGCCATTACAGCTAAAGAGAACTTGAGCACCAGAAGAGTCCATCACCTAGGATTCCCCCACACTTCCCTCACTACACAGCTAGTGCTTTTCACTAGATATCCACCAACAACCAAGGGAAAAAAATAGTCCACAAACAGCATCTGCTTATATCAAAAAGCACTATTTCCAAATTCATTATCTGGAAGAAGTTTCGAACAGAAACTCCCTGCTCCAGCGAAATACCAACTGCAGTGCATCTCCAGCAGGCAGAAACAGCTCGTGGTTTCAAGATCTGTCTGTGTGAATTAGACAGCTGACTAATTCAGTACTAATTGAAATGGTTTTAATAAAAACACTGGAGACAAAGCAGATTCAACAAACACAGGAGACAAGCTCAACGGCAAAAGTAAGACAAAGTTTTATTCTTAAACTGAGAAAATGAAGACGTCAGAAAAGAATCTGGTAGCATGATGCATCCCACAAGTTTCAGAGTGAGTGCGAGTTCCCACTCTTAACGGCCATCAGAGGACTGCTACCACCAGATCATGCTTCTCATAAAGTCCCTCTCCTTTAGCAGAAGTGATGGATAGAAATTACCTTCCTTACTGACTCCAGTTCAAATAAAGAGGTCTTCAAACATGATTTCTCTGTAAACGGCCTG
The DNA here is from genome assembly GCA_013399075.1 of Chloroceryle aenea. Taxonomy (NCBI): domain Eukaryota; kingdom Metazoa; phylum Chordata; class Aves; order Coraciiformes; family Cerylidae; genus Chloroceryle; species Chloroceryle aenea. The sequence continues at coordinate 300,363 of VWZY01009441.1, forward strand.
ATGGACTTATTATTTGTAAATTAAACATGATTTCTGCCACCTGAGATGATGCTGCCCACGGGTCTGTAATTTGGACTCCCTAATTACAATCACATCAGAACAGCTAATGCATACACTCCACGTATCCTACATTTGAACTAACAGCTACACTTCACCATGCTTACTGAGTCTGCGTAGGACAGCATTGCTTTGGAAGCAGCTGCCTGAAAATATCTGTTATCAATGGATACCACTTTTGTACAAGATTGTAAGGAGGAAAAGAAAAAAAGTTACAGAACGTAGAATGAGCTAAAGCATTCTTCCACTCAGTAACCCGCAAAAAAACTATCTACCAAGCTTTCCTCAGCTTCGAGGGGAATAAAAAGAGCTCTTTCATGATTTACGCAGAGAAAAATCTGATTCATTGCCTCTGTATTCCTTCTCAGAGGAAGGAAAGACACACACACACAAAAAAAGTCTTCCCAACACAATAGTAAGAAAAATGTTTAGGTTGAACTTGCAGTTTCAACTCCTTATGACCTCCGCCCTAATATAAAAACAATTACCAGTTCCAACTGAAACGTGGATTTACTGTAAGTGAAAAAGATGACGTTTTGAATTCTCAGCAAAAGAGGAAGAGATGATCTTTTTAAAAGGCTGGAAATTCAGACACACAAACACCCTACCACCACAAACACCCAAATCTCACTCCACTCCCTTCCCTTTTTTGCCTATGTCATTTGCAAAGTTCTGTTTACAATCTGAAGCATGGGGGAGTGCAATTTATGGATGCTGTCACTATTATTAGCTGCATGCAACCATGCTAAGTAGTAACAGATCTCCCGTCAAACCTTCACGTGTAGTCGCGAAATAAGTTAGACCTGGGCTGAAACCTCTTAACACACAGCCTGTAAATCCAAGCTATGCCTGCCAATCACCAGTATCCACTCACCCAGCCTACAGCAACAGAAGCAACACACACCCGGATGGATTGCTTGCAAATTTCTAAGGCAAATTCCCCCCAAAACTTTTACACAATTGTAACAACTCAATTTTCCCTGCTAAATAGTTTGTTTCTTTTCAAGTATGCCTCTAACCTTCGATTCCTATTTCTCTTCAACACACCAGCCCATCATCCTTTTTTGGGAAGCAGCGCCCTGCCGTGAGCTGTTCCCATTCCTGTACTAAAGTTCTCCCTAAGACAGAAGGGTACCGTGTGGCTTAAGTGGTCCCGAATCAGAAAGGACGAGCGTGGGTAAAAAAAAAAAAAAAAAAAAAAAAAAGGGATACTTTGCAAACAAATCTTTAACAAACTGAGTCACAGAATTTCACGTGTGCTGTGAATTAGCAGTTAGTTTGTAGAAAGCAACTGTAGTGCTGCCATTCTAAACATTAGGCAAGGCTAAGAATGGAACAGGAACGTCTTCCTGCGTACACGCACGCCAGCTGGGAAAGAGTCTCTGAGCAGTATTTCAGAGGTAGAGAAAAGCTCGATTCTCCCTCTCTGGCAATAAAGAGCAAGTTCTAACTTTTTCTAGTTACCAGAAAAAGTGAACGATAAAAGAACCAAATGGTCACACAACACTGGTTTTAAAAAACCTGTTCATGCTGCCACCACACTTTGAGTCCACTGATCTGCTTGAAATAATTACAAATAAAATCATCCAGAGAATACTCTGCTGATTCTGATTACACCCCACCAAGCAGGAAACAATCCAATAGTCTATTTCCAAGTCTTAAGAGCAAAACTGGGATAATCAAACAAGTGATTAAACTGGCTGCCCTGTACCATGCTAGACGTGAAATGAGGCCTCAATCTGTTGATTCCTTCTAGCCCTCAAAAAGAAAGAAGACCAAAAAAAATGCAAGCCCCCCACCGAGCCTTCTGGAGAGCAAGGCCATTCTGATTTTTCAGAACCCCATATTCAAGTCCTTTCAATACATACCTAAAGAGCTACTCATATGTTAATAGATAGCCCAAGCTTCATTTTAAAAACAAACCAGCAAGTTTCTCCGATTCCTCCTTTAACAAATACTAAGCTGTATGTAACAGCAAAAAAAACCCAACCATACAACGCAGGAAACAGACATCCAGAGTTTGGCAGACTAAGGTAAGAAATTCATTAAACAATAATTCTTGGAATAAAACCCATGATTCAAGAAAAGCTGCAGCTGCCAACTCCATAAGCAGCCACTCCATCAATGGACAAATGCCTCCAGATTATGACTTGTTTCCTTCCTTCCAGTTCCTCCTCTTTAGGCAGGACTGCACGTAGTTCTCATTAGAGAGGACTCCTTCCCCAGCAAACCTTCTTCTTGTGTATACACAAAAAAGGATTCTTCCCTTTTATCCCGAGACACAAACTCCCTATTCTGCACTTGCATCTCCCCTTCCCCTCATTAGCAAAACCACCCGGCACAGAGTAAGCTGAACTGGTGGTCAGCCCAGCTGATTTGTGACTGGGACTTGGAACAGTTCAAGTGGATCAGGTAATCGATACAAGAGAATCTGCAGAATCACTGTCTTTTTACTGCAGTGCCACTGTTAGGGGGTCTCACCTGCTGCTGAGCCAGGGGGTCCAATCACTGTCTCTACGGACCAATCCAAGTCCACTGGATTGGCAAGAGATTTTCACATCTGGAACCTCCTCTAAAGATTTCCTCATCCAAGTTAGTTTTCTATTTTCCCTGACTAAAGAGCACAGAGGCAAAGGAAGCTCCTGGTCTGCCTTTCTAAAACATGCTGCTGTGTCTGACCCAGGTGTCCATCTGAAGTGCAATCAAAAGGGATGGCAGGTGTCTGTCAAAGTTGTTCCCATGGAACACATCCCCTTCAGCACACAGCAAATGGGAACGCCCAAGGGACAATACAGTTCTTCCCATCAGGCACTAAAACGGTGAGAAGGAGGAGGAGGCAAACCAAAAGAAAACCGTCAACTGTAAAAGATCTTGTTTTCTTCTGCTTTCCAGAAGTCAATAATTGTGATGTTTCAAGAATTGTAACACGAGGAACCTCACCGTCAACCAAAACAAAAGCGAGTTCCTTTCATTAACTGGATATTTAGTGTAAACTCCACTGGATACAAATAATCCCTTGATTATCCATTGCTTCAACAGCATAAACTCTCCCAAGCCCTCTATGGCAAAGGAAAGCTTCGGGGCTACTGGATACCCATTCATCATTTCAGTTTCAGCATTCATCTAGCTGATAAAACATCACCACACACTCTGCAATAGCTTCAAATGCTGCAACAATGCTTTAAAGCCCCAAAGAAAAACATCTGAGGACATCTACGTGCTGTAAGGTCAGGAAACCAAAAGGTTTTGCTTTGATTTTCCAGTACCGGTTGAAGGAAGATGGGAAGAGGTAAAACAGAGAAGTGGCAGAAGAAGCCATTAGGAATCAATGGCAGTATTTTAAAGAAAAAAAAAAGAAAACCAAAAGAAAACCCCCAAAGCAGCCCTCAGCTCGCATCTTTAAAAGCATCCTAAGACTTTCTGCAGATGGACAGAACTGTTTTACTAAACCAGGTTTCTGCTACAGCCCCAGCAAAAAGACATACAGAAAGATACTTGGGTCTGTTTCCAACCAAACAACAGAAGCCATGCTCAAAATTACACTGACGGGTGTGTTCTCAACCACGGGGGCTGGGGCAGGAGCAGGAGCTGTTTCTATTCCACAACAGATCTGAAATATGGGCACCAGGAAACACTAAGAAAGGAAAAGGATGGCTTATCTCCAGAACAGAATGCGATCCTTCTACGCGTGCTAGAAACATCAACCAGAAACAAGCATAAGCACGTTTAACAGAGAAATGAGCTCTCTCCTCACACCCACCTGAGACTGGCAGACCCAGTGAGACCACTTCAGGAGAGCCTGAGCCAAGAGAAGCACAGCCCATCCCGGGCAGCCCTCCCGAGCCGCTGTGGCTCTCCCGCTGTCACGCGTCCCATTCGGTTACACGTTCTTACTTCTTGTGCTCCCACTGCCCTCCAGCTCAGCTCTGAGTGCCCTCGGAAACACCGCTGTGTAAAACCTTGAGGACCAAACATTACCAAAGCATCCGTCCAGCCCTTTAACCAAGTGTTCCTACTCTTCTGGGATACCACTGAGATTCTGCACTGACAAGGAAAGCTGGATTTTAAAAACACAGGTGAAGTCTCTCGAGCAGGTTCCAATGACATACAGAGGTCAGCAAAATACAAAAAGCCCTGCAAGAAAGTAATCAATTGCCTGATGGTTTTGTGTTTTGGGGTGGTTTTTTTTTCTATTTTAAAGATAGAAGTGATTTCTAATACCAGAAAATTAATGAGATGTGCTGACAGTTTGATCAACATATATGCAGACTCTGAAGTTTATCTCAGCTCTCCTTATTCTCTCACCAATTACTTCTCTTGAGTTTTCTTCCTTTTATATGAAGCTTACCTTTCCTCTTCACAAGGCATGATTCATGTTTGGTTAAAAAGAATTTTCAATATAAAAATCTGATTAGAATAGGAAGAGGAAGGTCCAGTACTTCCATTCAGTCCTGAAAACACAAGTCACAGGCCTGAGTTAACCACTTACAGCTCCGCGTCACCTCTTTGTTCACAGGCATAAAGAAAGATGATGGCTCATGGTAAAGGTTGCTCATAGTTTGATGGGCAAGACAAGTAGCATTTTTCTGAAAAGACTAAGAAACAGAAACACTCCAAGCAAATTCTTATCAGTCATCAGTTTGTGCTGGAATGCTTAATAATTCTCATGGGCACCAATATTTTAAGCCTCCCAGGGTTAACGTTCCAGTTTGCAAATCTGACTACAAACCACAAATCTGAAAGGGTTGTCGAGAGATTTGGAGAGAATAATGACTGCACAAAACACGCATCAGTAAGTAATGGCTTCTGACAGTGTCACTTCATGGGCATTTTTCTGCTACAGAGCCCTGCAGGTTAGAGGGAATTCAGAAGAGAAGCCACTACCAAGAGCACTCGAGACAGACATCACCAGGTCAAAAGGCTGGTAACAACAGTTGTACTGTTTTCTAACCACTGGACCAACAATCTGAAGGTTTAGGGAAACAAAACAAAACAAGAAAGTGTTCTATTATTCACCAGTATATCCCATACAACCCACTTAAGATGGTCTTTTGTGTAGTTTGCAGTTTCTCTTGCAAGAGAGAAAGAAAACAGACCACCACAAAAAAAAAACCAAAAAAACAAAGGAACAAATCAACCCATCTTTCTACGCCTTGCTTTGGTAAGGTTCAACTCCTATGGCTTTTTTAAAAGGCTTCAAAACTCAGACTTGTAAACTTCCCTTATTTAGACACTGTTGCAACATCTTTATTCTCAAATCAAGAACCTGTAACCTTTCTCCTCCCCCACACCTTACCCAAGAGCCTTCCAAATAAACCAGATTTTTAACTGCATACTGCAATGTGGAAGGGCTTCGGGGGCTTTGAGGGGATGATTCTGTACAGCAAACAGCTCGGTTTAACCCAGAATACAAATATGATAAGCACAGGATCGACATTATGGAAACATCACCCAAAAAACTGTGGTTTCAAATGCTGTTCAGCAAAGTACAGCTGCTTCCCCCTTACATCAGCTCTCCCCTTCTTTATTCTACAGATCAGCTACCCTAGCACGTCTGCCTCAGTTCCCAAAGAGACAAAAGATCCTTTTGGCACTCAAACATGGCAAACAGCTCCAGCTTCTTGGGAAAAGATAGAGGGGGTAGGGAGGAGTGGAATAAACTACTACCCAGATTAAAATGTTTCACATGTGCCAGCCTAAGTCCAGCCAAAAGTTGTTGCTACCTACTGCCTGTCCACAGTGACCTGTGTGAAAACAGTGTGTGGTCTCTGCCTGGTGCTCCTGGAGAGGCCCCCCACTGAGCCAGCACCTTGGGTAACAACCTCAGAGGAGCAAAGAAACTGAAACAGCTCCTTCTTGGTCTCAGAATGAATCCCCGAGGGAAGAGGCACACAACTAGGGAACTGTGGGAAGCTTGCACCAATACAACCTATATTACGGACAGACAGGAAGAAACAGGAGAAAAAAAACCCCAAACAAAAACCAAACCCCCCAAATCACAGAACACTTCAGCCTTTGGAAAATCAAGCAATGGCTCCCACCAATGCAGCAGGTGTTGGTACTACTACCATAGCAAAGACGGAGACATTTACTCACGCTATTTACCCAAGGAATAAACAGTATTGGAGAGGAGCTTCACTGCAAGAATCGCAGCTGGCTCCAGCCCCAGTCCCAGGTCTTCATTCCAAGACAGAAATGCCCCAAAACAGGATAAATGTCACTCAGAAAACTGTATCTGCTAATTTAAATTAAGCTTGCTCTTCTTACTCCTCCTCTTTCCCCTTTAAAAATACATTTGAGGCAAAATAAAAACCTGCAACTCTGAGTCGGCTGGACTTGGAAACTAACACAGGTAGTGCTACCAGCACTGCTACACGGGGTACCACAGAGGAGACACTGCCCCAGTTCTCAGACACTAAGCAATTTGTTGGTTTGTGAGGGACAAATGCCTTCACCTTCACCATACCCAGTTTCTATCCATACAGAATGCCCCCACCAAAAGGCAAAACAGGCACCATCTGCCTTTAGAAGTTCACACTCCAGTGCTAAGAAAGTGGCTACCGTGCCAGTGTGCAGATGACCCACTGGTAATCACTCCTGCTATGCTACCCAATCTACCCCGCAGGCAGATCAAGCCTCAGCACAGTGGGAACAAAGAGCAAAAAAAGTATTAGAGGTGAAGGAGAATGAAAATGGTGTCGCATCATACACCGGGATAAAAGGAGATCCAATAGGGATTCTGGAAAGGCATGTGAAGAGTGTCTCCAGGAAGGGTCCTTTCTGGATACATGGGCTTCACCTAACACTCATCTTCATCCTCCTGGAAGGCTGAAGCCCGTGATCACATGGGCAACTCAAAGCACCATGATTAAGGACCTTGGCAATAGGAACACAAGTCTATCTACTGAATAAATTAATTTTTGGATGAAACCTTGAAAGAGAACAGCTCAGATTAGGAAGAAACACAGAAAGAAACACAGGTGACAGGCTGGTCACTGACCTTAGTCATCTAGGGCAAGACTTTCCAACACCAGTTGTATTATTAAAACAATCTTTTCTTCATGGATAGTAAGCATTTTTTTTCTTTTACACTATTTCTCCTTTGCAGGACTTCTTTCTGAAATAACTATTATCATTCCTATGATGATTCAAGACTACTTAGAAAATCTTAGATTAGAATTTCGTGTCCAGATAGTTGGGTCTGAGTCCCATATTTCGTAATAGCAACTCCCAGTTTACAATTCCACGTAGAGCAATGGCAAGTCAATCCCTTGTTTTGCCACCCCATAAGAACAAACTCCATTAAGAAGCCGGTGTTAAAAACTAACATGCCACAGCTGAGGAAAACAAAACCTTTACTGAAACAGAAGAAAAAAACGGAAGAAAAACTCCAGCAGTTCCGTATAGCGCAAGTATTTCCACCATCATTCAGATGACACCTAACTCACTCTGACTGGACAAGGGACTCCAGCTGAAAGATGAGGTAAGGCTCAACTTCACTCTCATTACCTTTCCAGGACACGGTCATACAACCTAAATTAAGAAATTCTGTCATAACTTTGCAGCATTATGATGTTATATTACACACAGAGGATTTCTGATTGATGCATTTCATCATTTCCTGGTGGACACCAAGTTGACCGTGAGCCAGCAACATGCCCTTGTCCCAGAGAAGGCAAATACTAGTTTTTGACCAGCACTGCCAGCAGGCCAAGGGAGATGATCCTTGCCCTCTACTCAGCACTGGTGAGGCCACACTTGGAGTACTGTGCCCTGTTCTGCCCTCCTCGCTATGAGGCAGACATGGACCTAGCACAGACAGCCCAGATGATGAAGGGACTGCAGCATCTCTCATGAGGACAGCCTGAGAGAGCTGGGACTGTTTAACCTGCAGAAGAGAAGTCTCAGGGGTCAACCTTATGAATGTATTTAAGTATCTGAAAAGGGGGTGCAAAGACGATGGAGCCAAAGCCTTTTCAGTAGTGCCCCGTGACAGGGTCAGGGGCAATGGGCACACACAGAAGGTTCCATCTAGGTATGAGGGAACACTTTTCCACTGTGAGGGTGACTGAGCACTGGTACAGGTTGCCCAGGGAGGTTGTGAAGTCTCCGTCCTCAGAGATACTCAAAAATCATCTGGACACAGCCCCACGCAACTGGACCTAAGTGGCCCTGCTTCAGCAGAGGGGTTGGACCTGACAATCTCCAGAGGTCCCTTCCAACCTCAACCATCTGTGATGTTCTCTATGAAGGAAACTAAGGCTGTAACAGACCTCTGCAGACTGAATATTTCTGAAATCACTTTGGGCACATCAACACCATCTGGAAATGTGCAAATGCACCTCAGCTCCTCTCTTCTCCAGCTCAGCAACTGACACTGCACAAAGCTTAAGATTTGTTGGGTTAGTTGGTTTGGTTTACTCCAACCTAGTAAATTCTTCCCATCTGTTTTAACAGGCCACCCAGTGGGAACAAATCAACATAAAGGATACCCAGATAACCAGATCACTTGAATTTGAGGGTAAACAATTCCTAGCAATGGAGAACGTGCTCTCTTTAACCCATGTGAACTACGAAGACAAACACAGTATTTCTCTCTAAATTAAAACAAACATATATACAGATACTGTCTGTTTTCTACCAGTCAGTCAACTTCTTCAGGAGAAAGCGTTTCAGCTGTGCTATTCCATAACTTCCCAACACAAAAACGGGAAAACAGACCAGAGCTGTCTCTTCAAGCACAGCACCTAGACTGCACACCAGTATTCCTCCGGAACAGCATCCACACCGCGCGTCAATTCACAATCTCAGGCTTCATTCATAAGTCTGCAGCAAATGCTGCATCATCGATATTAAGGTCGAACACCTGAAACACACAGTTTCAGTAGCTTGGTGAGAACCAAGTCTGCCGGCAGCATCCCCGGAGGCCCCGGCAGCGACCGCCAGCTCCCTGCGGCGGTGGGGTGGCGATGACATCATGCCAGGCTGAACTCCGGCAGCCCTGACGCAGGAAAGCCCTGGAGAGAGGCAGTGCTGTGCCTGGCTTCACCGTGCTGGGGGAGCATCCCGCTCCCCACCCCTGCACCCACCGGCTGAAGTGCCAGCACCTCTCTCCCAACAATGGACACTTATGAAGCAAATTGTTTCAACAGTACAGGGATTCAGAATCTAGTTTGCAGCACAGGAATAAGAAGGAGGGGAAAAAAATAAAACAAAACAGTGAACAATGACCCTTTCATTTGAACGAGAAAGCCTTCCAGAAAGTACAAAGTGTTTCAAAGCTTTATCCAGAACCCACTAAAATCAACAGAGGCCCTTTCCATTTCTATCAGCGGACACTGGAGGAGGCTACGAGCGAAGCCACAATTTGAAAGCATTATCAGTCACACAGTCATGCATTATTAACACCACAACAAACTCCAGAATATGCACCGGCATTCCAGCCAGCTCATATGCTGTGACACCACCATAAATCTATCCTCCTTCCCCTTCTCTCCTCCCCTCTCTTTAAACCCTTGTCCTCGAATCACACAAATATCAGCCTCCTCCATGAATCCTAAAACCTCTTCCCTGTCCCCATGCCTTGTCACAAGCAGCACCACTAATGGTACCACAGTGGAGTGGCAGAGCCCAAGGTACACTGCTCGCTACGGGATTACGTACTACAGATGTAGTCCTTGAGTGGGAAAGCAAACACAGCAGGAACATCGGGCTCTGGCCCTCAGACCTGTGCACTCAGGCAGATTATTTTTTCAAAAGGCACTGATATCTTTCCATTTACTATCAGAGAGTTGGCTAAAAGTAACACCCTGCTGGGTTTACATCTGTGAGAAGAGTTATTCACGTTGCTATCAAGATCAGGACGTATTACCCATGTGCTTTGCACCATAAACAAATGGACAGAGAGTAAACAAGTATGCAAATTTACATCAGAAACTGGTTTCAAGCTAGAAACTCTGTTCACTTGTGATTTAATCAATAAATACCTGTGGAACCTCACATGTCCTTCAGTGAAACTGTGGTGCATTTTGGTCCCTTGGATTTCTTACATTAAATTGATGCTGTAAATTATCGTGCCATTATAGAGCAGACCATGGTGCTGCACTCACTCTTCGAGTCTCACACTGTAGTCGAGTTATCTCAACGTTAGACAAACACGATTTCTTTTAAGGTAAGATGCTGCTGCTCAGCTTGAGGAACAAAAGAGAAATTCCATTTTAAGCCATTAAAGGAAACAAACAAACAAAAAAAAAAGTCAAGTTTCCGTCATAGCCAAAGTTTAAAAGAGTTCAGTATAAGAAGCACATTCTAAGAACACAGATTTCCCTCTACAAGAAACAAAAGGGGAAGTTTAAATACAATGATGCAAGAAAACCCTCAGGGCATCTTATAAAAGCAAGCAATTTACAGGGGGAAAAAAACCTAAAGAACATATCCTGGGTCCTGTTGGGAGCTGAAATACACAAATTCAGCACTGATGTTAGGTCAGGTTTTCATCCCCGTAGCTGTCCGAACAGATAACGATGCCACTCCACAAGCTAATTTAACTGAAGCCGGTACCGTGAAACAAAAGCTAAAACAAGGTGCTGTTAAAACAAAAGAGATATTTTTGACCTTAACAACACAGGCCTGACACAGTGCCGTGGGACAGACCGGTACGGTTCACCTGCGTGTTTGGTATCAACAGAGTAACCAGCTCCCAAGCCAGTTTCTTTTCAGATACTGCTGAAGAGAATTCTCACAATAACACCTAACACCGAGCAGGCAAACGCTCCTCGCCTTCTCTCCGAGATCTGATTCATTCCGATTACCGGCGCGTTTCAACCCTCCCAGAGCCTGCCCCGGAGTCGGTAACCGCAGCCAAGCTCCGCGCAGAGCGCAGCCGAGCCCCGCTCGGCCACCGAGGACCTGCCGTGGTCCCCGCAGCCTCG
>VWZY01009445.1:0-12122 GCA_013399075.1 Chloroceryle aenea
GGGCAGAGTCCTCCTTAGATGCTCTGAGGAAGAAATCGGAAGAGGGTCCAAGCAAAGCTGAGCAATGCTGGCAAAGCAGGGCAAGAGGGCAAAGAGAAGGGCAAGACCCTTGTGATCCCTCCACTTTATACCAGATATGACATATATGGAATACCTTTCTGGTCACTTTAGGGTCACCTGTCCTGTCTTCTTATCCCTGTGTGTGTGGCCTTCTACTTTCTGCACCACTAATGTGGTACACAAGAACCAGAGTGGCCTTGATCTGCACACCAATCCTTGGTAGTAACTCTAAACATGGGGCGTTATCACTGCCAGCAGCAGACACTGTCTGTGAAAACAGGCTGATAACTTCAGACAGTGCAGTTAGTTAGAACTGAAAAGTAGAATCACGGAATAGTTCTGTTCTCACTCAAGCCAGAACATTGGGACATTATAAGTTCCAGCAACTGGCAAAGTGCTAGACTAGATGGATTCCTGCTTTACTGGAGGAAGTCCCTCCAAATCATAATGATTATGATTTTATTTCAGTGCTCAGACTGCTTATCCTTTCTGTTCAGAAAGCAGGGGAGCTCACTGACAATATTCCTGGCAGAAGTCTCTCTCATGCTTATCGAAAGGACAGCAAGCTCCAAATGATAACAAATCTATTGACATGGGAAGACATGGAGGAATTTAACTCTCCTGAAGTATTGTCATGTTGCTAGGCTGACAGTTATCAAATCCCTTCTGTCCTTGACAGTAGTGACAGACTTCTGCAGAATCATAATAGCTCACAATTGCGAAGCCTGTTTGCTGCCTATCTCTCAGGCACAAAGCCTGCAACTTGGTAGATTATTAGTTCTTCATTGAATTGGGGTCACTGATGAATATGAGTGGAGGGAGTTCAACCATGATACCAGAAACATGCAATATGCAAGTAGGTAATGTCATGATACCTGTGTATGTGCACAGAAAAAATAGCTTGGTTGGAAATTGGTTATTGCTCTCTACAACTACCTTTTTGCTCTCTACAACTACCTAAAAGGAGGTTGTAGCGAGGCTGGTGTTGGTCTCTTCTCCCAAATTACTAAAGCAAGAGGAAATGGCCTCAAGTTGTGTCAGGGGAGGTTTAGATTGAATATTAGGAAGAAATTCTTCACCGAGAAAGTGGTTAGGCACTGGAACAGGCTGCTCAGGGAGGTGGTGGAGTCATCAACCCTGGAAGTGTTTAAAAAAAACAAGTAGATGTAGCACTTGAGGCTATGGTCTAGTGGATAGATGTTAGGATGAAGGTTTGACTTGATGATCCTAGAGGTCCTTTCCAACCCTAATGATCCTATGAAAGTTTTCCTGATGAACAGAAAGCATATGGACAATAGATTATAAAAACAGAGACAAGACTATCTCAGTATCTCAAAAAAAAATTAAAGGTTAAGAACTGCCCAGTGAAGAGCTCCAGGACTAAGAATTCATTTTAGAGAGTGACTGGAGCCTGGAGTACATTAGTTAACAACTCCAGAAGTACCCTTGAGAATGTTGTTCATTAACAAGAAAGCTTTTGGGTTTTGTGATCTGCCAGTCAAAATGTAGAATTTCTATTCCAACTTGGCAAGTTTAACTTTCTGTTCATAAGCAAGACAGACAGACATCAAACAGGTCACTCTAAAAAAGGTACAACTAGATGGCAGACTAGCCATCCAATTGTGCCTTTGTCCACAGGCTGAAAAGCCTTATCCACACTTGGATCGCATCTCTTTGCATAAATATCTATAGAAAGTGATCTGATCTTCAGTTGACCTTCCTATGAATGCCTGTTTTTTACTCTTAGATGATTTGAAAGTGACTAAGGATTTTTAGGATTAGAGCCATCATCCAAAAATGAAAGGACTAACTCTATTGTGTTTCAGGTGGAATAGTACATGGCGTCTGCAGCCTTCTGCAAAGCTTATAATCACAGGTATTCCCCTTCCATGTTCTAGAAGGCAACCTGAGATTAGAATCCCAGGCAGACAACCTGAGCCGAGTAGAAACCTATAATGTGAGGCAGAGAAATCAAAAGCGCATAGGAAGCTGATGAGCAAAGCAGCAAAAGGAGACTGACAGAACTATTGCACAAAGGCTTCCTCTGACAAAGAAGAATTATAGATAGCTGGAGAACATGGCATGTTTGAGAGGACAGCTTCTCAGAAGGGTAGAAGGGTAAATTATTGGTGTCTGCTGCTTCTGTATATAAAACAAATTTTCTGCACAATGTTTATAAAGAATGGGGAATGTGGAGAAGATGCCAAGAACAGCCATACATTTTCCTAGGGAAGAAAGCAGAAATACTGTCAGAAATTGAGATCATGCCAAAAATAGTTATAAAATTTTTTAGAATGTCACAAGGCTGACAAAACATCAGGGCCAGATGGGATCTGTCTCAGAAAAATCAAGCAATTAACTAAAAGAAAACAAAAACCAAACCCAGCAGTGTACGAATCAAAGGAGTGAGGTACATCATGCTTCACCACGCGAGCTTCACATGGGCAGTGTAGTGAAATAAGCTCTGTTTGACCTCAGAAAAAGGCCATGCCAAATGTACCACAGGAAAGTAAAACTCAGGAGGATCTAGCTTCTCATAGGGAAAAATAAATTACATGTCTGTCAGACATTTGAATCATTTACTTGTAAGGTGACTGTCTCAAAAGGCAGCACATACCTTTGGGGACACTGTTTTTCACAGCACTTTCTGTGGGTAGTCAAGTAAGAGGAATGAGGAGACTGTCTCTGGGACAAGAGCATTAAAAAACAGCCAGAGACATACCACAGGAGGAAAGGACCTGGTGGGCTGAAGAGTTGCTAGTGCATCTTGAGGTTTACAAAGGATCCAAGAACAAGGAAGAAGCCCACAGCTTGGCTTCCACAGTGAGGGGGTGGATACAGAATGGAGGTGCTAATTAAGGACATACAAGAACGACTCAGGAAGTTATGACTTCATTAATGATAATGACTAGATAGAGAATCATACTTAACAAATCTGTTGAGCATGGATTTTCCGGATTAATTGGACATCAGAAATGCTCTTTTAAATGCTGTAAAATCTAGAAGTCTGCTCAACAAGGAAGCACACAGGGGCAAAGGTTCTCAAGTAACTAGAGGAAGGGTTTCATACGAGTGAATAGAAACTTTGAATGTGTACTGATTTTCCAGATAAAGCCCTAGGATGCTTAGGGTGAGATCATGGGATCGTTTCTCCTAGTCTCTGGTGACGTGACTGGGCAGTTCCCTACAACCATGTCATTAATGAGTATTCCACCTTGGTCAGCCAGCATTTCTATAGAGCCCTGAAGAATCATATGCTGGAGTGAGATTTTTTGCCAGCTATTTGCGACACAGCCCAGTGTGTGTTTCGTAAGTGTAGACCCCTAGGCTTCCTTTAGCACAGAAAATGGCTTTGGGATGGAGAGAGCCACTGACAGCTACAATCTCCCCGGGGGGAGGGGGGGGTGGAAATTCAGACTAAATTAGACTGTTTTATTTAATGGTAGAAAACTGCAAGCTGCTCTCTCTTCCTTAGCCTTTGAAAACCAAAAGCAACTTTCCCTGAGTTCACCAAAATTGTCTGTCCAGAATCTATATAGCTGCTACTACTCTTTGCCTGGAAAATTCAGAAATATAATCATCTCCACTGTAAGCTCCCCTTTTAGGATTTAGAGAATACTCTTCCTGGCCAGTCCCCATTGCACCTGACACACCTCTCCAAATTAATGTACCAGATATGACCTTCCTGTAGGTGAGCATAGCTCACAAAGAGATCAGCAAATGCAACATTAATCACATTCTAAATTAAAAGCAATTTAAGCAGGTATTTTTCTATGCCAATAAATCATTTAAAGTAATCTTCCAGCTCTAGCAGAAGTGATAGGAAAGCAAACAAATGTATCTTAGTAAGCAGTGGTTTAGACTGATAGTGCACTGATAGCATACGAACTCTTTTACAGTTAGATGAATTGTTAAAACAAATGTGGAACCAGCCTCCCTCCCCAAAGGTCCTTCCTTGAGTCCACTTACACCAGGACATCCAGTCCCTCTGCACGCTGCTAATATCAGCTCTGATTGCCTGAAAAGCAGCTTCTATCATTACTGCCTTCTTGATTATGACAAGCTTCACTTTTACATTCCAGCTCTTGCCAACATTAATTGGGTGCATTATGCTTCAAGTGAAGCTTTGCAATTTCTTCTTTTGCTGAACAAGCTTAAAAATACCATTTTTTCTCCTATTTTAATTCCTAATAGCTACAGAACATTGCTACAATTTGTAGCACTCTGTTGCATGTCAATGTAGTATCTACAAAATGAATGGTTACAGGCTCAGTAAATTAAGTCCCCTGCTTGCTCCTAAGAGAGAGAAAGACTTGGCAGCATCAGAGAGAATTTAAGTACTTGACAGTGCATAGATAAAACTTCTCCATCTTGAAGGTAACAAAAAACCTGCTGAAGCATTTGTGAACTGGCCAGTCTCTAGTAACAGGCAGCAAAGGATGTAGGTTCTGCACAGGTTTTCACACAGCAAATAGATTCCCCTGTTGCTTACAGGATGACTGCTCACTGAGTCCCATCCCTGCTAGAAAGCTTGAAGTCCACTGCATTATATCATAAACACCACCCTGCCCCAACCCCCCCCAAGATCTGTGCATTCCACGGCCCATCAATGATCTCAGGAAAGCATTCCTCAGGCAAACCCCTTCATCTGTTCTCAGCAAGCCTGGTTGAAACAGTTAAACTCCTGGTGAGGAGATCTATGCCTTGGAACAGACTTGAGAACTACTGCTGTCCCACAAAGTGCTGGACAACAGCCCTCAATGTGAACGAGAGCCCAGGCAGACACATTTAAGAGACTATGAAACTTCTCATACTCCATGCAAAACCTGCCCATTCCATTGGAAGTCCTGGAGCTAACCAGCAGCACTTACAGCTTGCACCTGTTCCTGTTCACATGTGACCTGTGTCACAGCAGCTGCTCATTTCCATCCAACTGAGACTTCAAAGCTCTGGGCAAATGTAGCAGAGAAACAAGGTCTGAATAGCTCAGACTTCTGGAGTTCAAACTAATTTTTAAAATTGGTTCCTCCAGATATAGGGTAGAACAGAGTGAGAAAATCATGCATTTCCACTGGTCTTGTGTTGGTAAATTGAGGATTTAATTCATCACAGCTGTCAAATAGATGGGTACCTTCCTCCAGGATCAAGATTTATGTATGCTGGCAAATCAGCCTCTGTCGACATCACGATTCAAGCAAATCTCAAGAAAGGGGAGCAGCATATGTTTTTCTATTTCACAGCTTTCTGAAAAGCCTGTCTTACAATACATAACATTTAATCCTGTCTGAACCAGCCTTTCTTGAGAAATAAAAAGTATTATATAAATGGCAAGAAAATTGATCTGAGGAATAATTTCATTTCAGGCAGAGCATGATAGCTTTGCAGTAGTTTACCTGATAGACTGACGTTGCTCTCAAGTCACAAACCATAATTTGTCTCCCTCAGACATCATCGGAGAGAAACAGTCTGAACACAAGAAGATCCTGCCTCATCTCACACTCATACTGGAAAACAGGTCGACAAATAATGACCTCTATGGGGTCAATCCAAATGTACAAAGAAGGCAATCTGGTCTGTCCAAACATTGCTTTAAACTGTAACTCAGATACTCTAAATCCACTAATATCTGCCCAGTAATCTTTTTCCTGCTTACCTTTCAGGGTTGCTTAATCTTTCAGGCACCTAAATTTAGAGGTGCTTCATTACACAGACAGGATATTTCCTTATTACATAAGGAATTACATTTTAGTTGCCTGTTGCTGCTCATTAGTGCTCCTCTATGGAGACTGGTGTATCTCTCCCATCTGCAGTTCTGCTGTGGTTTATTTTAAGCTTCTGAACTCTGCCTAGGTCCCTCAGAGAAGCCATGATCAAACCATAACAAATTTCATCTTATGTGGTGGCAACAGTATTCAGTTTTTAAATTATAGTCCCTGGCAGAATATACTGGCACAGGAAATCAAACATGCAGATACTTGCTTCTACTTTGTCTGAAAAGTACCAAACCATTAAATGTTTGTCCTTCACTAAGGAAGAAGCAGAAAGTATGCCAAATAGATGAAGATACTTAATATTTCCTATTGGTTCCTCCTACTCTTAACCAGAGAACTAGATGCTCAATTTAAGCAGACTTGATAATTCCTGGAAGATCTGAGGATCTGCCTCTCCACCAACTACAATAGGGAACTTTCATGGCTATGTTGGGTAAACTGGATTGTTTTGGGTGAAGCACCTTAAATGTGATGGACTGGACTTGTGACAGTTCTGGACTGCTGTAGGTGGACCAGAATAGGGCAAAAGAAATGGAAAATTTGTGGTTTTCTGTTCTGTGTCCTCCTTCTGCAAGTCATCATGCTCTGAGGAGGATAAACGTTTTTGAAGGGGAGTAGGAACAGGGTCTCATCTTGGCAGATAGTAAGAATCTTGCAGTGTTTGAGTAAGGCTGGTACTGAAAGCTATGAGAAGGCAGAAAGAGAAAAATGGAACATCATGTGGAGACATTGGAACTGGCTGGGCAAGGAGACTGTGCCACGTGGGAAAGGGGCAGGGCAGGGAATGGAGATTATATTTCTGAGGTGTAGGAATGGGCCTGGAAAATACAAACAGTTTAAAACAGCAATCCTTGTGCATTTCCAAGCACGGTAACTGACCTACTGAACCATGGCAGAGAGGGCTGATTAATTCAGGATACTAAATGTCATAAGAGCTAACTCCTAGAAAATTTGTCCTGCCCACACTTACAAAATGTGAATGTCCAAGAGCATCATATAATGCCTGTGATCAATAATTGCTTCATGCTGGAGAGGAGAAGACTGCTTGAATCAAAGAATGTGATGGAAGTGCAGAGGAATGCTTGATGAATAAAAAAAGTGGTCCATGCTGTGATGCAAGGTAGAAGGTTTCATGAAGAAAGGGACCATGAAAGGGGCAAATGAGGTTACATTAAGAGAAAGAAGAAAAAGGAACTCTGCAAATGTTAAATAGCATCTCCACAAGCTCAAACAGGGATGAGACATTCAAGACTTAATAATCAGTGGTAAAGCGAATGGCCAATACCACAAGGTCACTGCAATGTGACACTGGCAGCTACTAATGTAAGAATAGATACCTATAGCCTTCCTGATGTTTTCCATAAATTACCTTCATTTCAATGACAGTAATGAGGAAAAAAAAAGAAAAACCAACCCAGATAGCATGAAATTAATAGAACGAGGACCAAACCAAGTCACTCCTTTTCTTCCCCACAGATTCTGGGGGATGTTTGGAGGTGAATAAAGATCTGTCTCTAAATTTTGTCATTCAGGTCCATTCCCAACAAAAGACTTCAGGAGAGGGAAGAAGAAAAGAAAGATGAAGGCAAGGATCATAATTTCAGTGGCAAAGAATTATCATCAGGATACAATGAAGAGCGAAGGACTTTCATTTGACAAGCACTTGCTGTTAGTGGACAATTAGGGCAGAAATTGATTCTAGTCAGGTTGCTTTCTTTGTCTTACAAGATGCATCTGCCTGACACTATTGCACATTTCACTGCAGGTTAAGATCTTTGTTGACCTGTAACAGTCACAGGTAAAGTCACGAATGAATCTCTGAACCTTTAGAGATCATACAGAGGTGCTGCCAAACCATTTAAACTGATGCAGACTGACAACAAGCCTAAGCTGTACTAGTCAAAGACAGCAATAAGCAACTGAACTGTAGACAGACACAAACCTAAAGCTGGGATGTAATCATCAAGGTATCGAACTCCAGATTTCCATTTATTGGAATGTGGAAACACTGAGACTATAGGATGTAAAGTACAAACCCTGAGCTAGCTGCTGAAACTTAAGGTCGCCTCTCTTCTCAAACTCTAAGACAAATGACACCTGACAATGCAAGAAGGCATTTTCCATATTAAGATGGTACTAGACAAGTTGGATGTGCTTATGTGGGAGAAGCTCTCAATGCTGGCACTGGACTTCAAAAGTGAAACAGCAGAGAAGAACCATGTGCCTTTCAGTATCACTATGTATTTAACAGATGTTGTTTTGTTTGGGCTGCTTACACAGTTGTAGCTATCGTGACTGGGGTATTGACTCTACGTTCAGGGCAAGTGACAGGGCTTAGAATAGGGGAAAACAAGCAAACAAAAAGGCTTGTGCTTGCAGAAACATTCTGGGGCACCCCAGTATGTCTACTGTGTTTCTCTAGTGCCTGCCCTCTTTCCTTACCTATCTTGTCAGGGTTATGATAAGGACAGATTTTCTTAACTATCTTTTCCCAGTTTCTCTATTGGGAGGATTTGCTTATTGTGGATTTTCTCTCTGGGCTATACCGTTCATACTGAGTGAGGTCAGAGTCTGTTACAGAGCCCAGCACAGACACATGGGGTTTGATGTATAACAATCCGAAGCTGTCTGGAGGAAGAACGACTGCATGAAGACTAGAAGCTGGAAAGAAAGTAAAACAGCTACGTGCATTAAAACATGAGGACCGTCAGTGATGAGATCCTCATAGTTCTAGAAGCAACTGCAATTGGTTGTGCACAGGCAATAAAGATGAAGGGATGTGTTACTTGAAGCCTGGGAAGGAAGGCAGGAGCCAGAGAAACATTTGTGCTGGAGCTTAAGGCATTTCTTGGTCACCTTGGTAGCATCACATACTCTTAAAACATAGCAGAACACAGCTGAAAATGCCCCCATTATTAAAATTCTTATTCTTTCTGGAAATTTCTATTAGCATATTTCCTGTTATTTTGAGGAGATGGTGAATTAATAAATATGAGGCTACTATTGCTCCCACTGAAATCACTGCAGGTTTTCCACCAAATGTGGCACAAGGAAACCATTTCAGCTTGGGGTTTTTTTGGGAGTGTTTTTTTGTTTGTTGTTTTGGTTGGTTGTTTTTTGTTTTTTGGTTTTTTTTTTTAATATCCGTGTGAAACCTGTAACAAAACTAGTCTGGAGTCTTGTGTGTGCAGGATATATCCATGTACTATGTCAGTAATAAGCATAGCTCTCACTTGCACTGGGAAGAGCCCACTGAATCAAAAACAGCCTCATGTGACTGTCTGACATTTGTCAGATGCCAATGACAGTCCCATCTACATGGGCCACAGGTGATAATGAATAAACTGTTCCTCTGCACTGAGCTACATTTGTCTCTGAGAAGAAACTAGGCTCCTGTGACACTGTCACATCTGTGATTTACTACCTCTAATCTCCAGCGCATGAATGGAATCAATTGACCTTTTCTGTTAGGAGAACCTGGACTCCTTGAACCAAACTCTGCCTTCAGTCACAATACATGGAGCAATGCTGGATTTACAGTGGTGTACTGGAGTGCAGACTGCAGGGTTCCTCCTTCCCCCAGGGGATTGTCAGTGAGCAGCAGCTCTGCTTGGCTCCTCATTGTCTCTGCTAATAACACGTCGTTTGATTTGTGTTTGGGTCTCTTTTTGTATCTCTCAGCAGGTCTGTATGATATTTAAGACTACTGCTTTGAAAAGGATCCAAGCTGAAGAGTGGGGTGTATTTGAAGGAGAGGCACTGTAGGCATGTGATTAGTATTCAGTTTGCAGGTTTTCTCCGTCTCCAAAGCCAAAGGCAAGCTGGATCTGGCAACCGTAGATACTCATTTCAAGACTAGAGGAAGTCAGAGGTGAGATTTCTTTGGTTTTAAGAGTTACAATAGTGTGGAAAGTCCACCCACCTGCAGGAGGTCCTTCAGTCTTCTTGCCACGTGGGCCAACCACAATTCCCCTTTTACCAGACATCCAGAATACTACAGCATCTCAACTTCTTAAGACTATTAAGTATCTGCACAGCAGCAATGCTTCAGTTCCACAGGGCTTGCCTCCTGCAGAACTGCTACGGTGAGAAGTCTGGAGAAAGCTTGGGGAGGATGTGTCCCCAGTCCTGCCCGTCAACACACTGGTGCTACAGCAGTGTTCCAGGAGAGTTCTGCAGTCTGAAACACCCCTTTGAATTCAGGTTTGTTTTGATTTTAACCATCTTTTTGTCTCAACTGCAGACAAATAATGTTATGTATATCAGTCCTGTGAGCTGTTTTCATGCTTAGAAGCAAAATGAACATTACAAAGATCAAATCTGATGAAATCTTAGTATTCTTAATACAAAAATGACTACTTTATATAAATGATAACTTTATATTTTTCTAACAAAAAAAAAAAAACAAAACCACCTCAGCCCTGGGTCACATTTTTCACCTAGGTCCCAGTATATGTTTTCATTGACTGTCTTTCCTCACTTAAGTTCTCCAGCATATAGCATCTTATCTCCTTAGTAATGGTAAAGCATGCAGCACACAGGTGCTCAGGAGGTGGTCTGCATGTTTGTTGTTCACCACTGGAGGAGTGTGGAGCAATCACGGCAGAGTAATGGTGCCACCAATTCACTTGTTTAGAGAAGCTTGGAAATGTCACAACCCGTTACACGATGGTATCTTTAATATACTCTGAGACAGTCATAACTTTTGCCTTAGGCGCCTGAGAACTTCCACAAACACTGGCAGTGCAGAATTAATGATGCAGTTCAGCCTAGAAGCGGCTGCATTTTAACAGCGGGTAGAGTAAGCCCTACACAGTGCCAACTAATCATAAAGAAGCAAATGAATTAACTCACATTTGTCAAATGCTTTGAGATCTTCCAAGGAAACGTTCCATAGCAGCACAACCTGCTAAGTATTTCTTACAAAAGATTGTTTTAATTAATCTTAGTATTTGATTTTCTATTTGGGATATTCTCACAATAGCCTTTTGCTTGTTTTAGGTGATGCAGGCTCACACACACATCATTTCCAGAACCTTTATCAGTTCATCATCTGGTTGAGTCCATAGAAAATTATATCACTGCAAGTTATTTGTAGTGTTCCAACTGTGGATTTGGCTTTGTGCAGGCTCTAGTTAGTCAGTATTCATACCATAAAGATTTCTCATCTGACTGTAGTTTGATTAACCATCGCAAAAAGACAGAATTCATGTCAGTTACATCAGATCTTTCCAAGAGAAAAGTTCATCCCTCCAATAGCTTTGTATCTAGGCGATATAATAGGCTGCCATGAACTAATTTGATAGGAAAAAAGTCACTATAAAATAATAGGAATAAAAAAAAAAGCCAGGCCAGGTTGGCTCATATGCTCCAGAAATATGTCTAACTTGGCTGCTTAATCAAAAAGAAGTCAGAAGATTTTTTGGATGAAAGGCACTCAGAAGATAAGCAAAGAAAATCTGTTGTTAAAATCCAAGATTTTACATGGGTTGTCTATGTTTTATAAATAAATAAATAAATGCTAGGAACAGGATTCAGCATCGGTGTGATATAGCTTACCTAACTTTTTCATTAATCAATTTCAGCACAAATTAGTACAAACTGTTGAGTCATATTTGTCAGCTGTCGTTCCAGTGGCATATATAAAGTACTTCGAGATTTTCTGCTCTATTCTAAATGCCTAGCAGGAATTCCTCAGCAAAAATACAGCTTCGAAATGCACAGTAAGACACAGGCTACCCGATCTCTCTTAGGTGAAAACCCTGCACGAGTGTCACACATACATTTTTACATCAGGATTAATGCCTTTAATATTTTTCCTGTTTTCTCTGCCGAACCCT
Source organism: Chloroceryle aenea (assembly GCA_013399075.1). Classification (NCBI taxonomy): domain Eukaryota; kingdom Metazoa; phylum Chordata; class Aves; order Coraciiformes; family Cerylidae; genus Chloroceryle; species Chloroceryle aenea. The sequence goes on from VWZY01009445.1 coordinate 11,672, forward strand.
ATCTGCACTGGCCAGCCTCGTCATCATTTTGAACTACGGGCACGCTCAAGTTCTATTACCATTTCATCCATTAAACTGTACTGAGCAATAATTGCCAGCCCTACAAAAGGCTATCTCATCTAGAGGTACTGATGTGAATTAAGATATATTTACACATCGTCCCAATTTGTGATTAGCTTTTCAGGGGTGTATTCTTCTCTTCTATCTAATTCTTATGGCTCCCCTCCCTTTCCTCCTCTCCCCCCTTGCAGCAGAGGTTTTCAAACAATAAACGCGTGTGGGCTTCATTTACACCTTTTCTTACAACTTCAAAGTGCAGTTATTTTTAAAAGGGCATTATTTTTTCACTGCTTTTACGCGGTCCCGAACTGAAACGGCTTTTCGGCTTCCCCAGTACTCAACAGCCCCTTGCCCCTCGCTTCTCCTCACTTCCCCCGCGGGTCTGCCGCGG
>VWZY01009445.1:20860-56183 GCA_013399075.1 Chloroceryle aenea
AAATAAAGGGAAAAAAGGGTGGGTGGGATCAATGGGGGAAGAAAGAATTAATTGCCTTTTTTTAAAAAAAAAACCACCCTCAGTTTTCATGATTTTTTAGCACTGTAGGATGGCAATATTATACTGAACTTTAAAATTAAATAGGCAGATATATTGCTAACTGATTTACAACTGCCAGACTGGACAAAACTGTGGACACTCATGTCTTTGAGCACATGATCATGAAATATCCAGACTAGTAAATATAAGTGAGATGTTTGGTGAAAACTGATTGGCAATACACTAACAAATTTAAAGTTCCAGTATAAACATACCCAAAGGATATGCCCAGAGCGGATCATGGTCAAGTCTTGCTGGAGGAAAGAGTAAAGATGATCAATAGAGGGACTCTTGGAAATGGAACTGCGTTCATTGCAGGGGTTCAGCCTGTACCGCATTGCTAACTTCAGTAATAATGGTTATACAAGAAACTGTGCAGGGGACTAAGGCTGCTGGCTTTGGCGATAACATATCACAGATAATTATCCAGCATTTCACCAGCTTGTCATTTATCTAGGCTGAGCTCTCAGTTTGCCATGAGCATCGGTGAATATCCACACAAAACTTGCAAATGCTCCGAGTGTGTGGATCATTGATTTGTTTCAGTTATAAGCAAGTTTGTACAGAATGCAAAGGGTAAATGATCAAATTAATCTTGAGGTCGTGCTGGGGAAAATTTCAATTGAACCAAATAAGACTGTTATTTTAAAAAAAAGTTTGTACATTTTTAGGTGTTACAAGCCCTTGAAGAAGTGAAGAAGTTTTTTATTAAAAAAAAAATATTAATAAACTAGATTATAATGAGCCATTGTTACAAGTTTACTATGTTAAAAAGTTGAGTCATTTTACAAATTATGAATCAGAATATTTATATGAAAATATTTTCCCTGAAATAAAATAACCCCAGTGATCACATTAGTGTAACACTGTCCAGCAGAAACAGTTTTGCTGGTTTAAGTTTAAAGTATATATTTATTTGTATGCATATATATTCATTACATATGCCAGTATGGTGAGGTGAGATCTTGGGTTTAAATGGTTTCTTCGTTATGTAGGTAGAAAACCATTTGTTGTATCTGTTTAAGTGCATTCATAAAAGAATGGATTTTAGATTTCACAAATGGTTTTTGTTAATTTGCTATTTTTAAAATACTTGCAAGACCGCTTCTGTTGCCATGACAATTTGATTTCCATAAACATGATTTTTTTTTTTGTGTGCGTGACTATCCAACATTGTATTTGATATGCTGTATTGGGGAAAGGAGATGGCAACTTGACACCATAGAAATCACTGTGTGGAGAGGCCCATATAGTCAGAGCTCTTCCACTGACAGTAGTCGGGACCAGGAAGCTTTAAAATTTCCTTTCCACTGAAAATGGATTTCAAGAACTTGAAAACTAAATTCCAGATATGATTGGATCTACATACACAAAGTATCTGTAAGGACATGCAACTCTCATTGCCCTCAGCCCTCTCAGGACTTGCTGTCCTAGTGGGAGAGGTTCATAAAGGATTTAGGACTGGTCACAAACTGAGATATCTGTGAGGTGTAGCCAGAAGAAAATCCCTTTCTAGCTGTGAGATTGACATGGTTCCCCTTACTTTCCTTCCTTCTTTGTGCAATAACTGCAACAAATCAGATATGTTTCCAAATTCATTTGCACCAGACTGATGATCAAGTAATCCACTGAAAGGGTAAGTACATTGTTTTTGATGTAGGTAGGATAATTTAGTTAGTGTGGATTCTCTGGATTGGGCCATTACATTATCTCTTTTGAGCTACTGAATTGTGAAAGCACTGCCAAATCTTCCTGTCTGTATTGCAAGGATGATAATTTTTTTTTGCTGCAGGTCTCTTTTCTTGAGCTCTGCACCCAACAATCTGATTTAACGCCAGAGAAAGCTTAGCAGAGTTTTTAGAAAATAAGTACTTTTTAAAAAAAACAAACAAACAAACAAAAATCCCACAAACCCAGTATTTTACACTCAGCATCACAAGGCTTTTTTCCTCCTACTGAAATTTCATTGTGGCTACAGAGACCTGGTGGGATGGTTCTTTGTCTCATGTAAAAGAGAAAAGAGCACAAGAAATACAATCATTGGCAACTGAATACAAAAACCTTCTCTTGTTTTCTCTTTTAAAAGAAAGTCAGAAGGTAATTTTATACATTGACTTGTACCTGAGTACTTATTTCACTCAGTCCTCTGCTCCTCCCACGCATCCCACAAAACTAACATTGCCAGGATTCTCCTGGCATTCCTTTGAAGCTGACTCCCTGAGGTGATCTAACTCTCATTGTGTTTCCTTACATTGGTCAGCTGTACATGGTGACCTGATTTTTGTGTCTGGAGAGCTATCCCCTTACACCATATGCTGCCACAGAAGGCCAGTGTTCTTTTACACCCACGCTGCACAAGTATAGGAAGCTGCACAAGTGCAAAGCTGAGTGTGGACCAAGCCATGAGTGTGAGAGTAGAAGAAAGGGGAGGACTCTGTGTTCATCCATCAACCATTCTCTGTCACCATCCCATCTTGATCCAAATAACCCCTTATGCACAAGGGTGCCAACATGCAAATTCTCATTTCCATCAGTATTCCCACTTTGGATGGTAGATTCAAGGCAACGAAGGATTTGTCTCCCTGTGCTCTGTGCAGCTGGTACTTAGAAGAAACCTGTGATGGAGCCAGAAATGGAGTTTGGACCAGGCATTAGTTCTCAGCAACCACTCTTGCTCAGCAGTTACACAGTGACTCCTTTTACTGAAGCTGTGATGAATAAATGGTTAAGAGAACACCCTTAGTATTAGTGACACAAGGAATAAAAGATTTTTCCTCTGTGTATTAGTAAAATGTGATATACATGGAACAACTAAAAATCTGGCCCACGTGTATATACATATATATATGTCTGTTCTGCTCTCACATCAGTGCTTTCAATCCACTAAATGTTCTCTCAGTGCTCATTTACTCTCTATATGCCAAGGCAGAACTGGGCAGGGAGGATGTCCCTTCCGTAGTTGCTCTGTGGATTCAGGTCACATAGCTTAGAACAAAAAATGGTCATCTGAATCAGTGCAGAACAGGTACAAAACGTTCCCATTTGAAGCTAAACCCACTTATCAGAACTGATAATCTACAACATGCAGACCAATGTGGTACTGAACCTCTAGAACCATTTTTACTACTTCTTGTAAGCCTGGGTTGCCCCTTGAGGTTGCTCCTGTGATTAAGTATTACTTACTGGGAAGAAGAATTGCAGAACTGAGCTCTTACATCGCATTTAACCAGAGAAGACTCTTCCTGAGGTTCAGTACCAAGTAGGACACCCAATGACACTTGTATTTCCCAAATTAGCCAGCAGCCAAAGCTAAAAATCTGAGACTGTTGCATTACAAAACTTATTCTGCTTTCTCCTTTAGAAATATAGTTTTGTTTTAAATATTTATGACATTGTGCACTAGTAAATGTCCTTTAATATATTTTTTAAAAGGAACACTACCTAAATGACATGAGACCTTATTCCACTGACTGTGATTTGAATCTTCTCACACCAGTAATAGTGGACTTCTGAGAAGTGCCAAGCAGGTAGCTGAACTGGGTTTTACCACGATATTATTATTATTTCAGTAGTGCTGTGAAATGCAGACTCCACTCAAGTCCCGTTGTAATACAGAAATATGAAGGAAGAGTTATGTCATATACTTAAAATGTTTACAGTCTGAATGGAAAAGTCAGAGGAAATAACTGGCTGAAAATCAGTGGCAGACCTGGCAAAGAGAATCTGTATGGACTTGCAATCTGGTGCCTCAAATCACATAGCCATGCTTTAGTTTCTATTAGTCTCTTCCAAGGAAACTGATTTTTAATTAACTACCTCCATCACTCTTGGACTTTGTCAGGAAGCAAAATGTGTTTTCGCTAAAGCACAGCACAAACAATAAATAGGTAGGATGAACAAGGCAGTTCATAGTCCAGATGTGTGGGTTACTGCCTCACATGATTCTATGATCTGCCAGTGAAAGCTACACACTGTCTTGTACACACAAGAGAGACTTCAGCATGTTTTAGTTAGTATATGGCAAAAACCCTAATACCAAACCTCAAAGCTAAGCAAGCACAAAAGTTGCCATTTGAAAGAACACAGATTTGAACGATGTTTTGTAGTTGAGTATTAACAGATGTTTGCATTAAGTAGGCTCCACTATATTCCTTCTTGTTTACACCACAATTGGGTGCAAACCGAGGCCTTACTGTGACCTTAAAATGTACTGTTCTGAAATATATTATTGATACAATTGTGTAGGTGACCGTGGCACTGTACAGACAACGGAAGAAGCGTGGGTTCTATTCCAGAAGGTTGTGATAGAAATGTAACCCCGAGTCAGAGCTGCGTTAAAAAAAATCTTGATAAAAACACACAGTACAGTGTAATGAAAAGAAAAATATTTTCTTGAATTGTAAAGGCAGAGTTTTAAAGGCACGGTTGGGACTTGTTTCTTAGCAACAGGGCTCTTCTGAGCCATGCAAACACTGTCATGCTGGAAAAAGATACCTCCAAGAAGAAAGGCAATATGAAAGGAGCTAGATATATCAAATTTAGATGTCTTCCTGCTGTTGCAGGAGTATTTCATCAGCAAAGCCTTGGGCAATGACCAAGGTCATTTTGATAAACTAATGATTGGAACAAAGAACTTGTCTTTACTTCTCTTGTCTCAACAGGGAGGAATGGCAAAAATAGCATTAAAAATATGTGCATTGGTATTACAGGGATACTATAAACCATAATTTAGGTCCTGTCTTCCCTCTGTGTCCATAATAAGATGGCTGCATTCTACACTGAGGGCACAGGAGTCCTGCAGAACCAAGTCCTTGCTCTGATGTACCTCATACTGTATCCAGTACTAGGGTTTTCAGAGCAAGAACTGTAAGGAACAGAGTTGAATGCAATAGCCTGCCTGTAGCAAAAGCTCCTCCCAACTGGGTTGATTAGCTAGCCAATACACCAAAGCAAGAGGTCATTTTTATTAGTAGTATTTAGTCAAAATAGCTTAATAGCAAATGTTCGTCTTCTTGGACTTACTAGATGGGATTCATCCACCTGTGCATCTGAGCTGATTGCCATTATAATCTGTGGGGAGGAATTAGGCATTACACGCATGTGAATCATCTCTTCTCTAAAATAGGTTAAGTGAATCACACCCTCTGGGGGCCTCTATCTTGTGTGTGTGCATGTGTGTGACTGCAAAGGGTAACTGGCTCAGACTGAGACACCTCCCTTACAGATACCTGCAGTTAGGTCAGGTGGAAGCTGCTTGTTAACAGGTTTGCAAAGGAAGGCATTTGCTTTAATAGTTTCAAAATACCTCATGTATTGCCCAAATGTCTTTCTGGATCTTGTTGTGTCCTTACAAGAACTCATAAGTATGTCTGACCTCCATGCTGTTTCCTAATGCATATATGTCTACCATGTCTTATGTAATTTGTATATTTTTGAAGCTTAGACCTCCTAATATCTCTCACAAGTCCTCACATAAAAGCCTTTAATTTCTGTCATTACCCTTTCCCATAGCTCTTTGCTAGCTCTTTTCCAAAGTGTATGAGTATTGGTGGCAAGGTTTTGGCAGCAGAGGGGCTGCAGGGAAGGGTGGGACGAACACCTCTGTGACAACAACTGGAAGATACATGCATGGAGAGCCAATGCTGGAACAGGCACTCCTGACAGGAACTGCAATTTGTGGAGGGCTCATACTACAGTACATTTGTCCCAAAGGACTGAAGCTCATGGAACAATCAACACTAAACCAGGGAAAAAACATTGGGAGAAAGGTGTGACAGAGAGGAGTTGCTGTGAACTGATCACAACAGCCTCCCACACCCCCATTCCCCACCCATCCTGCACTCCTCTGAATGTGGCAGAGGAGTTGGGAATGAAAGTAAAGTTGAAACTGGGTGCAGGGAGAAACTAAGGGCAGGAGTTGATGCTTTAATTTGGCAGTTTCTGACTATCCAAACCTATTTTAATTGGCAATAAATTTGTTTTCCCCAAGTCCAGTCTGTTTTGAGTGTAATTGTTAAGTGTTTGCTGTCATTATCTTGACTGACAAACTTCATCTTATTTTCTCCCTCTGTCCTGTGGAGGAGAGCGGGAGAGTTACCAGGTGGGTGTCTGGCAGCCAGCAAAGGTCCACCCACCACAGCACATCACTGATTTCTATAATGCCATTATAACCTGTTCTGTTGCATCCCTCCTCTAGTACAGTCTAAAATCTTGATAGCTTTGCTGTCTGTGGAACACCTTGAGCACATTGTCACTACACTGCTTATGGTGATATTTAGCTCCACTGAAGGATGTGCTGGATGTTCACAACGTCCTTTCCCTTATGAATTATTGTATAGAGAGTATGCAAGAGGTCCCTGCATGCTCCATAACAGTAGCACCGATAGCTGCTATATTTATTAATGGAGCTGACAGATGAGCACAGATGAATCTTGGGAACTGGCTACTGCCTGTCCTTGCTCCACCCCAGCCAGCCACGATGACACCTGGCAGTAGTCTCTGGTTATTATGACCTACAGAGAAAGGTTTCCCTTCTCTGACTTCTGGGGCACTGATAACCCCATCGAAAACTTGATGATGGCAGCTTAAGCAGTTGCAGCTAAAGCAGCAGAGTCTGTTCCATGCCCTAGCTGGAGATACACCACATCAAGAGATGTTGGACAAAAACATCTATTAGTACCTCAGTGCAAATCCACAGTTGAAATAAGCTAAGTTTAGGTTTTGGAAAGCTTTGATAAGACTGCACTGAATCTGCTGTGGCACAGACATACATTCCTTTCTGTTGACTCTGATACGGGCCTCTAACCTATACTATAAAGAAACTAAAAGTTTCCTGGTAGCTGGTCCTCTTCAGCCTGTAAATCCTTGTATAGTTGAACAGCATACATACTTGATAGTATACTACTGGGCCAATTCTTCTCAAGTCATAAAAAGCCCAGCACGTATCATTAGCATTGCTTAAAACAAGAAGTATAAACTGTGACAGTACAGGAAAGAGACTTCTCAGACGAACATTCTTTAATATCTTGTAGTTTCTTCATTTTCTGATACATAGTCATAATTCTAAATCTGTGTTTCACTTTCATTACAGCCAAAAACCTTGAAGGGCAGTGAGACTTAAGTAGGAAACCCAGAATTTTAGTAACCCAACAGCTATTTCAGTATGGCCTCAGGCATCATTTAGCCTGGAATTCCTTTATTTCAGTGGGAATTAGGTACATAAGTGTTTTCAAAAATCCACACTTTAGCTTCTCTGCCTTCCTTCTTTTGTTCTTTACGAAAAGGAAGAGAATGCTGGCATACATAATGACACAGACATGCACCGGAGTGTACTTATAAAACGCTAAGATAAAGAGAACTAGATGAAGTGCTGCTGTTGGTCAGTAGGGATATTAGGAGGGAAGCGACAGTATGTTCAAAACTAAGTAGAAAAATATATGCAGATTTATTTACATATGTTACAAAAATATTGAATGGTTATAAATAGTTTAGGGACAGACACTTGAGGAGAATAAGAACTATGTTCGTGTTGTCTCCCTGATGAGCAGTTTGGCTCAGCTGTTAATCTCCACTAACTGGAAAATAAAAAGCACTTTTCCGGTAGACTTGAATTACCTTAATCCCGGATCTAGAAATGTGATGTTTTACATGACTCCTATGCATGGTGCAGACCATTCTTGTCTTGCATAATTTAACACACAGCTAACAATGCTGAGACTGCAGTCTCCCACAGCACCACACAGGTTCTGCTCTGTACAGTCAGCCAATGTATCGGCAAACATGCCAGTATCTCCTGATACTCCATTCTTCCATTTAGGGACTTCCTAACCCACAAGTTCTAATTGCATCCCTGTGTTACAGTAGCCTTTGACTGACCTTTTTCTATACATATTTTGATCACTGTTAGTTCAGTTAGGAGTGAGGGGAGTGGATTGCACTGTTTTTACTCTGTCCAGTTCTCTTGCCACTCTCATCCCACCCCAAATCTGGTCTTGCTTTGTCAAATAGAAAAAAAGATCTAGTTCCATGTGACCTATAGCTATTAACACACGAAGGCGCTTGAAGCATCCTGCTGCCATACCATCTCTCAGGTAGGGCAAGGTAAGCTTTGTGCAAAGCATCATTCCAGTTTCTAGACATTCACCTAAACATCAAACGCTTTTATTTTTTCAGCTCATGTTTGCCTAGTTTCCTCCAAGAGCAGAGAGAGTTAGCAATATTCATTCTACTTCTGCAGGAACAGGTCACTTTTGAGGGTCTTTCTGGAAAAGCAGGGTAATCTGAGTGTTGGTCCCAAAACACTTAGGCCTTTTGCAACAGTTGAGTAGAGAGGAAGTTGCGAAGGCAAATACAAAGATTTCTAAAGAGTGCTGTGCCGCCTCTAGTTTACTGGGGGTGGATACAGTAGGAACTGACAGGTGAGGTGTGTAGCTTTGTGCTCACTCTGGGTTTAGTGATCCTTCACAAGTCATGGATTAAGGCTAGTTTGCTCCATCCACACACTATTCCAATTTTGCTCATCCCAGACACAAGCACCTACGTATATTGTGTGCAGAATTTCCTTTCCTACACGAGAACTACTTTCTAGCTGAGAACTAAGGTGGTCTGCACAACTCTTAGGAACTTCTCATTAAGGAGTTAAATCATTTGGTCCTGAACATAAACTTCCTTTCTGCCCTGCTGTCATGTGTACCAACTTGCTATTTCCTTTTCCTGCAAGAAGCCACCATAGGACAGTGTTTCCATTTTGTAGAGCACAATGTAATCATTACAGACTTGACATCCTGCAGTAGATCCTTCCACACCGATCATTGCACTGTCCTAATCACCCTATTATCTGAAACAGAGACGTGGCTTGCTGTGGACAGCTCTGATGTCCCAGAGTATTGGTAGTCCTGTTCCAATCTGTCTCCAAGGGAAGTCTAAGATGCAGCTGCTTTGTATATATGGTCCTAAAACACCGACGGCTTCAGATTTTGCACTGAAAAGACATTTTTCTCTAGAAAATACTAATTGTAAAATTTAAGGTAATTTTTCATGACTGCATCTGGTTAAACAAATGTTCCTTTGAATGACAATAACAGGCTTCTGCTATCACATTGTTCTGTGTAGTGCAGTCAGCTAAAAATATATGCCTTTTTTTTTTTCCCCCACTGCAGGCACAATAAAAGCTGGCAGAATAGCTCTAATGTGTCAAATTGGTGCTTTTGTACAATACTGTACAATTGTAAAATATGAGGGAAGAAAAATGCTACATTTTTATCACTAAAATGGAAAAAAAAAGAATTTTTAGCTAGAAACGTGACATTATTTAATGCTTAAGTGTAGGAAGCTCTAACATCTCTAGAAACACACTTTAGGCACCTGTAGATATTAGCATAGAAGAGTAAAGAATTCCTAAGTAGGAAAAGAACATTGTGTTGTACAGCAGTATATCAATGGTCCACTCTTTCACAAGAGTGCACAATAGGCCATGATTTTGGGGAGGGAACTAACCAGTTATTTTTTTGGGGAGCATGAACTAACTACAGTTTGTTAGTGAACAGCATGCTTTCTGTCACTACTCACTGACTTTAGGCAGTAGAAAGTATAGTTTTTTGTTATTCTGATGGTTAGAAATGCAGATATTTACATGTGTAAGGCAAGTATCTGACCTAATCATTTTTCTTAAAAAAACAGAATAAAAAAAATAATTACACAACAGTGATTTAACTGAATTAGCCTTTGTAAATGTCTAACATGGATGGAGACATTTGTTAATTAGAGATATAAGTTGTTGCAATAAGTTACCTTGTATCACAGAAGTACAACATCCCTAATTCAAGGGTAGGGGTATTATGTTGCCGAATATATAAATGGTAACAGCAACAGATGTTCATCAGCTCCAAAAGCGAAGTCAGAGTGGAAAGTGCTTGACGTGGTGCACACAGGAGAACTGTGGCTGGAGAGTAAGCTATAGCAATTGAAACAAGTGTAAGGGAAGAAAGACATTAACTTCTTGATGTTAGAAAAAAAAAAAAAAGTATTTGGGGAGACCTGAATGCATGGGAAAAAGAGAGGGAGGAATTAGATACATAATTATCCTCCTCCTTTCTTCACTTGTGAGCCCAACTGATGGAAAGGTGGTGGTTGGTAGTGTCAGTGAGAAACATTTGCTATGCAGGGAAGAGGAGTTTGACTTGACTGTCTTTGAGTTAAGACAAGAGGATGTTCAAGCAGAGATACCAGAAAGACTGGGCAGGACGTGGGAGAAGTGTCCTGAAGAGATGCAGAAGTTTGAGTCACTGACAGAGATGGAGCTGTCACACGAAAGCTCATGTGCAGAACAAGTCTAGTGAAGGCATGGTACAGAAGGAACAGAAAACAGGGGGAAGGGAATTGCAAAGGATCAGTCCATGCCTCTGAAGTAGGAAGCGAAAGATGGTAGTAGAGGGAGAGTTGAGGATTTGGTAAGGGAGTTAAAAAAGGCAGATGGCAAGATGTCAAAAAGCAGAGAGCCCTTAAGGGGCCCCAGAGCAGCTGAGAAGAGAGAAATACTGTAGATGGAGCAGAGGTCCTGACACTCACCCAGAGCCATTGGAGACCTTAGTGAGAAGGTTTCATCAGGAGGGGACAGAGGCCTCATTTGTAAAAGAGGAAAATTGACAGTGTGTTGCAACAGCTCCAGGGCAGGGGGACAGAGAACATTGGTTGGGGGAGCTGGAGAGACAAGTGGAGCTGGATGACTCTGACAACTCTGTCAAGGTAGGAGACTTAAAAGGCCTTTTTCTGTAGTGGAGTATAGTGTAGTTCTCACCTTATTTGCAGCTGTGCAGTCCCATAAACCAAATTCACATGGTAGCAAGACTGCTGATACGGTGGAATGTAGGCCATAAACAAGCTTAACCCATAATTAGAAGCTGTGAGGCTACATTGGGCTGGATAGCTGTACAGCTTTGGGGCACAAGGGAGCTTGCCAGGATCACTGTGTGCCATGGAGTCGTGCTCAGCTAGGGAGCAAGGAGGGCAACAGTGGTTGCTGGATGGAGCAGAGGCTGTTCCTCATACAGCACAGCAGAGTTGTTAAAACGTTAGGAAAATGTGTATATGCATATAGAATCCATATTCTACCACTTCTAATTCTGCTCAGATTGCATGGATGCATGTTTATATTAGCCCTGTTCAAGTTTCCATTTGATTTTGATTCATCAGCCTTGCACAGAGCAGCAGGCATACAGTCTTTGTTGTGGCCTGTTACTGATATTTAAAATAACTTTCTGCTGTTTGCACTTCTGAATTGCTGCCAAGATCAGGTTAGACCTGATGAGCCAAATTAATCCCTAGATGAGCTAAATTAATCCCCAGTGTAACTCCGTGGCAGTCAATGGATTTGTATCAGAGATGAATCTGGGCCCAATATAGATGTATTTTTTGGCAGTAGGAAGAGAACACTGACAGGAATGAATAAAGGTTAGATGGATTGTCCCTCAGCTGAACTTGCCCTTTCAAGAAGTGTTTTCCCTCTACACCCACCACTTCTTTCCAAGGAGAATGTTCCTCTGCTTTCCCTGATACTTGCTCCAGAGTTCTTAACTGGAGGAGCCATGCAAGGTACACATGGCAGGCCTTGGTAGGTTTAAGGTTACAGAGATTTTTGAACTGCTCCAGAGTACATAACACCAGTTACTGAGAAGATGGGAGGAGTAGCTTTGGGGATGTTCCAGAACTGCAATATAAGCCATTTGGGACAGGGAGAATCTTCTGGGTTTCATATATTGCCTGCCACAAGGAGGTCCTGGCCCTGCCTAGCACACAATTAGCAAACATGGATTCCCTTTCCTCAGAAGGACTGTACATTCCAAAAGCCAGCCCTGTTTAGAAAACACTGTGGAAGGCTGGGTGGGAACTGATCATAGTGAAATCCAGTTCGTCAAACTAGAGGACATACAAAAGCAGAGAAACAACATCTTTGCAACAAAAGACTTTACAACCTGAACAATGTCAGTGTTGGATGTCAGGATAGATCCCCTGCCCCCAGTCTGATGGCTTCTCAGTAAAGCAGGAAAGGACATTTAAAAGCCTGAATCTCATCTTAGCTGTGCCCTTTAACATTTCGATAAGTGCTTCCAGTAGCCTTATATAGGAGAAATTAACCTTTTACTGTGGTCCCTAACCTTATTGTTAACCTATTGTAACCTATACCATAAGGGAATTATATATATATAAAAAAAAGTTGCAGGCAAGCCAAAATTAGGATAATTTCCAGTTTCTCTTTGTGTAACACTTTCCCTGGTAGATCTCACTCCACATAAATCTTTGCTAACCTCTGCAGAATGGTGTCATTGTGTAACTAGAGGTATTACTTTCTGTATTTCACTAGGAATAAATAAGTGCTTTATGTTGATATTGGAAGCTTGGCTCTTTGTGATATCTACAAACCAATGCATATGCATTTTTATCTAATTCTGACCAGTAGATACATGGCAGATATTGGAAATTTACTTGGTAAAGGGAAAAAACTGTCCTGTAATGGAAATAAGTATAAATCAGATGCTATTTCCTGCAAACTGGGAGTGCAAGAACTCCTAGAGTCGAAGGTGTGCAGGGGGCATTCAGAAGAAACATGTAAAATCCCGCACTTCCACTGACATGGCTATTCAGAGGACCAGGCCTTCCTGGACACATCTTGGCTGGCCAAGTGGCATTAACTGTTTGTTGATAAATATTAGCTCCTGTTCAGGAGCTGGGTTATCTGTGTTTTTGACCTGGAAACACCCCAGCTTAGTTGAGCCTTAGCTCTGCTTTCATACAGAAAAAGGACTAGACCCTGCAAGAATGATGATTTTACTCGTCAGGATTTATTTTACTTCTGAAGAAAGAAGGCACTTCTATATAAAGTGCTGTTTCTTCTTGGTACAAAGGCAGCTCTCCTCAGAGGCTGGCTGATCTGTTTGATACAAACATTCGTGTGCTTGGGGCTGGGGGGGAACAACACACAACACACATAGACAACACAATGTTGGGGTGTACATGTGTGTTCTGTTGACTTGAAGTTCACCTATTTTGACATGATCAGCAAATCACAAGCATGCTTTCTTCCCAGGTATACTGCTTGCTATGAGAGTAATTTCACCTGATGTTCAAGAAGAGCTCTTCAAAAATAAATTGAAAAATCATGAAGAGCCCTGTGTTCAAGAGCTGTTAGTCATGTAGTGGCAGAATGACATGGCTCTGGGAAAAGAAACTTGAGATAGATCAGCTAAGCCTTGCGTAGAGAAGTTGAAGTTACTGAAATATTATAGAAGAGCTGAGGCTGGAAGAGACTTCTGGAGGTCACCTAGTCCTTCCTGCAAGTGGGTTAAATTAGAGCAGGTTGCTTAAGTCCTTGCCCACAAGATCACAGGATACCTGCCAATGCAAATACAGTTCAGTAGCCTCCAAATCTCCACATTCTCTCCATCCTAATAAGAAAACAACGTTTTAGAAAACTATGCTATCTGGGCTGAATTAATTTGTCTTGGCTGGTGCTCACATTTCCAGAATCTGTAAAGTCATGGGTCACTCCAGCATGCTCTATTTATGGAGCCTGCACTGGGATGATGTCAGGCATGAGGAACCACAGGTCGTTTCTCCACTGCCAACAAAGTCTTGCTTTTCCTCCTATAGGGAGGAAAAAAGGCTCTGGAAGACTTCAGATCTTCTCCCCATCCTCCCTGTAGGAGCAAGACTGTGGACAGCAGGTCATGCATAGAGGCTCACTCTGGCTATGTGCTTCACCTCTACCATTACAGGTCCCACCCTCCTCAAAAGAAAAGTGTGGGTTGATTGCAGTCCAACTCTGTGTGGATCCTTGTACTCCTCTTCATACACTGTTCTTCTACAGAATTAGTTGTGTTTGAATCTGCTGTTCAGGAATGTTAAGTGGAGGAAATTTCAGTTAAAATGGATACAAGTTAAGCCGCAGGAAATGCTCCCTACAGTTTTGCTGAATAGGATAAGGCAGCTTTATATTCTCCATTAGGTAAACTATCATGAAATTAGATGTTTTTGTTCCTTATCTGAATTGCCTGAAGGCAAATTCAGAATGTAAAACATCATCTCTTAAATATTTAATATGGTATGTGCATGAGTAAACCAGCAACTTTGCAGTGGCTTTAGTAGGTAAACTGCTTTACCTTTCATTTAAGAAAGGACAGTTTTCACAAAAGCACCGTGCTAGAAATGCAAGACCTGGTCACGGTCTGACTTAACAAGAGCACTGAACAGATAAGCCAGTCATGTTAGGTACATGAAAGATGGTAAATTTCTTGGGACAAAAATCTAAGTAGAAAAGACACTTGAAAGTACAGTAGTATTAACACCTTAATAATATTAGTCTGGCAGTACAAGAATAATGTTACAGCTTCAGAATTATCTATCAAGTGGCTGTAAAGCCAGGACTGAACTCTGGTCTCCCAGATCATATTCCAAACCCCCAGGTGCAGCACTGCACTTCCAGGCTACAGAGTGCAACTCTTACCACATGCCCTTTAAGTCCCTGCTTTGGATGTCTTGGCTCATAAAGTCCACACACTAAGTTTTCAGGGTTAAAAAAGGTCTTTGTTATTCTCCCGAATGCTTATCTCTGCAGATCTCTGAACATTTATGTCACAGCTTTGGTTTACATTCCTGTACTTAAAAGATAGCTAGTACTTTGGGGTGATTTTGGAAGCCAGCACACTTTATTACACTTCTATTTCAGCCGTCTTCATTTGCAGGAAAACCTCCAATTCCTCTGCATCCCCATCTAACTTTCTAATAAGATTAATTCTGTTTTGTGTCTTAGTAGTCCCTAATTAACATGATTCATCTTCACAGTTAAGGACTCCAGGGTATTGCAGCAAGCTCAGATTCACTGTTCATTGAATCTTAGAAGTAGTTAATCTATCCTTCCAGAAGCAGAGCTAATTCTGTTACATAGCTTCAAAGGGCTAAATTCATTGCAAGGCAGTGATCAGAAAGAGGAGGCAGTACAGCTGCAGACCTCACCTCAAATTGTGCCTGCTTGGTCAGATGCAGACAGGGCAGAAGAGAGAGAGACACACATCCTTATGCTGCCCTCAGCCAGCTGCTTCCTTTCTGCTGAATTAGAGCACCCGGAGGTAGGCACTAATGGCACTTAAGCTGTGGGAGGGCAGAGGTAGAAAAACAAGCAAGCATTCAATCTGGCTTCACCCAGTAAAACACCAAGTGCCATTCTGAGCCTTTTCACTAGGAATTGAGACCAGAGGGTCACGCCTGCCCACATCCTGATCCATGCCTGACAAGAAAGAACTTTCCCTGGTACAGACAATTAAGAATAAACTTCAGTTCATCACTGTGTAATTGGCAAGAACCTTTGTGAAAGCTCTTGAGAACCCATAGCCTTTTCCTCATTATTTATACACTGTTAATGCAGCTCCTCTTTCACAGAATCACATCCAACAGCCTTTTAGGAACTGGAGGTATTAGAGAGCCAAAAAGCTTTCTTTACAGGTGGTTTCATAGCCACTTTGAAAGGGGGAGAGACTCTCTCCAGGCATTCTTCTCCATCCTTGAGAAGAGAAGGCTCAGGGGAAACCTAATAGCCACCTTCCAGCACCTGAAGAGAGCTTACAAAAAGACTGGAGAGGGCCTGTTTACAAATGCCTGTAACAAAAGGATGAAGGGCAATGGTTTTGAAGTAGAAATGAATTGATTTAGATTGGATGCAAGGAAGAAGTTCTTTACCATGAGGGTGGTAGAACACTGGAACAGGGTGCCCAGGAAGGTGGTTGAGGCCCCATCCCTGGAGACATTCAAGGTGGGGCTTGATGAGGCTCTGAGAAACCTGCTCTAGTTGAAGATGACCCTGCTCTCAGCAGGGGGGGTTGGACTAGATGGCCTCTAGAGGTCCCTTCCAACCCAGACATTTCTATGATTCTGCTCTTGAAGCTTCCAGGTTTGTAAAGTTTGGATGAAAATCTGCATCCAAATTATTTTATTATCAATAGCATAAAATGAAACGTCTCAACAAAGTTTATTTCTGGATGTACATCAAGAAAACAGAAGAGATATCCGAAAGTGCTTGAGAATTGTGAATTAGACCACAGTCTTAAAAGTAAGAGGTATTTTAGTGGAAGGTTTTTTCTGTCTCCTTGGTTCCTCTGTCACTTGGATCCTGAGCTCCTGCAGCAGGTAGGTGCAGAGCAGCCTGGGACTAGGAGAGACAGGGCAAAGCACCAAAGCTGGTATTCTTGGGTAGCTGATGGGAGGAAAGGTGAGCACAAGGTGGAATAAGCAACTGGTTTGCTATTAAACAGCACAAATACAGAAAGTTCTGCATAGCAGATGATAGCAGAGAGAGGGAGAAACCAGACAAGTAGAGCTGTTTCCATGAACCAGCTTTGAAGGTGCTGATAAAATTAGAGCAGCAGGAATGCATCCACTTAGGGCAAATGAGCTTATAGCAAAGAGCCCTGTGCTGGAAACGGTGGTCATGCCTTTTGTTCTCTCATGTAATTTGCTCCCAATTATAACAACAAACATTATTTCTCTCAATGCTGGCATACTTAAGGATGCAAATTAGTTGCACAGGAACAAATCCAGGCAGGTTTTGAAAGTTTCCAGAGAAGGAGACTCCACAACCTCTCTGGGCAGCCTGTTCGAGGGCACCATCACTCTCATAGGAAAGAACCTTTTCCTTCTGTTAGGTGGGATTTCCTGTGTTCTAGTTTGTGCCAGTTGCCCCTTGTCATATGACTGGGCACCACTGAACAGAAACTGTCTCCATCCTCTTGACACCTGCCTTTTAGATATTTCTAAGCATTGGTACGATCCCCTATTAGCCATCTCTTCTCCAGGCTAAACAGCACCACGTCTCTCAGTCTTTTCTCGTAAGAGCTGCTGCAGTCCCTGTATCACCTCTGTAGCTCTCCGCTGGACTCCCTCCAGCAGTTCCCTGGCAAAGCATCTCTATACCACCGCAGTCAGCAGGACAGGTGTAGTGAAGAGCTACAGTGCAACTTGGACAGGCAGGGATTCTCAAGTGACACAAACAGGTGCCAGGACAGGCTGGGAAGGAAGAGAATCGGCTAGTGAAGTACGAACATTACATCAGGAAGAAGCTGGGAATGACAGGTTGCTGTTGTGTTCAGGGAGTTGACCTGAGTGTCAAGTAAGATACTGTGATAAGCAGCAAAGAATTTCTCCTTGGACCCAAACCAGGACAGGCATGTTATCTTGGACGCATAGCAAGGGGTGATACTTCTAGTGTAGATGAGCTTATCTCAGGCAGTTAATTTTCCATGACTGTAGGTGATCAGTATTGCTTGGTGCACCTTTTCCATTTCCTATGTCTCGGTTCCTGTGTAGCAGTACTTTTATACCTCCTTTACTTCTGGGAAATTACAAGTTCTCTCCAGTGGTTCATACCATTATAAAACATGATGCAACACGCCAGTGGCAGTTCTGGGACCACATCTTTTATACAAGGGAGAAAAAAAATAGTCTGGGAGTCAGGAAGGTACAACTCATAAAAGTAACTCAGCAACAGCAAATCCTGGCAGAAGTCCGAGGTCTGTTCCACCACCATAGATTATGCAGTAGGGGCCTGCGTTGCTGTTCAGCAGAACTTCTCCAATCTCAAATACTTCAAGCATACCCTTAATTTTAATCATCAAGTCAACAGAATTAAACCATAGGATTGGTCTGGGAAACTTCATCCAAGGATTGTGGAATGTCTGGCAGTGGAACAAGCTGCACTGCAATCTCACTATTTATGGGAAGCCACTTATAAGCATTCAAAACATTGCAGTGCTGCAGAGTAAAAATAATGCTGATGGCTCAGTGTATAATTAAAGCTTTAGTAAGTCACTTCACCTTCATGTAGCCTGCCTCCCCCCCTCCCAGTAATTTAAGATTTCACTGTGTATTTTTAGTCTTAGAAGTCCGTGAAAGTTTGTTGCAGTCAAGTTTTGAAGTTTGTGTTAGGAAGACTCTTCATTTTCAGAAGAGTTAACTTTTTCTAGAACATGAAATCTGAAAAAAAATCTCATTTTTGATGCAAAAAAGCAGTTGCTATCTTACTTGCATGTGGGCCATCTTCTGTAGATGCTACATAAACACTGTCAAGTCTGTTCTAACCACATGACACAAACTACTAATAACAAATAGATACAGAGGTTGGTTCTGAAGATGCAGCTGTGTACCAAAGCAGTTCTGGTCAGTCATGGGCATATAATGCTTTGGGACACTCTGAACATTTTTTCAAGTATATAGGGAGACAAAAAAGCTAATCCTATATACAGCCTGCCTTCTACAGACTCGGGAGTTGGAACAAGTCACATGGAGGCAAGAATTGCAAGCACCAGCTCTCACTTGTCAAGCTACTATATATTTTTGTCTGTAGTGATACCAAAAGGACCAGACAGAGCCAGGATTCACTTTGAATGTCCTTCTGATATGGCAGAGGAAATTAAAACCAGCATGCTGGCAGAAACTAAAGCAAGCATTTTTAATAGCAGGCCACAGAGGAAAATTCATGAGCTACTCTCCATAGCAACATCTAGGTTCTGTCATGTTTGCTGCCTCCACTCCTCCTTCTCTTCAGTTCCTGCCCAGGTCCTGCCTGCACCACTGTACACAAGTCCTGGCATTTGCAAATGATCGCTTTGCTGCCATGTATCTGCCCACAACTGATGCTTCCCCCAGTGCTTGTTCAGATGGCTTGCACACACAGGACTCAGATTTTCAATTCCAAGAGGTGCTGCCTGGCGCCAAGCAAGCCTCCTGTTTTCTGAACTGCCCACTGCTCCTGCTCTTGCTCCCAAATTGTTACAGCCACCTACCTATCTGTCCTGGTCCCCTCACACTGTGTTTGGCAGGGGCAGGCTTTAGTCTGTATGATACTGGAAAGGGGAAGAGTGCTGTTTAATTAAATTTTAGACTAAACCCCAAGCTTTTAAAATGCTACTCTAAAATATTGTTATGTTTAGAAAAAAAGCCCAGGAAATTGCACTGAGGCCTGACTTCCATGACTGAAATGAACTACAAGGGGAAGGATGCAGGGGACACCAGGAACATTCAGGCTGCACGTTGTTTTGCATTAGACACCTAAACCTTGCTGATACTGCAGCACTGTGTTGCAGTCTTGCCAACACCACTCTTTATATTTCAAGAGAAGCAAGTCTGGCACCCACTAACAGGTGAAGCATTGCTTTGTAAACAACAGCCTCCATACTCTGGCCTCAGCCCACAGAATTATTTAGGCAGGAAAAGACCCTTGGGATCATTGTGTCCAACTTTTCACCCTACTCTACAAGTTCTCCCCTAGACCATATCCCCCAACACTACATCTAAGCAATGCTTAAACACATCCAGGGATGACAACTCAACCACCTCCCTGGGCAGCCTATTCCAATATCCCACCACTCTTTCCAGGAATAATTTTTTTCCTAGTGTCTAGTCTAAACCTACCTTGTTTCAGCTTGAGGCCATTCACTAATTAGAGGCCAACCACTAATTACCTAAGAGACCAACACCAACCTCTCTCTACAATGTCCTTTCAGGACAGAGTGATGAGGTCTCCCTTCAGCCTCCTCTTCCTCAAACTAAACAGACCCAGCTCCTTCCAATGGTCCTCATATGATCTATTCTCCAGTCCCTTGACCAGTTTCGTTGCCCTCCTCTGCACCCACTCCAGAATAGTAGCGCCATGAATTCATCAACATTCCCAAGCTGCTTGGTGGGAGGAGGCCACAGACACTTCAGCTGGATGCTCTGCTCAGGAGTGCAGCTGCAGTTGTGTGCACCTGTTTTCAAAGGGGGCTGAAATGCAAGTGGCTTTCCATCTTCCAGTACTTGCTTTGAATATCTCTGAGGAAACTGGGTGGGAATACACCTCCTGGCAAAGGAGGCACATGTGGCCATGGAGCTGAGCCCAGGCATTTCAGAATGGTTAGCTTTCTCAGAAGGACACCCTCCAGCCTCTGTACCTCCACTTCTGTTGTGAGCCAGAGAGATTCACTGAACACCCCCTGCCCACTGTTCCCTTTTCTTCATGCCAGGTCCTGCAGGAGCTGTATGGTGGAGACCTGGACAAGAGCTCAATACTTGCAAACTGTAAGAACCACAGTAGTTCACTCACGGGTACATCAAGGGCTCTTCTGGACCTGCCTTTTCTAGCTTAGCAAGTTTTAGTAGCTCTCTTTCCCTGATCATAATCCAAAGGACTACAGGTTAACATATAGATTGATACCAAGGAAGAAAGGTCTCCACAACTTATTAAAGTTCAGACTAGAATATAAAAATAAATTCAGGAGACTTAGGACCCAAGGAGGTCTTAACCAATAGATACAACATTCACTAGAATACGAAGGAAACAAATGCAAGCCTTACTACCTTTCTCAAACAATTCTTCTGAATCACACAAGCAAGAACCAGCGTATCTCATGAATTTTCAGCACATCCACAACATCTGCCTCATATACCTGCCAACACTGCTTAATGACATGTAATAATAATTTTTCTTAAAAAATTCAAAGACACATCAGACATGTCCCCCACAGAACACTCCCCTGACACAATACAGCTATATAGGTATATCTCATCCCCACAAAACACACAAAACCGTTAACTACAGCTCCCAACATTGATACAACAGCCTTCCCTGTTCCCACTGGCATCTCAGATTTCCTTCCCCTCCCCATTTTTGCCTGTGCTTACCTGCAGGTGTGCTCCAGCATCACAACACAGTCCTGTTTTTCCCCTCCACTCTGTGAGCAAAAAAAAGGAAGCACAATCCTACTACCTTATTTCCCCCCACTGCTATAGGGCAACATCTTAGCCTCCAAGCTTCTGAGAAGAAGAAGGAGCATTTCCCAGCCCCCCCCTAGCTCCAGGTTTTTGTAGGGTAGGGACCATGACCAGCTGCAGCTGCTTCACATGCTGTGGTAATTTGGATTACTGTTTTTCCTCCACCTGTATCAGAGCAGTTTATCAGATGTGATTATGTTGTAGCAGAGAGGTTTCAGCTACCTGGGGTTTAGTGGGAAATGCACTAACAAGTTGTCTTTGTGCTCAGATTACTTACACTGTGGCTTTCAGTGTCTCATCTCCCTCTGGTTTGAAACCTGTCTCCAACTAGGCTCCCACTTCTGATGTTTCTGGGAAGGTGTCATAAGGAGTTTGATCACAACCAGGTTCTTCAGGTGAAAAGTTCCAGGCTCAATGTTTGGCTGAAGCTCCTGCAGGAGTGCCCAGGTTAGACTTTCTTGCAAAAACAGGAGAGGAAAAACTTCTTTCATGCAGCTTCAGGTATTCCATAATGCAATCACCACTGCACTCAGCACAGAGAAGACTGTATTCAGGAGAGGCTGTGGCTTGGCCTCATGTCTACCTCCACCCAGAGTGAGTGACCCAAACAGCAGAAAGCTAGGAGAGCTCTCTCCAGGGTGTGAGTTTTTCCTCTAAAAGAAAAAAGCCCACCCTATTCCTCTTTCATAATATTTCAGTGTACTCTGTGAGGCCAGGAGCCAACAGGTGATGCTCTTGGGAAGGCCATGGCTGCCAGGGTATCAACATATACTGGAGACTGCCCTGCATGACAATGGACCAGAGAGGAGAGAAAGGGGAAAAAAAAACCCTCATTTGTCCTTTGCTTCACAGCATTAGCCTACATATAACACATCCCCTTAATTTTCAATGGGTTAAACTGTTGAAAACAAAAAGCCTTCCATATTTACAGTTGCAATCTAAAAATACCCCAATTTTGCTGACAGCAAAAGCAAACACAGGCTCCCAGAGGCTTTCTTCCCTTGCCGAAGAGAGCGCACAGTGCCTCAGCTGGCTGACACTGCCACAAGTGAGATGAGATGAGTTGAGTTGAAAGAGCATCAGCTCTTAGCTTCCCACCCCCTCCCAGCCTTGCTGCACATGGTGCCTTCACCCTCTGGCCCCCAGCTGCTCCAAAAGGGAAAAACCTCAGCCCTCGCCCATCCTTCTGCCCAGCCCCTGGTATGTGCTGATGCCAGGTGGGCTGTATGGCTCAGCCAGGTGATTGCAGTGGTCCCTGAATGTACAGACTTGTTAGGTAGTGTAGGACATCTCTCCACTGCCTGCCCTCTGTCCTGAAAGAGGCTGTATTAATTCACAATTTAGATTAATTCTAGATTTTACTTCATTTGGGGTATTTTTCATTGGGAAGATGCTTAATATAATTTACTTATGTTATGGTGACATAGCTGTAGGGGCTTTTAGTTGACATCTGCTTGCAAAGTTTGCAATTTGTGTTTGCTGGTTACACTTGCAGCCTGAGACCTTTTTAGACAACTGATTTATTTGGCCAACTTCATTCCAGCTGCAGTTTGCATACTGAGTTTATATTTGCTGGGCTATTGGTATTCAAGTGTCTGCTTGGTCAGGAAGGGAAATGGTTTGGTGCCCCAGCTCCAGTGCAGCCAGGCAGTATCAGCAGATACAGCTTACTTGCCTTCCTCCTCCTCTTCCTTCTCCTCCTCCCCCTCCTCCCGATGTCTCTGCTTCCAGATGCAAGTGCTTCCATATTTGGCAATGTGTAACTAGGATGGCTTCTTAAGGGGAAAACATCTATCTTGGCAAATGCATTTAAGACTTTCTTCTGCTTTATGTTTTAAAGCATATATATGGACCAGAGGAAAAATATGTCCATCTTATGCCTGCTGGCATGTTTCAAGTCTTGTATTTAAAAATGCCAACAACCTCCCAAAGATTAGCTAATCATTATTAATCAAGAAAATGCCCTGGCACTGGAAAATTAATTGGCTCCAGTAAGTAGGAAAGTGGTCTGAAGAGGTAATCAAAAGCCAAAGTTCATGAGATGTT
The DNA here is from genome assembly GCA_013399075.1 of Chloroceryle aenea. Taxonomy (NCBI): domain Eukaryota; kingdom Metazoa; phylum Chordata; class Aves; order Coraciiformes; family Cerylidae; genus Chloroceryle; species Chloroceryle aenea. The sequence goes on from VWZY01009445.1 coordinate 43,796, forward strand.
AATCCTAGTTTCTGTATCAATTCCCTGTCCAGAGTGGGACACTTAACTGCTTGATTTGCTTTATTCCTTTTTCTCTGGGACTAGACATTAACTTAGTCACTGTAGTGTTTAAAGGATTATTTAGCTAATTCAGCACCTCACTCTAATGCTGTAAAAATCTTAAAAGCTTCACTGGAAGGATTTGGAGCTGTAGTTTAAGAATTATTGCTCATTTGCATCCTTTTTTTTGTAAAACATTTTGGAAGAGTTAAGGGTTAGGCAAGAGGGGAAGATTTTAATTTTCATTTCAAAAAGAGACTTGCATTTCCATTTGGCAAGATTTTGCATCCTGATGGGAAAATGTAAACACTCAGTCTCTGATCTCGCCTCAATCCATATTTAATCTCAGAGAGTGCTGTGGTGTAACTTTGCAGACAACAGTTTCAGGAAGCACAGGGGAATATTCCAGGCTTCTCCTTCTGCTTTGGAGACACTATAAAGGTAAAAAAAAAAAAGTGAAAAAACAAAAGTAGGTGAAGCAGGGCAGAGATCTCACGTAATCCCACATGGAGGACACAAAAGACATTAGGTGGGTAAGGGGATGAAACCCTGCCTGTGAAAGCCAAGCAGTCAGAGAACAAAGCTCGGGAGTGATTTCTCACAAGAGTGAAGACCCTGCTCCTCTCCCTGATGCTGATACTCTGCCATAGGGCTGCCACCCACCACCCCATCAATGCTCACCCACTCCCCTCTGCCATGGTGCCACTCCATGCCTGTCTTTGGTGTGCAGCAAAGGGAGTGCGTGGGAGCACAAAATCAGATCAAGCCAGCGGTAGGAAGATGAGTGGGGTTTTAGGAGGTGGTGGAGTGTTAGGACGATGCTGGATTTGAAGCCTGCAGAGGATGGTGAGGTTAAAAATAATCTGTGGCTAGCCTTCCCCAGTGTTTTGGCACCTTAACTGCCTGCTATCCTTCTGACCCACTGAAAAAGATGCAGCAACGGAAGAGATTGTATCTTCCACCACCCTGGCATTGCAGGGCAAAATGATATTTTGCTCCTAGCAAGGTCCCTCTGTTCTCTGTCTGGTGAGGTCTTCTGGAAAGATGTAAACTGAGTGTTTCCTCCCTGTCTTCAGTCAAATCAAGGCACTCTCTCCTCCCCCTGAGTTCAACAAAGTACTTGTGTGAATTGAAGATGAGCTCATTCATTCACATCTTACAGGTGTTTGCAGGCTTCCATTCTTTGATAGGAAAAAAGACCATTTTTGTAGAAACTACTGGACATCATGGTGCAGGAATTTTAATTCAAGACATTCATTAAAGGAAGCATTTCACAGAATTATATTATTCAGTGTAAATCGCATTTCATCTTTGTACCTACCTCAGCAATACTGTATTTATATTAAAAAAACCCAAAGAATTCATAAAGACAAGAGGTACTGAAATGCATACTTAGATCAGGTGAGCGAACCTCCTGGCCAATAGCTTGTGCATTATATGGGTCAGAAACAGTTTATTCTGCTCTTTGCCTGTGCTGCTTGTTTCTGCAGGTTGGTTGTGGGACAGACAAGGCTTCTCCAAGTTTCAGGTTTCATCCAGCCATGGGCCCAGGACATCAGCTGTGAATAAATGATCAGGCTTGTCCCATGTAGGAATTCAGGAAGAATCTTTGTAAAGGCTGCTGTGGTGTAGGGTTTTTTCCCCCCAGCTTTAACTTTCATACATAAACAAGATCCTTCATCTGAATTGTTTTAGGAAGTCTGAAGGGTGTTTACAACTTTTGTAGGTTGGTGCCAAGAAGAGCCAAGGGCAGCAACACCAGGTTGCATGGCTCCAGCAATGGTTTGGCTGCTTCTGCTCTGTTAAAACATACTCTCAAGTAAGGAGCTTGTGACTGGGGGAAGCACTGTGACAAGATGCGGTGACACTGAGCACCCCTTTTTTTGTGTGTGCTTCTTCAAGAGCAGTGTTTGTGATTAGTAGCAGACTAACAGATCTGTACAGCTTTCTAGAACCAGGCCTGACCTAAACCTGGGTACAGGTTCCCCTTTTAGAACTTCTGTGTAGTAAATGTCCTCCCCGGGAGAGAGCCACTAGGCAGCAAAAAGGTAGACTGGTGTTTCCACAGACACACAGCACACCTTTGTAAACTGCCTATGGTGCCTAAGTGGTTACCGTTCAGAGGGCAGAAGGAGCCAAAACCCAAAGAGCGTTTTTTCTGTCCTGGTTTTCAAGTATGCCTATCAGTGTAATTCAAAGGGAGACTGTAGCATGTCTGAATAAGATGTGGGTGTGCCTCCTTTTGTCCTCCTGAAAAGTGTTTCCAGCTTTTCAGCACTGCAGTTGGAGCACAAGAAGTGGGATGCTCTGAGAAGTGGTTCTAAGGGAAGGAATCTGGCATGAAACCATGGCTTTCACTGAACGTTTTGTTGCTACTCTCTCCCTAGGAACGTTTGTATCTGCTTTCACTGTGCTGTGTGGAGCCCGGACTGACCTCCCCGACAGGCATATGTGTTGTGTCTTCTGGCTGAACATTGCTGCTGCTCTGATTCAGATCCTGACAGCGATTGTGATGGTTGGCTGGATTATGAGTATATTTTGGGGAATGGACATGGTCATTCTTGCAAGTAAGTACAGCACACTCTCACCCCTGACCTCTCCCCTCTGTGGCCGTGTTACTGGGTCCCAGCTAATGCCCCTGCAAACCATCAGACTGCACTGGAGGGAAGAAGAGCCACAGGATGGGCTCTGCAAGTCTGTGAGAAACACAGTAGGCAGAGGAAGTGCTGGGAGGCAGTTGGGGAGGGCCCTGTGACACTTCTGGAAGAGCCTTCCATCCCATCACATGGGTTAGGATCTTCCTTTTGCTTTCATAAAGTGAAAAGTGCAGGAAAGGGTGATGCCTCCCAGCACTGTCAGCTCTTCTGTCTGGAGTCCCTTCTGCCCTAGTTGCATCCACATGTGTGTTTAAAGAAGAAGGCCCTTTCTCTCTTGTGACTGGCTGCATCTCTCTTGCCTGAAAGGCTGGTTCTGCTCTCTGGGAGAGTTCAGGGTCAGCTGTCCCTAGAAGAACCCTAGGGACTCTCCTGGACCCTCCTCTTCCTCCCCACAATACATTTACCAAAAGACATTTTTTTTGTGTTTCACACCAAGTTCTTAGGCTGTGTAGGGCTGTTTCGCTACTCCTAGAAGTATTTCCCCTACACCCTTCAATAAACCTCCATAACATTAGTCTAGGAGAAGAAGAGAGGAATCCTTAACCAAATATATACAATTTAGGTCACCAAGTCAGTATATATTACCAATCTAGAATACAGTCTCTATAACTTTATCAGCTAAAGACTTTTAGTGGTGTAAAAGTTGTATCATATTTGTATCATATGCAGAGAATCAAGGTGTCAGCCTCACCTCCAGAGGCAGAAACAGCCCACAACAAGGGGTGCTGATTGCATTAACAATACCCAACTATCTTTCCAAAGGCTGGCAGAGGCCAGTAGGCATTGCCCCAAACCAAACAGCTCTGAGATCCTTCAGGCTGGCAGGGCAGGCAATTCTCACAGCAAGCACTTCTCCCAGAGAACATCTTACCAGCAGCTTTTGCTTTTTGGTTTTACAAGGCTCCACTTTGCCATCTCTGCTTATGACACCTGTGACTGTGTGACAGAGGATGAAAGGATCTCAGGAACTTGCCTAAAGATGAAATGGGTGAAATTAAAGAATCCACTGGGAAACCTGTGCACATCTTCAGCTGCCAAACGCAGGGGTTAAACCCTCTCACCAAGCCACCTGCCAGTTTCTGAGCCAGCTTCGATTTACAGGCTGAGTTAAGGGCAATCCCCACACAGAGCAAACAATGGATATTAAAAATATGAACATAAGTCAGGCATAAAGCTCTCCTCTGGACAAAGGCAGCACTGCCCTTTGTTTTTCCCTGGAAACCACTTGCCAAGTTTCCTCTCAGGTGTACCTGCAGAGCAGGGGTAGCCTGTGTTATTCCTGAGGATACATTGTGATCACTGTACATCTGTGATGCGTCTTTAAGAACCTGCCCAATTTGTGTGTAAACCCATAATTACGTGTTCATAACCATATGCTCTTCTTCTATTCTTTTGCTGGGCAGCCTCCATGGATGGTTTGCTGTCTGGTAGGACCTAGGTCTACAGTTGTAGGGAGAGGCAGGAAAGTGTCTGTCCAGATAAAGAGCTACAGCTGAAACCTTGACTTGCTTTGCTCTGTAGTCCTGTTCGTGTCTGTCCTCCACCTAGAGGGACTGGGGCTCAGGAGGGTCTCACTGATATTCGGTTGCTGGGGAACACCATACAGCTTCGAAGTATCGCCCCGAAGTTATTTTCCACACCCAGATGGACACCGCCAATTTGTGAGGCAGAGGGTGGGTGAGCAGTGTGTGGTGAGGATGCTCAGGCCAAGAGGTCCCTGACCACAGCAACAGCATTTCATCCCACCCTCCCTGAGGCAGCAGACAAGTGTAAGAGGAGTCAACATGTCTTATGTTAACCAGCTATATCTCATCTGACAAATTGCAGCCCTTGGCAGTTTCTTGTTGTCTCGTTAAATAGCTGGGATATAAGTTTACTTACCGTGCAGAGAAAATAATGGCTAGATAAAGCAGCTCATGGTTGTTGGAGAATAAAAAAAGCCCCTCAATCTTCAATCAAAACAAAGAAGTGATCAAGTGCTCCCAGATGGATCAAACAGTCCTGTCAGGCCCAAACTGGTTTGTTTTTTAATGTTTTGTTTTCATGCTCAAAAAAACCCCAAAGCAATAACTTAAAAAGGAAATAATGTTTCAAATGCAAGAAATAAGGCATTTCATTTAGAAACACTGCCAAGAAACGGTTGGCTTTGTTTGGGTTTTGTTTGTTTGCAAACAATTTGATGCACTGGGCAGAAATTGTACACAGTTGCAACTTGAATCTGCACGCAGGTGGAAATATTTAAAAACATAGGAAACTACTGTCCACCTCTGGTCTTCCTTGCCTTGAAATGGCTGATTCCATCTGTCCCTGGGAGGGGACAGTTCTGATGGGCTGGAGGCAGGGCACAGCGAGTGGTCTGTAAGCTGATGTGGGCTACCAGGGAGAAGGGTGGCAAGCAGATGAGGCCCTGGGACTCTGCCCCAGCCTTCCCTGAGGAATGAGTGCCCTGCTCCCTGGATCAGGACCTGCCTGTCTATTAGCTGTGTGGGAGTTAGGGAAACTTGATGCAGTTTTTCATCTTCTAGTGCTAATTCTCAGGCATGAAAAGAGGAACCATGCTCTGAGGGGAGAGCTTTCATACTGTCTTCAGTGAGGGGAAGAGAAGAATTATAGGCCAATCTGATATACATTAATTCCTGGAAAAAGTAAGCAAACAAGTCACTTGCATACATTTAGAAAATAAAAAGAAATAAAATCACCCTGTGTTTGTCCAGAGCAAGCTGTGTCATATTTGTTTTATTCTCTTCCATGGCAGAGGGATTAATTCTGTGAGTGGTGGTGGTGATGGTCAGCCATCCTTTCTGACTTTCTTGCACTGACACTATCTCACACAGCTTTCCTACCAGCAAGCCAGGGAGACATGGCATGGGTGAAAATGCACTTGGGAGTTGTTCTGTAAATACATTTTCCAGAACTAGAAAGATAGAAGGAGAGGTGTGTGAAAGGTCCCTCCTGAATCTGGCTCTGTTCAGTATTTTCATTCATGGCTTGATGATGGAGTGAAGAAGGGGCTTACCAGCCCCACACCACCAGCAGCTGCAAGGATGGCAGGCATAGTAAAGGCAGTATCTGAATTCAAGCAAATCAAAGAAAAGGTCTGTAAGAAAAGAAAATCATACTCAATAGAGACAAGCCCAGGACACTAAGAAAGAATTAATCAACTAACTGCATAAATACATGCTAGGGAACAATTTGTTTTTCAGAGAAGGATATGGTGGCTGCAGTGAGTCACAAGCTGCACAGGAGTACATTGCTCTGGAGGGAACAACACTGCCCAGGCAGGTAGGAGCAGAGCCTGTAGGACATTAACCGGTGCTCTCACCTTTCTCAGCACACGTAAAGCTGCGGCGAGGCTTGTGGCCAGCTTTGGAGGCTGCATTTCATGTGGACCACCTGGAGAGAGTCCAGAGGACGGTGAGATGGCAAAAAATTAAGAGGTTCAGTGGGCTAGTAAACATGAGAGGACAGCAGTGTAGCCTAAGACAGACTTAAATAACAACTGGAAAGATTTGTGTGGAAATTAGGAGACATTTTCCCTCCAGTAAGTTTAAAATGCTGAAGAGTTGGCATGGCAGGATCTGCCATCTCTGTCACTGGAAGATCCCAAGAGTGGGTCTGTCAGGAGCAAGGTGGGACATGGGAAGAGACTGACTGACCTCAGGGGGTTCTGTCCAGCCCTCATCTCCTGTAAGGTGCCCTTTAGTGCGATATATCCCAGAAGGAAGAATAATTGAATGCAGTTTTGTTGTCACACTTAATTACTTTTGACAGCTCAATGGCATGGGGCATTTTCTCTGCTAATTTCAGTGTATTGCCAGCTGGCCCCATTAAACACCTCAGATATCTTCTTTAAGCAGCCATATGGCTGTGGGAACTGTCCTTCATTTTACCCGCTGTCTGAAGGCAAAGGTAGATGAAAAGGAAGATCTTAAATCTTTTGCAGTAATATGCACTGTCCCCTGGCCATTGCAAATACCAAGCTGCTCTTGGTGGTGGCTGGGCAGTGCTTCCACACCATGCTCTCCTCGAACCCCTCATCATGGCTGCGGGGATGAGGCATGGAGTTGAGACAAAACAGATCTAATTAGCTGGCCAAGGCCAACTGGAAAATGAGCCTCCTAAGGCTTTCTGGGCAAGTTTCCCTCATCTAGAAGCACACCTTGTCCCCAGCCCACACAACAAACATCTTTATTAGCTGCATTGTTCAGTAGGAATGCAGAGGAACAGCCTTTCCAGGAACTCCTGAGCTGCTCAGAGCTCATTATAAAAGGTGCTGTTCCATTTCTTGACAGAAATACCACAGAAATCAATATAGTAATGTCACACTGTGGTGGCACAGGAGACAGAAGTCAGGGACTATTTGTTCAGGCATGGTTTCACCTCTTAGCCAAGAAATCAAGCCTCATTTCTGAAGGAAGTACTTGCTCACCTTTTGGCCTCTGAATTAACTGCTTGCGTGGCTGCACATATGAAGGGCCAAAGGTGCCATTGCTTGTTTCACAGGACAGGGACTCCTGGCACAGCTCCTGCTTCTGCAGTGGGCAGAACTCTCAGGGCTTGATTGCCAGCCAGCAGTAAGAAATTACCTATAATCGTGCTGTCCACTTGTCACTCCTTTGCTAATTACAGTGCTCAGCCCTTGCCAGAAGCAACAGCAGATGATTGCATGGTTACTGTATGCTTGGGCTCCAAGTGACTTTGGAAAGCATCACCAAGCCTCTCTTCTCTGCAGGAACCTTGCTAGGGCAGGTAACATGGCTGTGCCCTGGGAAGGAAAGGGAGCAGAAAGCACTTGAGAGATTTGGAAGAGAACAACATCCTAAAACAGCTGGTAACTCTTCTTGAGATGAAGGAAACTCCAAGGATAAATTATCCACTTACCTATTATGGTTTGATTTTAAACATAAATAGAGCTGTACCTTAAACTACGCCTAAGGAAAGTGGTTAGAATACCTTTTTTTGCAGTTTCTTATCAAATACTGCAGTAGGGCAAGTTCTTAAAATACTGTAGAAATGGTAAATATCACCAGGGTCTGCAGCACCCGGATGGCTGAGGTACACCACAGTTATGAGTTATCCGTGGGCACAAGCACACTCAGTGCAAAACTGTCAAAAAGCCATCAGGTGTAGTTTTCCCAGCTCTCAGACCATGAATGCCATGCCACGTGACACTGGGTATGCTGTGACATCCTGTTTGCCACCCTCCTGCAGTGGTTCTCCTTCAATCAACCCCATGAAATAACAATGTCATGGAGGAAAGTGTTTGTGGGAGCATCACTTAGAGATGTTAGTCCATACAGCCTGTCTGACTCAGGGCCAATGAACTGGAAAGCAGATGAGGATTCTCCCATCCTCTTTAAACAAGAACCCCAAATATAACAATCCACTTCAAGGAATTTGAAGGATGTTTAGCCCTGGTGTGAATGTCTGATGGTTCTTTGTTTACTCTACAGACCCGATTTATTTGTTCTTTTCTGGTTCTCCATGTGTTTTGGATATATCATCTACAGTTACATTTCTCCCTCTCTCTCTCTTTCATGTTCCTTTGCCTCCTTTTGTTCACCATCAAAGTTTCACAAGGTAAGTTTGTTTCTGTTCTTCCTCTTTGTCCTCACACCCTGTGGCAGCTGCCCACGGAGAAGAGAAGTGAGTGCTTGGCTGGGGCAAGCCATTTGGGATGCACTTTGGTTGGCGCTGCCCGCTCCCAGTGCAAGTCCAGCTGTGTGCCTGTACGTGTGTGTGTCCACCTGTCTCTCTGTCTTTCCTGTGGCCACACCGCCCCAGGGACATGTTCTCTGCCCAGCATTGAAATGCCTCTTGGGCTGCCCCAAGGACACACCCTTGGAGCAGGGCAGGGACCCATGTCAGGCTTGAGAGCATTGTGAGGTCACCCTTTGCATTAAACCAGTCCCAGCAGGACAGCCTGTGCACAGACTGGTTTCTTTTTGCCTGAATCTTACTTACAGTGGTTTACAGAAAAAGCGCCATTTCAAGCAAACTTGATTATATCCCTGATTTTGTGTACAGACACTCACAACAACTTAATCTTGACTTTAGGGCTGTCTGCTGTACAAAACTGAAACTTAACTGTATTGCAGGCATACTAACATAAAGTTGCTTCATACAGAACAGCTATTCCTTTGCAAGAAATGCAGTAACTTACTACATAGTTTATATATGAAGATAGTTAAGTCTGAAGTATTTTAATAAATAAGTTTAGCATGGGACAGGTCATCTTTTGGCTTCCTTTGGTCATGCGAAGAGAGATGCAGGCTGTGCCACTGTAACTGGATTCCAGCCAGCTTTAAGACTGATAGCAGGACTGAAAGTGTTTCTGCTATATTGTAATGAAAGGCATGGCTATATAAGCAAGTTACTGGGAGCATAACCTAGCTTCTTACTTCAGCTAAGGATTTATGGTATGTCCCAACTCTCTGGTCTATGTGGTTCCTTGTATTTTTATTTTTTTTTAACTGTCCTACTTAAATAAAAATGATGCTGTAGATGAGCCCTTATTACAGGTTTCCAAACAGCTCGCCTTACCTTCCAAGCTGACTCACATTTGGAATATAAATGCCTAAGAAATCATCACTTTTTTCCCCCTAGAAAAAGCAGTTTGAAAGAGGTTGGAGTCTTTCTGTTCAGTGGCACACGATGGGCAGTAATGCAGTGCAGGGTAATAAGAGTTGATAAGTGTCATTAATCTCCTCCTCTATTCCTTTTACTCGTTTAGCAGCAGGAAAGACAGACTGCCAAGGCTTGGTGAATGCCTGGATTTTTCCAAAATATAACAAAATTAATTTGCTGGGGCCAATTTTTACTTCAACAAAAATTCCCTTAAAGATAGGGGTTATGGCACCTGCTGGTATTTTGTGTTCAGCTTTTGTAAGGGACTTGCAAAGGCCTGACAGAAGGGCTGGAAAGAAATATTTAAAAGCATCAGAGGAAAAGTGTTGAAGAGTTAAGCATCCTTCTGAGATGTGAAATTTCAGACTCATTTGAAATTCAAAATATAAAAATGTCAGGCTACTTATATTATTTAAAGAAAAAAAAAAAAACAACAAACCCTCCAGATTTTTGAAATGTTTCTAGTTGAAATATCTTTGTTATTGCAAGGCAGTGCAGGTAAAGGCAGCTTATCTGATGCTTTAAAAAGGAGATCTTTTGTATTCACACTATCAAAATAACAATCCCAGATGCTTTTTAAAAGAAAGCAGGCAAATTGGTGCTGTCATTGCAACTACCTAGGAAAGAGTTAAAAATAACCCAGAAAGTATTTTTCTCATTTTCCTGTATCAATACAAGAGATGTGGGCGCTCTTCTATTGCCCTTCCCTGCCCTGGCCCCACTGGCAGAAGGAACCCTCCCTGCTGCAGCCTCCTCTCAGCTGCTACATATGGGATAGCAAAGTGGGGCCCCACTCCCCTGAGGCGCTGTGATGAGCAGTGGGACCAGCTGCTTTAGCCCTTACAACATCCATGTGGCTGCAACACCTTGTCTGCTGGGGCCAAACACAAGCCAGCACAGAGCCCCCCAAGGTCATTGCTGCCTTGGTACATTAGCCTCATGGCCAGGGGAAGAGGAGAAGGGGGGATCCTGCCATTTCTCACTGCAATTGGTTTTGCTGTCAAAAAGCTCCATTTTCTCCAATCCCCCTAGACAGCTGCTGTGCCCCAACGAAAACACCTGTAATTAATGCTGGGCTGGAGAATAGGAAGCATGTAAGAAGGCAGTATATCATTAGGGAAGGGGCCTACTGAGGCATCCCCTGGTCTGTGTTTGAACTCTTCACATGTCAGCCTCTCATTAAAGGTGTCTCCCTTCTCCGAGAGGTGTTTGTTCACTTCTGAAAACTGCAGCTCAAATTGGTTGCTGCTGGAGAGCTCTCTTAGCAAAAGCCAGCATGGCTAAAAGGTGGATAGAGGAAATCAGCATCCTCCTACCTGTCAGTCCTCTGGAAGGATGAGGTTCAGACATGGATTGCAAGTAGAGATGTGAGCTGGTCAGATGCATGACCAGCAAACTGCCAGGTCAGTGACTGGGAACACTGGTGTCTCTGGGGCAGTATCTAAGGCCATACATTTCACCTACACTGCAGAAAACCACTCTCCAATACGTAACCGTTTAAGCAGACGTCATTTCTGAAAGGTTTTAGGTTATTGGGTTGTTCTGGAATTGGTGGCTGCTGGCACCTACTGTGCGTTCATAACCTGTTCAAGCAGACATGCCTCTGCCCATGCTGGGGCCGGTGGAAGGCAGGCACCACAGTGGAAAGGCTGGCCACCAGCAGCTGCATCGCCACTGGACCGAGGAAGGTGGTCACACCCGGTGGCTGCATGGAGCAGATGTTGGTTAAAGCAAGTCAGGGCAGTTCATTGGGCTGAGCCTGCTCTGGGGCAGCCTGGCTGCAAGGGGGGACATAACAGCTCCCCTATTTTCCCAGGTGGTTTGCCACTCCTGGTAAACCAGGCTTGTGGCTCGCTTGAGCCTCACCAAAGGTCCTAGTTAGGAATTAACACTAATCATGTTCCCTTCCCCTCCCTCCTCACAGGCTACAAGGAACAGGGGATCCCACAGCAGCTGTAGTGGCTGGGACAAGTATGGTCAGAGAAACACGGCAAGCGATTTCCTTTGGCAGCTGTGGGCCATGGACCTTTTCATTATCCTTTGTCTTTCTTCTTCTTCCTTTTGTTTTGTTTCCTTCTGTTTGAACCTGGTTCATCTGCCCATCCAGCGGAGCGGAGGTGCAGAGCAGCTGACGGAGAATTGCACTGATCCCATTGAGCAGCAGAGATGGGGCAAGCACGGCGTGGGTTAGGACTGGCCTCAGCCAGCACGCAGTGGGCGGCTGATGAGGATGATGCGGGTGCCAAGAGAAGGAGACATCCCTGGCGAAGGTGGCACCTGGGCAGGCAGCTGAGCTGGGGGAGTGGGAGATGCTGCTCACTCTCTCCTCCCAAGGGCAAGTAGCTGAAGACATTCTGCCTCCTTTTTACGTTCACCCTTAAAAGAAACCAGCTGCCAGTGTCAAATGCCAAGGAGCTATTAACAGATATATGTACAGTATGTAAACGCAAACAAGTGGTACCTTGTTCCCCTCACCCCAAGAGTCCATTCTTGACTGCTTCGCAGTAGCAGAGGGCTCAGCCCAGCCTCCTCCGCTCTCTGTGTATATATGGTGTTCAATGAAGCTCTGTCCTTGCAGATGTCTTGAGAAACATGCTTGCTGTAAATCATATTGTACTGCTGAACTGATTGTGGCCGTCCCCTGCCTCCATCTTCTGACACCATGTGAAGACCAGATCTCCTGCTGGGGAGACTTTATCTAGCAAGGGACCAGTGCTCCACAGCACCTGTGCCTCTAGGGTGGTGGGTGCAACCACTTGCTGCCAAAAGCTTCTAGCATTAAGACTGCTGGGGGAACCCCCCCAAAAGAGAGACTTTTCCTCCTCTCCCCCTGAAAGGGACTTGCTGGCAGTGTCTCCATGCTTTGGAAATGGATCCCTTTACAGCATGGCATGTGCTCCTGGCTGAAGCAGCATCCTCACTCCACTTCCCTGGGGTAAGTGGCCAAAGCTTGAGGATTGCAACCTGTTGCTAACCAGGTACTCGGTATCAGTCATGGTTGGAAGGCCCATGGTCAAACAGGGTAGGAGCCCCCTCAGCAGGGTGAGAAGAGCTCAGCCAGGAGA
>VWZY01009447.1:0-27853 GCA_013399075.1 Chloroceryle aenea
AGATTCAGCGAGAGGCTTCCGGGACACCAGCAACTTTTTCTAACAGTCAACATTCATAACCTTTTAAAGATCATAGTGTCTTCACATCCTTTGTTTCATGGATTTTTCTACCACTGTCCCTGTTTTAAATACTTACTAAAATTCACTGGAGAGACCTTTACGTTGCTCAGACAGAGCAGCAGCTGAGGTTGAAGGCTACCAGAGGGTTTTCTATTGAGTCCTCCTTCAGAGGCAGACTAGAATAAAATATACAAATAAACAAACCTCAAACATATTGGGTCATTATAAAATTCAGTTAAACATCACAAGACCATAGAAAAAATCACTAATGCTCCATTCCCTGTTGATGTCTGGAAAAAACCAAAACCCAAACAAACCACCAAAGTACAAATTTAGTCTAAAATTGCAGTGGATATGTCTTATGGCCACATTGCCTTCATTACCTTGTCTGTCTTTCGGGTCAGGTCATCCAGTATAAATGCATCTTTTACCTCCATGATTAGTGCCTTGCAGCAGATGATAAAAATTCAGTATCTCTTTTGTCTTGAAACTTCCAAGGCTTAAGGGTTTTGTCTGATTCCACCTTAGTATTCAGCAAACAGCCTAACACATCACTGTTTGCTTTTGGTCATTTGATCTGTCCTTTGGGCAGTCATGCAGGCATTTTTCATTTCAGATTATCCTCAGTCACTGTGCATAGCAGCACTTTCCCAAAACTTAGAGCAATGCAAAAAAATGGATTTTAATTTTGAGTTGCAGCTGCTGTTGTCAAAGTTCAGTGCTTTAAGCAAGCATTCTGTTTTCATTGCTCTCATAACACCAGGAACTACATTAACTGCAAAACACATGTACTTCAAGCATAGTAAAGTAATGGAGAAATATATTGTTCCTGTTATTTGAAATATCACACAAGATCTTGGGTTCATTTCAGCAGCACAATGAAGCCAAGCTGAAGTTTTCACAAAGGAATAGTTTTAGATCCTTAAAGTGAATAGGTGTCCTGTTCTCCTGTTCTCTTTTGCTGTTGTTTCACAGCAACACAACAAACAATTGCCTCCACGTTGTATCAATGAAGATCACTACCTTCTAGCTGTCTTAGGTTTTGTGGCAGTTCAGGGAAGAGGATTTGATGATGCCCCCATTGTTTACAGCCATATCCCTTCTGTTCAGTTTAACATGCTTTATATTGTCTTTTACTCATCTGTTTCCTCAGCTCAAAGCTATTACACTGCAACTAACTACAGTATTAAATTGTAACTTGAGTAAAATCATATGGGAAATGGAATGAATTGTAGAAAAGCCTGCTACTGTGTAAAGGATGGCTTGGTTATTGAACACATGTTAAAGTATAATTTCCACAGCTGTCTAACATAGAAAGAAAAAGGCAGTGCTGTTCACCCTTGTGAGACTGTCGTGAGAGAAAGTGTGCAGAGTATAAATGTCAGTTTTTCTCTCTCTGCTTACTTGCCCTATATTGCTTCTGTTTACATTGGTAAAATTTTCATATTTTCTACTCTACTTTCTGAGTCTTTTTCTCACTCTCTTCATTCCCTGGCTGTTTTACTGAATAAGTGAGACAATACGCAAGACAATTTCACTGCCTGGCTGGAATAAAGGAATAGGGAAGATTGGTGTTGCTATGTTAAGATTGCTTCAATCCCTTTAGTATCACTTCGGCTACAAATGGTTTGCAGGGGAAAGTGCTTTTCAGAAGCTGTAATAAACCTATTATTTCTTACTTCTTTTTTTTTTTTTTTTTTCCCCCCACCTTTGACTTTAATATGTAAGTTCCCTAGAAAAAAAGAAAAATACAAAAAAAACACCCCACATTAAAAAGCAATAATGTAAACTGTTGTAATGTATATCTGATCATTCTTTTCCACAGAGGCATACTCAGTACAGCCCTTTCTGTGGGCATATACACTGACAGATATGCATATATATGAGTGTGTTTGTTTGTACCTTACACTCATACATGCATGCACCTAAAAAGACCAGTACAGAGAGCCAAGATCTCACCAACCCACTGGAGCGCTCTCTTGTATGCTGCCTTTAGGCCATTTGTAGCCATCCTGCAAGAGGCTGTGGAGTTTTAAGACAACAGCAAATTGAAGCTAACAGACTTGTCTGCATGTAGAATGACCTTGGGTCACCTTTCTCTGTCCTGTGTTTTATAAAGGCAGACAGCAGACCACACTGATATTGTCCAAACTTTCCCAACCTGCTTAATTTGGACAGTCATCTACGGGATGTCGGTGATGTATTAGCCCCAGCTGAGCCAGCAGCATACTTCAGCACTCCTTGGCTCACTCATGAATCATCTGCAGGAAGCAGAGGTTAGCCCTTTACTTTCTTACTACTGACAGTGTAGCAAGTAGTGATGGCAACCTGAGTAGAACAACGTTGAACAAGCAGATTGCTGACAGGCTTTCAACCAGATGACTCTTAAGTTTAAAGCAAGGCCATCTCCATGACTAGAATTGTAATACAAATCAAAAGGACCATCGTAATGAGTAACAGGTGAGGACTGTTTACTTAACAGAAAGGGGGTAAAAAAATAATTAAAAGCGCTTTGCTGAAGAGAGCAGTATTATGAGTCTATAGAATAACAGGTTTTCTACAGGGAGATGAGGTGACTGCACCCATCTCCAGTGGCCGTATTTAAGAGATGAATATAATGCAAAACTTTTTCAAGTTTTAAGTGGCATCCTGAGTGTTCAGTCCTGTAATATCATGCAATTACATATCTAAATCATGTTAGTGGTGACTTCCTTTGTTACAAAAAATAAATTATTAAATCACTATTTGAACAGCTGGCTACAAGTGATGAAATGGATATTATCATATTACCAAGCAGTGATTTGTAATCAATCAGTAGTTAATGGTTTGTTAAAGAGGAATTCTTACCATCAAAGCAGTTCCTAATAAGCAGATGTTCATGATAAAGAAGAGAAAACATTTTTACTCTTGGCACCATTATTGGAAGTGTCAGTTGAAAAGCCAAAGAATTAATAGAGAAGACAGAAGCATATGAATGGTGCTGTTACACTTACTAGTTCCTCTACTATTTCTGAACTAAATTTTCAACCGAGGCTGTGTCTGCAAGAAGTATGTTCAGATGTAGTTAGGCAGCATGCACCACCATGCCCTGTGCAGCATGTTGTCAGCACTTAGGTTCATAGTGTTTTCAATTGGGTAACATAAACAAGCTTGAAATACCACTTACAAATCAATTAACTCAATGATTATTTAAATAAGTTTTAGAGCTTGGCCAAATATGAAAAGGCCCTGTACCCCACACTATCTCCATATATTGGCCAAATTGCATGAAGTATGGAAATTGTCCTTCAAATTTCAGTGAGACAGACAGTAGCAAGAACAGAGTTTCTTCCTTATAGAAGATTTTGAAGACCATGGGGTTGAGTTCTTGACATTTCCATCTCCATCTTTTCTAAATATGAGGGTACATTCCCTCCTTCAGTGTTTGAAAGCTTTCTTCTGAAAGTCTCCTTTTTCATATCTTTGTCTAACTCTTGCAGTTGAGAAAAACTACAAAAAAAAAAAAAGATTGAGAGAGGGAAACAAACCAATGCTATTTTTTAAGGCTTTACTTTTTAGACATTTCCTAAACCTCTCAAAAATTATAGTAATTCATCACTTCATGCTTCATGACATTTCCCAGTTCAGACTGGCATTTCACAGTAATGATAGAAAATGTGCTCTCTGCCAGAAATTTCAAGAACACTGTACCATAGACAAGAAAGGACTTAAGCTGCATATGTACAATGAACACCTACCTGTTCACAGTCAACTTGTGTCTACCATGTAATGTTATGGAAAGATAATCCCGGCCATATAATGAAGTATAAGTACTTTTTTTTTATTCACATTTGGGCTCATCGTTGCATTCTTGAATCTTTCATTTTTTTTACTATGATAAATAAAATCACTAGTGACAAGTTGAATGTGCAGTTATTGGCATAAACGGGTCATTATATTGCTTTTAGGAAAATATGACAGACTTAAAAACTGAGAGTGGGGAAACACAAAATAAAACATCAGATTATTCCAAAGGCTTTCAAATGTTGGCCACTCTTTCAAACACCATATGTTCAATATCATCTGTACCCACAAAAAAAAAAAAAATCTGATATTTCAAAAGCTGTCTCTGAGCTAGATTTACAGCACATATGATGTACTTTCCCCTGGTATTGCCATGGAAAAGTATAAGTTTGGAGGCACAGTAACAGCTCAAGATCTCAGCAGACTTTAGACAGTCCTTTCACTTCTTTCTCTTTCCCCTTCCTGGTCAAGACAAATATTCTGCTACTGAAGAATGTCTGACAAAGAAAATCTTAGATGGAGAGCAAAAGGATACATCTACTTGACAAGGACAAAGTTAGACCTCACCATATTGTCCATAAAAACTCAAAAATCTTATCAGTTAATCATATAACTGTCATTAAATATTTAATTTGAAATCCACTGAGCTTATGCATTGTTCCAGAAATAGTCAGATAAAAGCGTTACTATTCATGTGTTTGACTTTTGGGACAGTGCTGTGTTACTGTAATTTATTTTTACCTGATAATCTAGTGCTGCACAATGATGGCAAATAGGTAGTAACAATCTTGGTAGTGCAATTCATAAAAGCACATCTTCTAGTAAAAATGGTGTGCATATATGTGTGAAGAAAGGAATATTGGAGTGAAGGGAAGGTGTTGGTGAGTTAATGTAAACTTTTCTAACGCAATTAAAAAGAAAACTCTAGACATGGATTACAAATAGGTTTCCACAGCAATAAGTGAAGTTATCTGCCTCTTGCTCTTTTACTATATGAACTCTGCAAAACTGCATGGAACACAGTGGTAGTATAGTATATGATAACACATGTGAGAAAAATCATGGCTGAGCATTCTGTCCTAAGCAGACACATAAATATTCTATTGCTGTGTGGTCTGCCATAATAGTTCAACATCTTTCTTCACAGTTATGACTGTTCATTTAGCAGTAATTATTTTTTTTTTTTATTCCAACATAAGTGCAATTTTGATAAGTCAGAATACTTAAAACACATTCATATTTATTTTGTAACATGCAAACTCTGTTGGAATTATCCCATTTTTAGATTTATCTCTTGCTTACATATCTTAGAACCTGCTTTATAGCACCATCCTTACAAGTGAATTTTTGCTCGGGTTTCTTCCTATCTTATGCCACTCATCCCAATAGTAAATACAGAGTATCAATGTTTCCATGATCTTTTTCCCCAATAAGGCTTTAAAACACCTTAAAACATGAAATTCACCTTTATGCATGCTTAACAACTGGGAAAATGGAAAACAGGGAGTAAATGTTTTGCCTGTGGTCACAGAGTGAATCACAGAGGGTTTGGAATAAAAACCTAATTTTTTAAACCAGCAAGATTTAATGAGTCTAGGGCAGTGTTGTGAAGACACAACCATCATGCTTCTAGTTCTGAAGCTGTCATGGACACTTCTTGCAAGACACGCTGACATCAGTGTTAAGCCCTCCTCTTTAAAGCACAATCTGTACTTCTGACCCTGTGTTTGATAACAAATAATAAAACTTATCTCACATGCCACTCAGAGGAATTTAAGAAAATGCTTAACCAGAGCTGGTTACAGAATAGAAAAGCATTAAAATATGCCAAGTAGAACAGAAGGATGTATGCAGATAAAAAGGAAATAAAATACATAATGACTATGAGAAGGTTGCATTTTTTTAAAAAGAAGTTCAGATGTTTTATTTACATTTGTTATTACTAATCTGTTACTTAATGTGTCACAGTTGGTCTTTAGTACTCAGCATATATACATATATACTTAAGTGCTGCATGGTTGAAAGCTGCATTGGATAGTACTGTATTCTCTTGTTTTCAGCTAGTAGAAAAATATAAAAATCTATTTGCTATTATTTATTTGTTTTAAAATGTTTTGATTTTTTAATAATTTTGAACTATAATCAGAATAAAATATTAATAAATGTATGAAACATATCACTGTAACCTTTGGGAGATGGGCAATCACACAGTGTTTAGCATTCATGAGTAATATCTTTGTTTCAAATACATGGTAGAATAGACAAGATGATAGCAGTAGCCAAAATGCCTAGTACTCAGAATGTCAGTATTCACCTCTGTGCAGGATGCTGATTTAAGATCTGCCAATGCTTGGCTTCATGCATGAACCTCCTTAACAAAAATGGGCCATCTGGAAGAGGATGTTTAATCTTGCTTGAGATATTACCCTTGGGAAAATGGAAAATTAAAATGATGTCCTGGCTAAATCAGATCTGACAGTAAAGTGGAAGAAAGTGAGGGATGATATCTTATTCAAGGTTTTCTCACAAATACATATAATAAGAAACAATAGTAACAATAAAAAAAAAATTAAAAAAAGAAGGTAGAGAGCAATGGAAGAGGAAGTACTATTGTGGTTTGCATTTGACAGTCCTGCTGTCGTCAGGATTCATAAGAAGTATATTCTTGGTAATTAACTTTTATGAAGCGCTGATTTCCCCTTTGGTTTCCACCAGTCTATCAGCCCTGCAGTGAGGGCTGTCTTTCTGCACACATCTGAACCAAGTAATTGCTCAGTGTAATCCTCTAGTACATTTTGTCAGAATCAACCTCTCATCATTTACTTAATAGCTTTGAGACAGCCTTGATCTGTATGACTGCATGACCACTAATGACCCAACTATTCTTGGGAAGACTTATCACGTTCTTTTGCCAAGACTTAAAATGTTTATCTTATGTTCAGTACTCATCAGATGTACAATACAACGTAAAGCCAGCACAAAGCACCTGGGTGTTGTGTTCTCAAAGCATCGTTCTACCACCCTCCAGTCCCTCACCTCAACTATGTAGCCTCTTCATTCACTATAAATTACCTGAATTTTCTGTCTACAGCACTCTAGAAAGTTCAAGTCAGGGCTGATGGTGCTCTCTATGGCCATGTGTTGGTTTTCAGAAAGTAAGAGTTCTGATGAGGAAATTCCCACTATCCCATGTTAGGTCTTTTCTGGCTTTTTACAGGAGAGCACAGGTAGGTCTGAAGACTGAACTGCAATATTATACTACTATTAACTTCTTTCACAACTTCACAACTATTTCACAATTCACAACTTAATGAGTACACAGTCTAATGTGTCAAAAAATGTTCATGCATATAATATATACAGGAGAAGGAAAGGATACCCCTGTCAACTGCATTCTAGAAAGAATAGTTTTCAACACCTTTTCTAAGTGACTAAGGCACAGAGAAATTAAATGATATGTCAACAGTGGCCTTGGGGTGCCATAAAAAAAAACAACAAAACACCACCACCACCACCACCCCCCAAAAAAAAAAAAAACAAAAAACAACCAAACAAAAAAAACAAACAACCAAAACACACACACACACACACACACAAAAAAAAGAANAAAAAAAAAAAAAAAAATCAAACCCAGAAAATGTTGCTTATCTGATGACTGGTGGAGGGAATGTTGATCCATGTGTGGGACCTTCTGTGTTATCTTCTGCTTCTACAAGGGAGTATCCAAGGCAGGTAGAAATTCCTAGAAAGGAAGTTTGGGATTGTCCAAAGTACCTGCATATCCTTATAAGGGAAGATTCTTAGAAAGTCATCAGACCTTTTTTTTTTTATTGTCACACTGGCAGGTTTAAAATCCAATTTGGACTGCAACCTGTATGACAATGTGTAAAAACTGAAGAGAAAACAAGAAAGCTATTGTTATGGCTAGAATGCACAGAAGTGTTTCTAATATTCAGCTATTAAAAATGGAACCTTAACCAAAAAAAATTCTCTCAGCAAAATAGTCAGTAGTTTCTAAAAAACATTGTAAAGAAACATGGGCTAAAATAGGTTGAGCAAATATACAGATAGCTTTATAAAAAGGTATTTTTATTGAACTGTCTGCCCTAGAAAAAGTGGTGAGCAACAAGAGAAGGATGATAAAAAGACTTAAACCTATGGAAGAGATCCGGTTTTTAAAGATAAAAATACAAGTTGTCTCTCACATGTGTTTCTCCATTTAAAAAAACCAACACTTTAATTAGGTATTCTTTTTCAGTTTCTGCTTGAAGAATAAGTTTTCTTTTAAAAGAGATCCATTTTTAAGACAGCACTATTGCATATTGATTGCTAAATTCACTTCTGTAGCCAGAATGCTAAATCTCTACATTGGAAATAAGTTTGTTTTGGGCTTTATGAATTCAATGATTTTTTTTCACTCTCCTATGTTAGGGGTACTGTTTACATATAATAAGGGAAAAAATCCATTTCCATGTTTCAAAAAAAATTTTAAAATTCTCTCTATGGGTCATCAGAGCTGAAAAGAAACCAAGCTGGCTGCCTCTGGGTCAACTTCAATTGACCATGACTCATTGCATGATTATAAAAAAAACCCTTTCAGATTTACCACATGAGAGTCATGAGGGTTCTCAGTGCTGTTGCATAGCAGGAGAGAGGAAGAATGGAAAGGTTATACCAGCTCTAATTTGGTTCTGTTTCACTTTCCTCAGATTCAGTGCCCACTGGAGTCAATAGAGAAAGGTTTCTAAACCACCATATCTGCTTTAAAAGGAAGAATTTGAAAATAGCTGTGCATAAACTTCAGAAGACTCATCATCAGAAAGAAAATGAATGCTTTATGTGCTGAGCGTAGTGGATGCAGGAACAAAGATTTTTATTTCAGCAAAACCCGACTCTGCTCTGATAAGTGAGGACTTTGTGTGATGGTGGTCTGCAGCTACACATGAAATCTGTCTGTAAGTACCTCAGAATTGTCCAAAGCTTTGCAAATAGTAGATGGGATACTACAACAGTTCAGATAGATAGACTGAAGATTTTCAAAATGCAGGGAGAATCTACAAGAATGTGAGAGAGTGCTGCAGTTTCAAGAGACTACAAGTAAATGAATGAGAGTAATATATTTGAATATGGGTCAGCCCGTACTCCTCAACACGTGAAGATGCCTGATGAGCAAGGCCTGAGCCTGGTCTTGTGAATATATCTGTAGTTGCTTATCTACATATGAGATGGCCCTAGTACAAATTTCTATCAGTCAAGCAGCTAAGCCTAAAACGTATGATCATCAGTTAAAAGGATATTGCAGATGAAGGCTGCTTACTTACAGTTTTTGTTCAAACAGTCTTTCTTAACTCATTGCAGCAGGAGACACCTTATTGAGAAAGTGGAGGGAGTCAAGTGCAAAAAATGAAATAAAATTGACGGTATCAGGCTTCAAGAAAATGAATGACTTATATTTTATGCAATCCTTATGTACTTTTGGCTTTCTGGAAGAATTATGGCACTTGACTACTCAGCAATCAGTTCTTAAGGGAATTAATAAGCAATTGGTAGCATGATGTTTGTGTGTCTGTATTTTACGCCTGCATGCCTTGTAGTGCGAAATTCTGCAACGGTGCTACAACATACTACACAGAACTCAGGGGACCCTGTCCCCAGAGAAATTGAGCTGGTCCAGTGGGGGAAGGTTCTGCATAATGTTTCTGGCCTGATTAGCTGTGAGAGTTTATGGGTGGCTGTAGTTCAATAAGTTGCTTTGAGAACACAGGTGACAAAGGTCATTTCCTAAGAGGTAGAAGTTTATATAGTCATGTCTGTAAAATGTTTTGGCTTTCCTGTGAAGCCTTGCACCTGTTCAAAGAAAATAGACAGGGCAGATGGAACATTTATGGAATAAGAAGAGGTGTAAGTGGCAATGGTCTGAGTTCCTCTTTTCCTTCTTTTAAAGAAAGTGGGTTTGATCTCTAAGCTGCTGTGCTTTGTGGAGGAAGAATTCTTTTCTACTCCTTTTGCTAGAAACAATATAACAGAATGGGAAAGGAGACATGAAATGGGATCTGGATCATCTGTTTAGCAAAGGTGATAGTACCCATGTTGTGGATATCATCTATAAAAGATTGGCCCAAAGGAGATAGGAAAGACTGAAAGAAAAAAAGAAAGAGAAAGTATCTTTTTTTTTTTTTTCTCACTCCAGCCTAGTTACCAAATCAACTTAAAATCTGACGCTTTACTCTACATCCTCTCCTGTCTTTCAATATTTAAACATTCATCTCTAATAGACAATATAATACAGTTTGCTAGTAGTTGATCCCATCCAATGGATTCTGTCCATTCTGCCTTTGATCCTAATCCTTGTGTGTTCCTGAATCCAGTTCCAGAATCTAGCACCTGAATCTGATTCCCATCTGTTGCTGAGTCCAGTCTGGGGCTTCCCCACTGCCTGCTCCACAGGATCAGTGGTGATGGTGATGTAATTGTCATCATGGCAGTTGGTTTTGATACTGGTTTTGTATGTATGTGTATATATTCACTTTTAATATTATTTTCATTAAAGCTATTTTAGCTTGCTTTCCTAATCAGTCTGTCTCTCACCCTTATTCCCTTTCTCTCCCGCTTTGAGGAGGGGGAAGGGTTAACAGAGAGTATCTGTTATAGGTCTAGCAGACAGCCCTGACACTGAACCTTCACAATAGTCATACCAGGATAGATTTCTACTACCTCAGCT
Organism: Chloroceryle aenea; assembly: GCA_013399075.1. Lineage (NCBI taxonomy): Eukaryota > Metazoa > Chordata > Aves > Coraciiformes > Cerylidae > Chloroceryle > Chloroceryle aenea. The sequence continues at coordinate 10,565 of VWZY01009447.1, forward strand.
TTGCCTTCTTATCCAAAATGATATGGCCTGTAAAGTATGTCACATCTTAAATGCCTGTTTCAAAGTGGATTTTGACTCATTTTAGTGCCTTCCATCGGAAGTACATACTGCTTCTCCTTCTGTCATCTTGGTTTCCAGAGTTTTACTACAGAACATTCCCTACTTTCCTGCATATCAGGCTGAATACTGTATTAGACACTCTGAAAACCAGGCCAGGTAATCCTGACAGCTGCCTTCACCCAGGAAACATCAGTAAAGATGCTTCTTCCAACCTCCTTGTGAGTTGTCTTTTTCCTCTGTCCCTGGTCCCTCAGATTTGCAGTAAAAGCCAAAAAAAATCTGAAAAGATAGAAATACATTACCTGATGTGATGGAAGATTGTGCGTCATCCAGCTCCCTGGTTTCTGCACATATAAGCCACACCAGGTCAAATATGACCAAAATCACTATTTCTGAAAAAGTGAAGTTTTCTTAAATGAAACCGTTTACAGATTAGAGCCTTATTTTTTCTGTGTTGGAACTTGTGATGAAGAGATTCAAAACGAAATACTGTTGTGGGATTAGCTATAACTGGGCTTTTATAGGCAGGTGTACACTCTAGGGGAGGGAGGAGAAAAAAGTGAGAAATTGTTAGATATGTCAGTGATAAATCCACTGGCAGTTTAATAATATTCAACATGAAAGTGGTTAAAGATGGATACTTGCAGAGTATAACCCAAAGAATTTCTGGTTCGTGAAAAGAGACTCAGCTTTTATCTGGGATGTTCTGAATCACCACTTGGCAACCGTCTCTGATAACACAGAGAGTGTAGACCGGTAGTTCAGGTACCTAAGTTAAACAGCAACAGCTCAGCAAGTGCTTCTTGATATTTTCAGCAATAAATTATGTTTGGATGACTTTATGTGGAATATTTTTTAGATAAAGTGATTTATTATGTCACAGGAATATTCCAGCAGGTGCTCATCAATTTTTAGAAATACTGCTCACTTTGTCAATATTTTACATAGTTTCCCATAAATTCAAATTCTCTTTCTAAATGATATGTCCTAACCTTTTATTCTTTAATCCTTTAATATTTTATCAAGGCATTGATTTCTTCGACCTTGTGCATCTATTCAACATTGAGTAATCAGTATATATGGGAATATTCACCTACTGTGATCCCTGTACCAACAAAAGAATAATTGTTCATGTCTCTATCATTTTCATGTGTAAGCACACTTTCTGTTTGTTTGTTTGTTTCGTGTGTGTGTGTGGTTTTTGGTTTTTGTTGGTTTTTTTTTTTTTTTTAATAATACAGCAGCAGTGCTTCCCCTGTAATTTAGCAAAAACTATCTGTGAAATATATAAATCATCTCTCCACATTCCCAAGCTAGTTCCTCTTCAGAAGCTCACATTAGGAAATGCCCAAGGGTAGTGGCTGTAAATTATCTAATAAATCATCACAACAACATAAAGTCATGGCACATTACTCAGGTGTGTGTTAGTCCCTGTATAAGTATATTGCTTCTTTAAATGAGAGAAAGATTTAACAGCTTGTTCACTCTCAAGGTATGAAATGAGCAGCACAGATGAGACAGAATTGTCTAGGAGGGTTGTAATAAAAAACAATGTAGATCATCCTATCTTCTGTTAATCTATATTGCTGGAAGGTATCTGAATCAAAACAGTGTGGTGTGACAGCAAAAAAAAAAGACTGTGACATTCAGGTAAATAAGGCAAAGTACAGCCTGTAGCTTTTTAGCCAAAAACACTGCAGAGAACAGAACGAGAAGGGCAGTAACTGGCTTAATTCTGAGGCAGGTGGGTAGTCTTTCAAATAAATCTGCTTAGTTTCTAAAACCTGATGGAAGGGAATAAAAGGGTAGCAATGGACCTTGGATGCTTGTGGCAGTCTCCTGTGAACAGACAGGAGAAATCCAGATAAATTGTTGATAACTTGAGCTTTGTGTTTTGTTGTTGTTGTTGTTTGTTTGTTTTTGCTTGTTTTTTAAAGAATAGCAACTTCATGAAAAATAAACTTTCCTGAGGATCCAGTGAGGGACAACTGGTAAGCATATAGCCACAAAGTGTGTCTTCTGCAGGTAGAAATAGTACATTGAGAGATGGGAACTTAATGGGAATTTTATCATTAGAAAAAAATCATCAGAATAGCTGAAGAATGTGTGTATAAATAAATTTCCATTGTAACTAGTAGGGACATACCTGTAAACCTGAAGAACAACTAAGAATCACATGTATGCATCAACAGATGGTCGTGACCTGCACAAAGCTCCCAGGAAGGACCTAGTCATCACCCTCTTAGATCAGGCATGACCTGTGGCACAGGCGGCAGCAGAAATGATCTGCACATGGGGAAACAGTCAAAATTCAGTGCAAATCACTGCTTATAGAGGAGCAGGAAAAGCAGGATGTGTTATTCAGGCAAGCTCAACCAACTAGAAGAGTTGGGTTTTGAATATAGAGTGTAATGAGGAAAGGAATTATGTTTTTCCTAACTGATGTGTAAAGTTCTCAGCTGATGTCAAGACAAAAATGAACTGCATCCTGGAGATGAAAGATAGGCAATAGCTTGTAGTGCAAATCTATTTCAGAGGTGGTAGAAAAGCTGTTTCCTCTACATAGTAGGGAACTGGACTGAAAAGCACAAGAGAAAACTGTTACCGGCTAGGTTTTAAATGACATATGCATCACAAAAAAAAAGGCAGTGTGTTGGGTGGAAAGAGATGTGATTTTTCTAGATATGTGTGTATTTAAGGTAGTCTACTTGGCCATTGCAAAAGCCCTAAGCACAAAATTGACTCTTTAAAAATAAGGCCCAAGGTGAAAGAGGATATCAAAATGAAAGAATTTTTGAGGTGATGTATGGTAATTTTTTAAAAAACATAAACTATATACATAGATAGATGTGACCCAGATCTGTGAAAATCCTCAAAAGATAAGATACTGAAACGACAGAATTTATCCAAACAAACAGAACTCTCTACAAAAGTATAAAAAATATGTATTTTTATTCCAGACTTGATTGGATAATTTGGAATCTATAATTTCATTTAATTCATTTGGACAAAAAAGGCAAAAGATTTTGTTGCTTTCAAAACTCCATTTGGAAGATGACATTTCAAGATAACACCTCTTGCTGTCTCTTCAGAATAAGAGATATTCCAGAAATCGTATAATTTTTGTATATGGCATTATCTGAAAGAAGCACGGGACAAAACTAACTGCATGGCTGCAGATAAAGGGATCTTGAATGTTAAAAAGAACTACAGAAAAATGAAACCATTTCTGATAAAACTACTTGTGTCACATCCTGGAAAAAGGACTAATTGGACTGGATCAGAACAAACTAAGAATAAAGCACTTTCAAGCAACAGTTCTTTTCTACCTGATCTTTGAGACTTTTGGGAATCAAGTTAAGAATTCTTAGATACTGTTGATATTATCATAGAATCATAGAATGTTTTAGGCTTGAAGGGACCTCTAGAGGTCAGCTCCCTACACAAGTAGGAACATCTCTACCTCGGGCAAGTTGCTCAGAGCCCCATCAAGCCTGACCTTGAATGACTCCAGGGATGGGGCCTCCACCACCTCTCTGGGCAGCCCATTCCAGTGATCTACCACTCTCATATTAAAGAACTTTTTTCTAATATCCAGTCTAAATTTCTCCTTTCCTACTTTAAAAACATTGTTCCCTGTCCTATCATTACAAACCCTTTTGAATAGACGTCCTCCCGCCTTCATGTAGGCCCCCTTCAGGTACTGGAATGTCACAATAAGGTCTTCCTGGAGCCTTCTCTTCTCCAGGCTGAACAGACCGAACTCCCTCAGCCTGTCTCCATACGAGAGGTTCTCCATTCTCCTGATCATTTTGGTGGCCCTCCTCTGGACTTGCTCCAATGTCTACATCCTTCTTGTGGTGGGGACTCCAGAACTAGATGCAGTACTCCAGGCCAGGTCTCACCAGGGCAGAGTGGAAGGGCAGAATCACCTCTCTCGATCTGCTGGCCACAGTCCTTTTGATGCAGGCCAAGATGTGATTGGNTGACTCATGCATTCTAGACAAGTAAAAATCATAGTACTTCTATAACTTTGGGAGAAGGTGGGGGTATCTTTAAGAAGTAACTGCAACATAGAGAAGACTTTCTGAAGAAAACTAAGGTTAGATAACAAAATGTTAAAAATCAATGTTTCAAAAAAAAAGTAGCTGGAAAAGTGTTCTTGTAAGAAAACTCTCTGGTGGCATTTGGCTCACCATCATCATCATCATCAAAGAATCATCAAATGCCAGCTTGCAAGGGACCTATTGGATCATTGGGTACAACCTTTCTTAGCAGAAGCAAAGTCTCTTGCAGTATTTTATTCTGCATACAAGAAATGTCTCTTAAGTCTCTGGCATATCTGAAGCCACCATTGCTCTCTGTGCTCTTTTCAACCCCAGCTGGTGCTCTGCTTGTATCTCATAAGAGCAACATGCACAGAAACATCTGATACGAACTGGTTCCTACAGTACTCCAGGGCAGCATTAACCCTGGAGCATCAGCTCCCTGACGGGGATACCTCAGTGGTCACCTGCATCAGCTTCACTTCCTCATTCCTTCTTTTCCCCAAAGTCTTTCCTTTTCAGATATCACAAAACCACTTTCCTGTTTCTGTCTCTTTCAAGAAGTGATGTTACCCCATCAGGGAAAGGGGAAAAGTCCCCAGTGAAGCTCTTGAGATGGCACCACTAGGTCATGTTTCGGGAGTTTCCCCACAGCTCAGACCAGCCCAGACAGTTACAATTTTGCGGCCACTCAAGTGTATCTTCTGCCTTTTGGGGTTATAGGGACATTTTCATTACATTTTCTGCAATGGAAAGGAAACAAAGCATATTAATACTCATGGCCTCAGCTGCTCCTTTTTTGTGACTCACAGCAGTTTGAGGATTTTAACCTTAAGAACAGCCTGTGCCCAGCTCAGAATGTAGAAGAAGTTTTGTGACGTCCGCAGGTGTGTGGAAGGTGTGAGGGGAAATCATTTAATGTGCTCTTCCAAACTGCACATCTGAAACTGCATTTTCAATCTCCAAATTAAACACAGACCTCAGCCAGTTTGAGTTTCTCACTGCAAGACAGGATCGTTAGGCTTTTAATCAGTTCCAGGCTATCCTCTAGTGATGCAGATGTCAACTTTTCTTGTCCTTAGCTCTTGCCACTGGATGTCAGAAATATGTCAGGGTGTTGCAGAGACAGTATTTATTGAGTGGTTGTATAGTTAAAACATATCACAAAACTCAGAAAAATGTTCTCAATATAATAGCAACAACTTTTACATTGCTAAGTTGTTTGAGCTTTATGCCACAAAGGTGAAACCTAAAGTGCAGCGTTGTCCTGAAAAATATTTCTAATAGCAGATACGTACCTGCGCTTTTTCAGAGAGATTTAAATAAAAATAAACAAGAACAAAAGATAAAATGTGGAAGAACAGGAGAAAGAGATTCAATAACTGCTCTGTGTAGAGTTGTTATCAGAAACAGCAAAATAAATGGATGACTATTTCTATAATTGCCCTGAAAGCAGCAATGCAGGCAAGATTTCCTTTAATGGGTTCAGGTCAAGGTAAATATACTTCAGATGTAGTACCAATTTCCTTATGGCTAGTGTATCTGTCTATGATCCTGAAAAATTCCAGTGGCTTTCAGTTCATCCTTCCATGGGCTAACAGAAGAATAACCCCATCAACCAGTAAAACAGCTCCTGAAAAAGGCTAGAGATGTTCAAAACCTTCTCTAGGTTTTGCAGAGCATTCAAACCTCACCTATGTGGTCAGAGTTTCACCCAGACAGCTTGACATCTTGAGCATGATGCTGAATTCTCAGATTAATCCTGATTCCCAGCATTATCAGTCATGGCGAAATAGAAGTTGGTTGGATGGAGGAAGGTAGTAAAGTACCTGTTATAATAAAATGCCTTAACTCTGAAATCTTTGAATAGAAATTTGTAACAGGGCTGGGAAGTGAACGCAGCTGGAGTTCAGTAACCAAGCAGTTGAGTTCATGTGAGCTTACAGAGTAAACCTCTATCTGACATGTCAGACACATGATGATTGCTCCTATTAGTGCAGCCACACCTAATGATGAAAATCCTAGCCTGAGGTGCTTGAAACATCCAGTGAACAGAACACTTACTGTGATCCCAAAAAAACCCATAAACAGTCACCCACTGTGCAGATAGAAGACACTATGCAATTACCACTGTCACTGCATGGTCCTCAGTTGCCACTAATGGCCATGTGCCCAGCCATGAGCATCAATGCCCACTGCTCAGACTTGCCCAAAGAGTGAAAGCCTTGTGATACTTCTATGTAAAATTAATATGCAGCTTCATTAATAATGACATCTCCTACCTGCTTATGTGCCAAGAGTGGATACTTATAACCACTGTGTTAACTTCAAGTTAATGTAATCAGGTCCTTGTTTTTCTGTCTCAGCTTTAGATCATCCTTATTATGTTCAACAGTCTGGTATCAGCTCTGCTTAAGAATCCTTTAAGTTCCCACCCAGCTATTTTTCAAAAAGCTAATCCTCACTCACAGATGGCAATGGTAGTTTCTATGGGGGGAATTATGGCCTAGGGAATGCCTAAAATCCCTGCACTTCATGGCTAACAGGCTTCATGCATTGACCAACCTACCCAGTCACTTGTAAACTCTTGGAAAACATTTCTGCAATTATTTCAAGTCAGAATAAGTTTGCAGGGCAAATTTGGTAAAATAGGAAGTAAGTGAAAATAATGGAGAGCTCATAGAAATCAGAATAGTGAAGATGATGCTGTTAGAGTAAAATACAAATTCTTTTGAAAAGGAGAAGAAATTCTATTAAAAAATTGGTTGCATATATCAATGTTTATCTGATGTTTTGGGTGGCCTGCAATAGAGCTTTTAGGTAGTGATGTCTAGGAAAACAAGTACTGTCATTAGGGATAGGTTTAAGAACCAAAGGGTGAAGAGTAAATAAGAGTCTTGATTTATGAGAATTTAGATATTTCTAAGATCTTCATTTAATAGGTTTGGGCAAATTTGACTTGAAAGATCTGCCTACTCCACCTTTTTGCAGATTTTTTTTTCATATAATGAAATCAACTCCCTTTTCATAAATCAACTCCCCTTATTCATAAAGAATAAAAAGGCATTCCACATAAGCAATAACAATGAGGGGGGTGTTGGCCGAAGTAGCAGAGTGTAAATAGGAACAGGGGCAATCTTATTGAGACAAGAGTCCTCTTCTGTGAAGCTAGCTGTAGTGAAAACTTCTGAGTGCTTCCTCCTTTATGTTTGTCCAACTCAAGCTGAGAGGTTCAAGCAAGTTTTCAAGGAGAAAGGAAATGTTGAGAAATTAGTGGGGAAGTGGCTAATGGTGGCTGTCTGTGCTGCAAATGTCTTAGGCAAACAAGGAATGGAGCTCAGATGTGGCAACTACACACAGTGGGGAGATGTAAGACCCCCACTGTTGAAGCATGTTTAACCTGTACATTTAGAATCTCTAAACTGTGATCACTCACTTCCATTTTTGTTCATATTAATCTAACCTGATGTGACATACCAGACTTTTACTGTCTTTTTCCTTGTCTGGCTCTTGAAGAGAGGGATCATCAACTGCTAAGCACCTCTGAACAGAGATGTCCCTTTTCTCAAGTTAGTGACTACAAAATTTTGCAGACTGTGTGCTCTGTAGACAGCTCAGTGGTTTGGTATGGAAATGAAGGAACCTTCATTCAGGATTGGACTGCAATTCTGCCTTTGAGTTGATTTTGTCTTTTTCCTGTAGCTAACATATTTATTTCATACTGATATTTATTTCAACGTCTCCATTGTCCTGTTAGAAAATAATTTGTTGACTCAGTTGTAGCTCTGTAATTACCCCACACCAAACACTCCTAAATACTGTAAGATGTCAAATTCTTTAATGTACATGCTCTTCTTCACTGCCATGGTCTTCTATTCAGACTCTGATAGAGGTCTTTAACCTCCTCTAGTCACTGTTCCTATTGTCAAAGGGTTTGGGTTTTTTTTGTTTGGTGTCCATCCGTCCATGTCCCCCCTCCCAGATTTTGACAAAACTGTTCTGAGGTTTTTCATTTGTTTGCTTCCATTCGGAGTGCTTTCCTGTGTTACACTCCAAGTCATAGAGCCAAAGTGCCTTACAGAGGCCTGCTTCATTCAATGTTTGATCAGCAACACATAATATGAACCTCTCTACAGTAAAATAACCGTTTACAGATGCCTTTTGCAAGAGTTGTTAAAGCACAGTTCTCTACAGCTGGCATGGTGAGTTTGCTAAAGAGACAAAGCCAAGCCTTAAGGGAATTAGGGGAACTGGGATCCTTTGAAGAGGGAAGCAGCAGTTTTGCTTGGACAGCTATAGAACTGACTCTTTGGGAAGGTTCTGGGCCCTCCAGTAGGTGACCATTAAGACTCATCATATTATAGATGACCAGAAGCTATTCATCTGGTTAGTGTTTCTTTGCAGCTTCTTCACACTGACGTTGATTTACCTCAGTAACTAAAATGACTCAATGTCATCATCACAGATATCTTCATACTTGCAGCTTAAAGTCAGCCTAGGAGAATTTAAAAATATGCTTTTCCTTCCTTGAAGGCCTTATTCTCCAAACATTTGAGCTTCTGAGAACCAGGATCCCAAGCCTGATATGAAGCCAAAGCAGTCAATTATATCTCAGGTCACCAGAACTTCTTAGGTGCCTCCCCTAGATGCATCATTGACTTTTGAACTTGAGAATAGATTCAAAGTATGGACAAAGTATGGGGAGAGGGAGGGAGAGAATCAGTAGAATTAGCTAGCAGCCAAGGACTGACTTAAGATCATTATGATGTGCTTTCCAGAGAAGGGTTGAGACTTATTGGGAAGACAGTGTTCAGAGACCTGTCTTGCAATAATATATCTTGGCTTGTGCAATGCTTATAGTGCATAAATCCTTAATATTTAGCATTCTCTCATGCTGCCAAATGCTGCTACTTCTTTTCTTTTCTTTTCTTTAGCTCTTATTTATGTATTTGAATTTGTAGTCTGAACATTACTTGATGGTGCTACAGATTACCTCTTGTCTACAATAACTATTGCACATTCCCTAATTCTTAACCTGGAAATGTTTGGAACTAGTGACCTCAGGCCAACCCTTTAAATACAACTGTTTTGAAAAGGACTTTTAATTGGAATTTTCTGATAAAAAGTGCTTTTATTGCCACAAGAACTTTTTAGTGCTCTAGATTTTATTCTGTCACTCATCACTGTTTCTTTTCACTCTGATGGAAAAAGAAGAAATGTTCATTTTCTTTGTAATAAAATGAGAACATTGACATTAAAAATTACATTATTGCGAAACAGCTTAAAATTCTTTGACATTTAACAGTGTTTATAAAAAATAATATTAACTGCTTTTTTAAAAGCAGAATTAATTCCATAAAACTGAAATTTGATGAAAAATCAAAAAATATATTGCTGTTTAACAAAATAACTATTCAACCATAATTAGTTTTAATTAATAATAACTTAGAAAAATATTTCCTTTAGAAATAATATGGAAGGCCATGACATTGTTCCCTCTTCCTACTTCCAGTTCCTGCAATATTCATTTCTTACAGTTCTATGTTCCAAGAAAACATTATGCTTGATATCTGCATCCAGTCAAAAGGAAAAAACCTTATGGGAGGCAAGTGCTTCCCATAAATTACTAACTTTATGAGTATTTGAGCTGGTTGCACTCATGAAGCATCCTAGTGGGTCAGGTCTGCTGTCACTGTTGCTCTTGCTATACAATTAAGTGTCTCTGTGATGTGCAAGTACTGTGAGAAATGGATCTGGGTTGGCTAGAGGCAGACTTTATGTACAGTGATTATCACTCTGTGCATGGAAGTAGAAGAAGATTAATATGGGGATAAAGAATGTTTTGTGTTAAATCACAGAAGAGGAGCATGCTGAATGAATTGCCCTCTTGTAATTTTCACTGTGTATGTATGTAATGAAATAATGCATGTTAATCCTCAAGAATCAATCAGGAGTATGTTAAAAATGGTTCTTCTTGCTGTGGGTGGCACTTTTAAATATTCCAAATACCCTGGACATATTTCTTCAAAGGAGATGATTAAGTAATGAAGGGCTAAAATTATGTGGGAAGGTCTTTAGATGATGTCACAAAGCTGACGTGCAGAACAGAAGAGGTTTTTTCATTGTTACTAGATGCAAGAGCCCTGAGAGACATTTTCCTTTTTTCTGAATACTGGATTTTTCCTAACAAAGTATTAGAATGTGTATGCAGTCTGCTCCTACCTCCATTGCCATGCCATACTGATTATATAGTAAGTCTAAGGATTGATGTTGTCAGTAAAAGGAACTTCTTCAAAAGAATTGCCCATCTTTTAGGCTCACTTTCAACAAACTAGCTGCTAGCTTTTAGAAGTCTCTAAGTCTGGCAGGTCTTTTACCCTTTTTCCCTAGACCTACCTAGATTACATCTTCTATATTAGGTAGAGACATGCATAATTTAAAAGACATAATTAGAAAAAATAATATAAGCACTTTGGGATAACATTATGAGTGCTTGAGCTGTTATTGTAACAACATGAAGCTGTGTTTAGTCTACATACGTTACTGGTTTGAACAAAAGGCTATCTAACTTTGAGAGCTAGTTAGATTTGAGACTTCTATAGAACCACTCAGCCTGACAGCAGTACTGTACATTCTGTGGTACTGTGGTTCAGAAAAACATTTCCAGGTATGTTTTTAGAGAGGGAGGAGAAACAGCCAGCAATACAAAGAATTTCTAGTGTGACTTGTCTTAAAAGGAAACAGATGTGCATGCAAATTTATGGAACATCCCAGACCAGAATCCCATTTACCATAAATCTTTTAGCCAAATCTTCTCACTGTATCAGCACTTTATTTGTCAGACCTCTTTACACTTTAAACCCCATTTGATAAAGGAAGTTTAGCTATGAAAACAAAACCATTATTAGGATTGTAATTTACACTTCAACTTTGTAATATAGATCTGGAGGTTTATGAAATTATCCCCAGGAGTTTACCACCACTGGGAAAGTTGACTGATTCTGCTAGCTGTAAAAAGTAATAGATAACGTATTAAGTAACACAAAGATGGTTTGTTTTGCTCACACTAAGTAAAAGACAAATTTCATCTTAATTTTAATTTTTAGATAAGAGACACCACCACACAGAAGCACAGCTGCAAAGCTCAAACTTTTGCTGCTCCATATTGGGAGCTCAATGGAGCAGAACATTAAACTGTACAAAAGACAAATGACTATCACTTACATAATTACAGTAAGTCACAACTTATAATATATTCATTAATGCATGAGTGAGGATGATCAATGTTCTATGTAAGGGGTAGAAAGAGTGGATCCACTTGGGCTTTACTAGGACAGGAGGAATAACAGAAAAAAGTGATTGACACACATGGTAGAAAACTTGTGATTTGAGTTCAGCTGTCAGTTATTTGTCCTTTCTGGTCTTTTTATACAGATGGTTTTACTTCTGTGAGTGGTTCTGGATTGAGGTTTCTTTTGTGTACATGTGTGGTAATTACAACAGTGATCATTTGAGGGAAAAAGGCAAAAATTTATCTTTCTTTTGAAGAACTTCAATTAACAACTCATTTGCTTGAAAGTGTAAGAAAGTGGATAGAAATTAGGAGAACTTCCAATAAATCTGTCTTATATCTCTAACTATTGCTCTTGTAACTACTATTGTTCTACTACACCGGTTATTAAGTAGAAGAGAATAAAACTTCCATAAAGTTTAAGTCCATGTCTGTTTCTTTCCCCCAAAGAGTATCAACTAATATTCTTAGGAACCATTTTTATCCCTCCTTGATTATCACTGCTTGTTTCTTACATTTTTGCTTACTTTTTTTTTATTTTCACCTCTTCTTTTCTCTTTTACTTTCTTTTCTTTTCTTTTCTTTTCTTTTGATTTTTATAAGTCAAACAGAGAATCAATCATCCCACCAGCTGTTATAAGGAACTGTTACAATATTTCTAGCAGTTCCATCTCAAGCTCCCTATTTCACAAGTCCTTTAATTCTGCCTTTTTTTTTTTTATCTAGTGGACATCTATTTCTGAGATTTTTCATTATTATATTTCAACTATTTCTCTGAGGTTTAGACTTCTTACATAAACATGGCACAGTACCAGATCTGTCATTCTAAAGAACATGCAACTACAATTTAGGTTTTCGGAGAAAAGGAAAAATAAAGCCATGATGTAAAAATCACCTTATCTGTTACAATAAATTGAAACAAAAAAAAAAAGACATGGTTCAACTAAAACCAGTATTTTGTTTTCTTCTGGAAATAACAACTCTGACAGATAACTCTCTGTACAGGAAAAAATTCAGTGTCCTGTTTAATTTTTTGTTTTTCTTTTTATAACCCAGCAGCTCACTGAAGTATTGCCGTCTGCTCAGAGAGCAGCAAATCAATAGCCCACACAGGAGCAATAGGATGGGGATTTTGCTCCTTATTCTCAGATTTGCCAGGGCATTTAGCTGATAGTTTGCTCTGACATTACATGTTCCTCTATGGATGTTTGAGGAGTTCAGTGGCAAAGGAAGTTAAGGAGTTGCAAATAAGTAACCATGTAGTGAATAAGAAATACTTACATGGCTCTGGGATTTGTTACAGTATTTTGGTTTAGGCTGTATATCATTTCACATATCCATTTTAAAAATCAGCAAAGAACCTTAGTCTAAATTCAGCTTTGGGAAGGTTGCCTACCATGAGTGTTAAAATTCCTGCAACTAGCTAGTTGCTCTTACCTTTTTATTGACTGAGATATGTGAGTATCTTATGTTCAAAAGTGATGCATTCATAGAAATCTCAAAGAGAGCTTTTAATGCAACAGTAATTTTCATATTCAACTCCCACCCATTTTACAAAAAAATTTTAAATGTGGTCATTTTTAAGTAATTTTCATTGAAACTATTGCATTCTTTATGAAATCAAATTAGTTTGCACATCACAATTGCACTTCACATGACTTCTCTGTTTTTCAGAGGTTTAAAAATCCCAGAACCTTTTTCCATGCATTCTTAAGCACTGCTTTTTTTTTTAAAAAAAAAAAACAAACAAAAGCAAACAAACAAAAAGAGTATGTCGTGGGAAGAAAAGCTATTGCTCAAGTAAAGTTTAATTTTTGTCCTAGAAACTGAAGCTACTAAATTGAAAAGATGTATCTTGGAAATGAATTTGTGAACTGTAGATTTCAGGCCATTAGTACTAGTTTGGGGTTTGGGATTTTTTTGTGTGTGGTTTTGGGTTTGTTTGTTTGTTTGTTTGTTTTATTTAAGCATTTAATTTGCCAGCGAACATAGAAAAAGGTCTGTGACCACTGGACTACTTCAGGCTTCAGTCTTTTTTGATTAAGTAAGTCTTTTGCTTTTGTGTAACTCTTATTACCTCTGATAGTACCCGTGATATAATGCATTTTCCTGCAAAGCAGGACATTATTTTTACTTTGCATGGGGTGTCTTGCATTAGCTCATATTGTCATTAATCTCTGACCATAGGCAACAAATGAAACTTGAGTTACTATAGTCTTATGTAAATGAGGTTCTGCTGTTAGATTCAGTACTCTCCTGTGAGGTTTCCATCAGGGGCTCCTACTTCATTTTCTGGTTTCATTTTGATCTTGGGAACTGCAGGTATTCAGTTCTACTGGCCACCTGACTATATGACTGATGAAGGCATATCGAATTTGAAGCATCAAAGAATAATTAAGATTGTGAAATTTGGACCAAGATTTGAAAATATGTTTTCCTTAATGTAGTTCTCAATGAGAGATCAGATGGCTTCTGACTTTCCTTTTGGAATATTATCCCAAAGAACTTCAGACAAATATTTCTACAGGTCAAATATTTGGTAAAACTTACTAAGAAATACTCTGCTAAAAATCTGTTCTTGGTGGATTTAGCCATTCCTTTCAGTCATATGTGACTTATAAAGATAGAGATATAGATAGAGAGAAAATAACTAATACAGATAATTCAGAGACACCAGTAGAAAAGGTCAGGATTTAGAAAACATGAGATAAAAGAAAACCTGAAAAGCATGGAAAATACAGTAATGAAGGGTGAGAAAATACTTTAAAGAAGACTGAAGGGATGGAGGAGAGGAGATAGAACATTACAAATATAAAAACACTTCTGCATATAGAAAAAAAATGTATAGAAAAACCAGTTATATTCTGGAAATTGTTATCTGGAAGAAATGCTAGAAATCTTACCACTGAAAACTCAAAGCACCTCAATCTGACCTGTGTTTGGTTCTTAGAAGTATGGTGTAAATAGGAAACCTCCATGTGAAACATCTGGGGATTACTGTGGACTTATACAATCAATGTAAGGGGATGTAATGGGAATTAAAGAAATATGTTTGCCTAAAAGACCATGGAAGTTCCTCTTAGGAGTGCCCTACTGTGTAATGTTTAATTCAGAGAACCTTACAAACATAGACAAAATAATTGTAAGTATTTTTTTGGTATTAGGAAGTTTGAGATTTTAAGAAAAAAAAAAAAAAAGATGAATACATTTTTTTATGTGGATGGTAGGAGGAATTAGAATAGAGGGATATTCCACATGATAGTTTAATACTGTATAGTGAGTTGTTTTATTATGTATAGAAATGTCTCATTGGAAAATAGAGACATCTTCCAGCATATGTTTTTGTCAATGAAATCATATAAAGAGGATCCCTAAATTTAATCAACCTGATCATTTAGTGCTAATAAAAAGCTACATTCTCATTTAGATTAATTATGCAATCACTGAACTGTGTTTCAGTAGGAAGCTGACAAGCCCCTTGGAAGGAATAAATAGAGAACTTTCTGAATTATCACATTCCAACACAGCCTTCTATGACTAAATAATCTTTAACAGTTTTCAGTTCTTCTGGGATTTCTTACCGACCCTCATAAAAATGATCTATAATTTTGAGGACTAATTAATGTTTCTTCTTGGGAAGAAACATGTTCTCAATCAAAAAGTGACCAGATCTGGAACTGTGGTGAAATCTGGCAAAGAAATCTGAAAAGAAAAATGTAATGAAAACTTGTTTTCTAGCTGTTATGAAATGGATCTCCATACCAAGAGATAACGTCACTGCTGCACAGGAGAAATCCAGAAATATAATTTCCTTCTCTATATCGCTATGGTCCAATCCTGCCAAAAGTCACTTTGTGGTACTTAAAAGGTAAGAGTGAGAGGATGAAGGAGAGCACACTTTAAAAGAAGTGACTATTTTCTCAACAGCTTAAAAGGATTTAACATTCATTTCCTGATGACATTATAAATATTGTCTTGGGCAATTCTTAAAACCTAAAGTTGCCTGAGGAATCCTAGTACCCTGATAACAAGCTCACAGCTGTAACAAATACTGGGGGGCAGTGTTTTGTCCTTGTTTATTGGATTAAGTACTTGGTAAAAAAAAAAAACAAAAAAAAAACTAAAAGCCCAATCAACCATACAATAAAATGACTTAGAAAGCTTTTCAGTTTTCTCTAAAGCTGATGTTGTAGATATTGTTATCTATTCACACTTTTGTGGGAGAGCAGAGAAAAAATAATTAATTTACCACACAGTAGCGAGTAATACTATTGTGACAAGTTGAACATAATGTATGCAAGTGCTGTTGAAACTTTTTGCCTCTGAGATTCATGAACAGAGTGCAAGTTCAGCAAATTAAGTGAGCTGCTCATCATTTAATGTAGAGTGACAATGTTAGGTCTATCAAATCTCTGGGAGTTAAATGGCAATTTTATAATCCAATGTGTTGCACAATGGTATCAAAATGGTATTTGAGGATGTTACCTAGACCTCTGTTCCTTGTAACTTTGAGGAAGAGTAATCTGTTTTGCACATTCCCTTACACTCATTTGCACTTTCTGATATGGTTATGGTGTCCATCTCAAAACCCAATTCATCCAATTTGCACAAGTGATTCTTACAGCTTCCCACTCTTCTTCTTACCCCTTATTCCACAATTATATTTAGGCTTTGGAAAATGGGTAGAACTTCAAAATTCACCCTGCTCTTCTGTCTTTTCTACAGTGAGCCATGCAAAGAATAGGGCCTGATGGTTACTCCTTTTAAAGTAACACAGTTCAGAGCAGAGTATCAGCCTCTCCTCAGGACACAGTAATGACATTATTATCATGATTACTCAGACCTCGAACAGCGAGGCAGCAGCACTGACACTGGTAAATTCCATTGCTAAGCACTATGTTTGAAGCTGACAGGGGGTTCCTGGAGCTAGGGAAGCCAGAGGGAGAAAGGGGAGCTGCAACAGGTGTTGGCAGCTCTCGCATATGAGGCTAGAAGACTGACACGGATTGAGGTGTGCTGGGGAAACTGCAGGAGACTTAAATGCGGCGAAACCCTGAGCTACACTCAGACCACAAGAGTGAGGTGCAAAAGCTCTTCATCCGCAGGTGTAAGAAATCAAGCAAGAAAGGAAAGAGACCAGCATGACTGAGTCAAGACCTGCTGGTCAAACTAAAAGGCAAGGAGGAGCTGGACAGGCAGTGGAATCAGGGACAGGTGTGGGAGTACATACTGGACAATCACACACACAGATCAATATGATCAGGTTAATGCCACTTTATTAGCTACAGGGTGTGGTTTATTGTCATCCCCTCTATGCTTATGCTACTTGTAACATTATCATTGGCTAAGCAGCATAAACCCACTCTTAATTGGTTATTATGCAGCAAGCATGCAGAGGACATACAGTGGCGTGCTTACAGAGGCATACAGCGGTCTCTTATCTTTCATATCCTCCTCAGCAACCAGGAGTTGTCTGCTCCATTCAGTCACTCCCTTCTTTTTGCCCTTGAGTGTCCTTGACTGAGGCTTAGGCTTCTTCTGCTAAATAGGCTGGATTGCTCACATGTCCATTCTTTTCTAAGAAATCCTCAACAGACAGGTATCTAGGGAAGAGTACAGAGATGCTGCCTGATTGTGTAGGGATGAGGTAAGGAAGGCCAGTGTAGTGTTGGAGCTGAACTTGGCATAGAATTTGAAGAATAACAAGAAGGCCTTATACAGGTACAACTGCGGGGGAATATGTTGGACAATCACACGCAGACCAATATGATCAGAGTGAATGACAGTTTATTAGCTGCAGGGTGCGGTTTATATAATCATCTCCCCTATGTTTATGCTTCTTGTAACATTATCATTGGCTAATTAATGTAAGCTCACTCTTAACTGGTTATT
>VWZY01009447.1:27988-39131 GCA_013399075.1 Chloroceryle aenea
GAGGTGCAAAAGCTCTTCATCCGCAGGTGTAAGAAAACAAGCAAGAAAGGAAAGAGACCAGCATGACTGAGTCAAGACCTGCTGGTCAAACTAAAAGGCAAGGAGGAGCTGGACAGGCAGTGGAATCAGGGACAGGTGTGGGAGTACATACTGGACAATCACACACACAGATCAATATGATCAGGTTAATGCCACTTTATTAGCTACAGGGTGTGGTTTATTGTCATCCCCTCTATGCTTATGCTACTTGTAACATTATCATCGGCTAAGCAGCATAAACCCACTCTTAATTGGTTATTATGCAGCAAGCATGCAGAGGACATACAGTGGCGTGCTTACAGAGGCATACAGCAGTCTCTTATCTTTCATATCCTCCTCAGCAACCAGGAGTTGTCTGCTCCATTCAGTCACTCCCTTCTTTTTGCCCTTGAGTGTCCTTGACTGAGGTTTAGGCTTCTTCTGCTAAATAGGCTGGATTGCTCACATGTCCATTCTTTTCNTTATACTCTGCTCTGGTGAGACTTCCAGCTCTGGAGTGCTCAACACAGGAAGAATATGGACCTGATGGAGCGGGTCAAGAGGATGGTGACTGAAATGATCGGAGAGCTGGAACACCTCTGCTACGAGGACAGGCTGAGAGAGTTAGGGTTCTTCAGCCTAGAGAAGAGAAGGCTTCAGGAAGACTTATAGTGGCTTTCCAGTACCTGAATGGGGCCAGCAAGGCAAACTGTTTACAAGGGCACGTAGTGACAGGACAAGGGGCAATGGTTTTAAACTAGAGAAGGGTAGACTTAGATTGGATATTAGAAAGAAGTTCTTTACTCTGAGGGTAGTGGAATACTGGAACAGATTGCCCAGGGATGTGGCTGAGGTCCCATCCATGGAAACATTCATGGTCAGGCTTGATGAGGCTCTGAGAAACCTGGTCTGATTGAGAAGGATGTTTCTGCTTACTGCAGGGAAGTTGGCCTAGATGACCTTTAGAGGTCCCTTCCAACACAAGGCATTCTATGATTCTGTGATTAATGCCATGAGCTAAAAGACATCCATCAGAAATCCTGACTTGTCATGCTCTGCAACCTCCTTTGAGCCCTGGCCTGGCAGAGCTCAGGCCCCTAATCAATCTCTGATCCAGTCTGTGTCTATTTCAGACATGTCATAAAATTACCATGTTTACTTCAGGATCATTTCCCCTTTGTCATTGTCTTTAGACTTCGACCATGTCCTGCTATCTTTATTGCAGTATCTCCCTTTTATATTTTAGTACTAGGAAGACATATGGATTATTCAAGGAACAGGTGTGTATATGCAGTTGCAGAAATCATAAAGCTCTTTCTGTTATCACATGGAAACAGAAAGCAATAACTCAGCAACAGTATAATGATAACACAAATTAGAAATTCCATAGTACATCAATATGTATCAATATATATCAGTTATGAACTTTGAAGATCACATGACAGAGGATGATGGTAAATGTTTACTGATCTGAAGACCTGCATGTCTCCTTGTGTTTGAGTCTTCCTTCAGCCCCAAATTTCAGTAATTGCTCTTTCCAGAAAATTCAGCTTATTAGAGTATCGGAATGTCTCGGGGCAATGAAACACACATTGCAGCTGAAAGATCAGTGAGAAAACAGCTTCCTGGGAAAAGCACCCTGTAATTGAAAGGAATGACTAGTTACAAATGAATCATTTGCCTTCCCTGAGAATTATTGTACCTAAGGGCTGTGGTCATTCCCCTTGTTGCTTAACATGTAACATTTGCTTACTGTGATTCCATTAAAAAAGCAAAAAGAGGAGAGAGCAATAGCTATGATTCTTGTGGATTCTATGTTATACTTGGTGTCCTTTTCAGAAAGAGGACAGCTGGGCTGTGGTGGCTGGACCTTGGCTGGATGCCAGGTGACTACCAAAGCTGCTTTATCACTTTATCCCCTTCCCCTTCCTCCTCTTCTCAGCTGGACCAGGGAGAAGAAAATAAGATGAAACTCATGGGCTAAGACAAAAGCGGTTTAATGAAGAAACAAAGCAAAAGAAAACAAGGAATTATTCTCTACTTCCCATCCGCAGTTGATGTCTGGCCCTTTTCAGGAAACAGGGCTCCAAACATGTAGCGGTTGCTCTGGAGGACAAGCTGAAACACACCACCCCCCTTTCCTATATTTTATTGTTCAGCTGACTTTATATGGTATGGAATATCCCTTTCATCAGTTTGGGTCAGCTGTCCCAGTCGTGTCCCCTCCCAGGATCTTGTCCACCCCATCTCACTGCAGGGGGGAATGTTGAAAACCAGCCTTGGTGCTGTGCAAGCCCTGTCCAGCATGAGCCATAACACGGGGGATTGCTCAGTGCCTTTCCAGAACTCAGTGCAAGGCACAGCACTGGGAAGGCTGATGTGGGGGAAATTAACTCCAGCTCAGTCAGACCAAATACATGTGACTATATGGAAATAGGTTTTGATTTGGGGTTTTCGGAAGAAAAGGGTTGATTTTTTGCATGGTTCACCACTTGAATTTTGGATCTGGGCTATAAAATAGATCAGTAACAATCAAGTCACAGTCAGTGTGTCTGTCCAAGCATCAGGCTAAGCCAAGAAAATTGAGGTTTCACTTAAGTTCCCCAGGAGTGGTAAGGTAGAGAATTTTCCTCGGGGTGTTGCCTGGAGATTGTCAGGCTCTGTGAAAGGTTTGTCAAGTCCCCACAGCACTGGACAGTTTGCTGTGCTGCCTTTAAGGCAATCTTCAAATCTTCTTTTATGGTCTGATGCTCAATATCGCTCTATTCCTGTTGCCAGATTTCTGGAGACAGACAGGATATTATTCAGAGAATGATGCTTCTGCTCTGATCTGTTAACCTAAGCCCTCCTTCTCATTCACAATTTTTTAATGCCTTTTGCAATACTCTACATTAGGCTAACTACAGTAAAAATACATTACTACTTAAGAGACTTCAGGACAGTACAGCAGTAAAGGTTTATCTTCTACAGCCTTGATGCTACATTTTAGTATGGCAAGAGATATAAAAACTTTGACTATGGCATTTGAAAGGAGGAATGCCACAGGAAAATCTGCCGTGGAGTGACTGAGGTTCTATGCAGTTACTTGGGTTTTTTGAGGAATTTCTGTTGACAGATGTTATAGGAAACATTTTTTTTGGATAGTGATCTCTGCAGAGAAAATCACAAAAAACTCTTAAGACAGAAAAGCAGTCCTAAGAAAAAAGTCCTAAGAAAGAAGTCAGAGAGTTGTGGTCAATGGGATGGAGTCTAGCTGGAAGCCTTTGACCAGTGGGGACTNAGAGGGAGTTGGAGCTCTTTAGCTTGAAGAAGAGGAGACTGAGGGGAGACCTCATCAATGTTTATAAATACATAAAGGGTGAGTGCCGTGAGGATGAAGCCAGGCTCTTCTCCATGATGCCTGATGACAGTCCAAGGGGCAATGGGTGGAAGCTGAGGCATAGGAAGTTCCATGTAAAGAAGAGGAGGAATTTTTTCACTGTGAGGGTGACAGGCACTGGAACAGGCTTCCCAGACGGGGTGTGGAGTCTCTCTCTCTGGAGATATTCAAAATCTGCCTGGAGGCGTTCCTGTGTGATCTGGTGTAGGTGATTCTGCTCTGGCAGGGGGTTTGGACTGGATGATCTTTCAAGGTCCCTTCTGACCCCGACATTCTGCGATTCTGTGAATGCATGAAGTTTTGCCCAACTGGTGATTTTGGTTGAAGGGACAGGGAACTCTTCTGCCAATATGGAGAGAAGACTATGAGTCTTCACTGACTGCTGTCTAAACACCCCAATGAATTTGCAGACAGTACTTGAAAACCTAGCTCCAAATACTGTAAAGTGTTTCCCCAGGACCTGTGTGCTGTCTTGCCACAGCTGTTGGAGTGTTAGGAATATGGCCAACAAAACAGGGAGACATTTAGTGTAAATAATTGTCTGCTAACTAATTAAAGATGCTTGCTTGTCAAAGCTCCTTTACCTGATTCCCTTGCTGAAGCTGGAACAGTCAGACTGCTTCATCAAGATCATGTCACAGCCATAACTCTCATTCAAAGCTCTGTTGGCCTAGCACGAAGCATGGCTTCCTATTGGTATCTACCCAGTAGTGCCACCTTATCACCCACCTGCTTCCTGGTAGGACTTTCAATAAACTCTTCATCACCTTCCTCAAGGCAGCAGCACAGGAGTAGCATCTGACTCTCCTCAGCAATTTGTATTTTTGAACAGGAGTAATTCAAATGTAGAAAAATAAGTTCTTCCACTTCTACCTATCTTGAATTTCCTAGAGCTGCCTGCGCATCTAAAAAAGCAGCATAAGCATGAAGATCTGAAGTCTTAATTTCTTCACAGTTTCATAATACCCATACAAAAAAACATTTCTCCTTTCTTGGAGTCATGGCTGATGGCTCTGGGCATATTGGGTTTCTGCTAACTTGTGATATAAGGGGTGTTTTATGTTTCAGCTTTGCTTATTTGTCTGACTTGCTGTTGTACCTCCTCTTCTCAGTGTACATACCTTGTGAAGTGAGGCAGTCACAGAAACACAAACTGAAGTAACACAGTAACTTTTCATTTGCTGCCCCAAACATAAGACCACTTTCTCTCTTAGGACCTTTTCTCTTCAATACACCACACACCTACAGTCAGTTCCCGTTGCTGGTTATTAGTTGTTATGTTTCCTGCGGTTCATCTATATTGAAAGACAAAAATAAATATTAAATATTTAGGAACAGATGGGGATAAAAGCAAACATTAGCAGACTCAGAAGGTATTGCTTATGCACTCCCAGGAGGGAATGGAAGGCACATAAGACAGAGATCTGCATGTTTAAATTATGCTGCCTGTGCTACAAGCACTCATGCAACTTTTGTTCTATATGCATGGGCTGAAAAAGGAGGGCATTATTCAAGACTGAACTTTTTACTCCTTTTTTTTGTTTTGTGCTATGTTTTCTAGCAATACTGAAAATGCTGTTTTTCCTCCCATGATTAAACCAGGGTCTTGCACTACCAGGGACTACATGGCAATCAGGGACACCACAAAGCCCCCAGAGCCCTCCTATCAACTCCACTGGTAAAATGCCAAACCCACTACCTCCACTAACACTTCTTTCATAACTTCATCGAGATCAAATGTTCAAATAACTATTTTAATTATTATTCAGAGAAAAGCAATACATGCACAACAGTCATAACTTTTACTTTCTCTCACTCTGACATCTACACCTTGTTACATATGTAACTGAAATAATGCACTGTAATACCCTGTAACCACAGCCAGTGTGTGTTATCAACTCTGAGAAGGTAGACCTTTGAAATACTTATATATGCTCCTTCTTCCCATGTCTGTCAGTCATATTCATTTCAGGAGCAAAGCTGATGGTCAGCTGGCAACCTGCTCAAAAAGCTGATGAGGAATAAGAGGTGAATTGGTGGGGGGGTATACATGTCTTGGGTACCTGATCAGTAAGCAGTGCTTCTCACTTAATGTAAGGAAGAAGGAAGGAAGATGTATACCCATGCAAATGTTGTCTGTATTCTCATTATCAGATTATAATTGTTGGCTGTAACTCAGGGCACATCAGTAAGTCAGAATGAGTTCTTCTTCAACAGCCATAAACTTATGTGCAGTCGGCTTCACTGTACAGAAAATGTGGAGGTATTGTAGAAATGTAACCAACTTATTTCCTTTCCCCACTACAGAAATTTGTTTAAGCAATTTGTTGTTTCTTTTTCTTACAATACAAGATCAATGATATGCAAAGAGGGAAAAGCTATCTGAAGTAGTAGGAAGAGGTTCTACTGAAGCTGGTCCTTTTCTTCATTATCTTCTACTGAAGATGTGATGAGATCTATTTTTACTCATATTCTGCTGAAGTTCTGCATTTTTCTTATTGGCTTTTTTCCTTCCCCTAGGTTGTCTATTGCAAACTCAATTTGCTCAAAGCTTTTTTTGGGGGGAAACCCCCCCCCCCCCCGAAGTATTTATTATTTCTGTAGCTTCCACAAGATGTGAAGTGATTCTCACAGTTAACAAAACAGGTTCTTTATTATGTCAGAACATTCCAGTTCCTCATGGTTTTCCTTTTGTCTTCAGTATCCCAAATTCAATTGTTTTTGAAAGTCGTTAACTAAATATCCTTTTATTACATTTCATAGTATATTAATTTCTCATTTGTAACGAGTAGCATGTATGAATTAAATAAGTATTCTTATAAAAGCATAGAAATGAATCTGGTACAAAACTAATAAAAAAGCATTATGTTCCACAGGCCATATTCCATTGAGCATCATAGAATATCTGTATAAAAAGTCCTGCCTTTCACATAGGGGTAAACTTAAAGAATTTGGACTTGTATTCTGATGCAGACTTTTAGCTTCTAGCTTCTTTTGTGTGTTTGTTTTTTATAAAGACAACTCTCTCCTCTTGAAAGTCTTTCCTTACATTTCTGTTTTGTTTATTATAGCCTATATATTTAATTGCCAAACCATAATTAACATTTCATTTCTGTTTTCATTATTTACTATATTAGCAGCTGCTTGGTTAAAATCTTCCCACACAACAAAGTGCAGGTCAAAATAATCAAGTGCAGCTCAGCATTTTTCTATTTATGTTATTAAGAATTGATCCTTGTAGGCAGGAGGTAAATATATTTGAATAGGTTACTGAATCATTGCCTCCTAAACACAATTGATAAATGATAGTGAACTTACAGTCAAATTAAATTTTTAGCACCAGAACATCCAGTGTTAGCAAAATTGGAGCAGAGGAATTGGAGCTTTCTCTTGCAAAATCTCTTCCCAGTTACTCTGTCAAGAGCAGCTTTTAACTTGTCTTTAACCAGGAATTAATGTTTCCTTAAATCCAGTGATCTTTGTGGGTCAGATGTACATGGAAGGTTTTGTGTCTCTCCAGTTAGGTCTACATTGGCAAGTAGTGTGGACCAGTATGAGCAGATTCATAATGTAAATCAATTGGTGCTGAAGACCTGATGTCCACAGGATGTGCATCTCGGGGAGTTGT
Organism: Chloroceryle aenea; assembly: GCA_013399075.1. NCBI lineage: Eukaryota > Metazoa > Chordata > Aves > Coraciiformes > Cerylidae > Chloroceryle > Chloroceryle aenea. The sequence continues at coordinate 35,014 of VWZY01009447.1, forward strand.
AGCTCAGATTAGGTCTAGAGTGATCCTGTGGACTGTCTGAGATCAGAGAGTATCCAGAAGTGCTCCAGGCTGCATCTTCCAGTTATTCTTATGCTCAAGAAATTGAGCTTGACCAAGATGTCTAACTGATGTCATGGTGTTGGGTCATAGGCTGGACTTGATGATCTTGGAAGTCTATCCAGCCTCAGAAATTCTGTGATTCTGTGAAGATTACCAAATAAACTTGTACACATTTTCTAACTGGACAAGTCAGAGAAATTCAGTGATTGCAAATATTTATTGTTGAATTTTTTTCTCACCTTTGTTGAGCACTTTTTACAGTCATTCTTACATTGATCAGATCTGTATTTTCCATGTGCCATTTGAATGATGAAGCAGATAATATACTGCACATATTATTTCTGTACTATTTTTCTGATCACATTTCAATTTTTCTTTAGCACTGGCTGTTGGCTTTAATTGTGTTAAGCTCAACTAGGGTGAGATATTATTCAGTAAAAAGCAAACAAGCCTAAGTCTTCTGCTTTTTTTATATATATATATATTCAAAGGTGAGGATAAATGTTATACTGATGCAAATTGCTTTTACTTGAAGGTAAACAAATAATATAGTCATTTGTGGCAAATCATTTGGGGTCAGTGACTGATTTTACCCAGGGGAACTATTGCAGAACCTGCTTTTTGTCTGTACCTGCGCTTGATGGGGAAAGCATGTTGAGATAGGTAGCTGCATAAAGTGATGATCAAACAGAGTGACTTTTGATGTGCTCTTCCTTAAAAGCATGTATATCTTCAATTTCTCCTCTATCAATGAAGGTTTTTTTAAAAATCTTTGGCTCCTGTAACAATCTTGATATAATATTCTTAAATATCGCTGATGTCATTGTTCATCCACGTAACTTCTCAGAGTTTTGATATCCATCTTACAACAACAACAAAAAAGAAAATATTTTCCTTTTACATTCTAACAGGATTTTTTTGATGAGAGCAGTAAGGCCAAGGTCTTGCTTTGCCTTATAATCTCTTCAGGCTTAGATAATAAAAGCCTAAACACTGAAAATCCACAGTCCTAAATTGCCTCAGTCTCTATTCTCTCCCCCCAAAAAAATTTCAGTGGAAGAAAGTTTGGTGAAAGTTATATCTTCTCAGTGCTCAGGGACCTGCTGAGTGTGTCTATCTTAAGGGTGGTTTGTGAGTCAGAGTATCAAACAACCTGCATTTCTTTTCATATGCCTATTGTATGATGCCAAGGACTCTTTCAAATATGCTGCTGGCACGATATTGTGTACATAGAGTTTCCTCTCATTTTGTTGTGATGTTATGGGGTAACAGCTTTGGACAAGACGTGCATGGGTATTGCTGAGGCTGCTCAGATAGGAGACTTCAGCGATTTTTGGTTTCTGGAAACCTGTGTAGACCTAGTGCAGGAATGCAAATTGTTCTGTGTGGTTATGCATTTTCATAGAGCATTATGGGTATGTTGTTAACAACATTTAGTGGTACTACAGTTCTCTTTTTTAAACAAATACTTTTAATAAACACTTCTTACCCTTATAAGCCTTCCACTGCTTTGTGTCACATATGTTAATGGATAGGAAGGGATTCTTTCTGTAAGTCAAGGGAAAAAATCTATTCTTTTCACTTTTTAAAACCAATAGAAGGCAATTTATGCTGAAACAACTGAACATTTTTTTATATATTTTTGGGAAAAAAAAAAGGAAAAAAACGCAGACCTCTATGCTCTGCAGTTTTCCAGTATAAATAAATCATAAATCCTGTGGTATAAAACGATGTTTTTTTTATAAACTTGTCCCTTCAGTTATCACTGAATTTACCTTATGATTGCACAATGTGATAGTTCTCTTCCCCCTATTACTTGTACATTTTCTGAGATAACATGTGAAACTTCTACTTTTTTACTTAGCTAGCAAATAAAGTGCTCCAGACTTCAAGGAAGTAACACCTCTCCCGCTCCAACAGCTTTTCATTTCAGTGCAAATACCCACCACTGCAAAAATGAGAGCAGAGGGAGGTTGGTTGGTTTGCTTTTAAATAAGGGAAAGCATTCTATGGATAAATTCTACCAGTTAGGAAAAATAATAATCTATTTTTCAATTGTCCACTGTTTGCTTGTTCTAGAAAATCAATAATGCTAAAAGAGCAGCCTCTTTCCCCAGGTAAGAAGTGCCCTATTGAGAGGCAAGAAAGACATAAGCCTCTGACACTTGTTGATTGACCTGAGAGATCATGGGTTTTGGGCAGTGAGTTTGCATGTATCACTTACTGGATGAAGTCTGATAAGGGATACAAGTAAGAGTACAATGATGTAGGCATAAAATCTGTAAATAAACAGGCCTCAGGTACACCACTGGCTATGGAGCTATGTGATTGTCGCAGAATGTTCAATGTTTCTGTGCTACAGCACACAAGCACTTTATGTGCTGCCTTTCAGTGACTTCTAAGAGAAACAGTTTTGTAAATATTAAGTGCTTAGAGTTAAAAAAAAAAAAAAGGACAGATAAATGGAATATCATCTTCAAATGGAGTTTTGTATCTTCTTCCTCTGTTTCTCTCCAGGTTGTGATGGGACAGAGTGGGTGAAATCTGCACTGTCTTTGGTAGCTGGTTCAAGGAGTACTGCAATATAAAGAGAAGGTTGGTTTTAGGAGCTGTCGGGTGATAGAAATACTTACTTCCCCAGTAAATTCACCTCTCTATTATCCAGATGTGCAATGGTGTTGGGGAACATGAGACACCTGCAACTTTTTTCATTTTGTGTATGCAGGTATGGAGAGACAGAGAGAGATAATGTTAATTTTTGTTTTCAAAGAAAGAAAAATGCTTAGGGCATTTTCAACAGCTTTATGGTACTTTTGCCTGTACATATACTGTAGCTACTTCATACCATGCACTTTTTGGTGACACAAACCTAATCACCTATAAAATACTTTGTCTTGCAGTAAAGTTGCTGTGAAAGAGGTTTTCTCAATTCATACTTTGTAGGGGAATTCCTTGTTGAACAAGGAATTGCGATGGCCCTTTACGGATTGGACAACCCTGGCTAAGTTAGCGTGAGTCCTGAGTGTTCTTAAGATCACTGTGAAGGGCAGAAAGGAGGGAAGCCTAGCACTGAGCAGGCAGGAGTGAGGAATGTGAAGGAGCTGTATTAACTGCAAGAGAGGTGTGTACAGAACATGTATCCGGATGCATATAACCAATTACCTAAGAGTTTGTGTGCTTGTAACTGCTACTCAATGAAAGCAGTGAATGTACCCATGGACAGCTTGGAAGACTACATAAGCAAACTGTGTAGGAGAATAAACGAGGACGACATGCAGCCATATTGGTGTGATTGTCGTTACTTGGCTGGCTCCCCATAGGGACCCTCTTCGTCTGGCATCCTGAACAGGGACCCTCTTCAATACTTGGAGAAATGAGGGATGGAAAGAGTGAGAGCCACAGTCATATCTCCTATAGTATTAAGACAATCTTGTTACTATGTGTACTTGGTTTTACTAGTAATTTCTTTGTTTTGGAGGTGTGTGTCATTTTTTGATGTGTTTTTTATATAACACAGAGGAGTTCAGTTTTCAGTGTTTGAAATTGAGAGATCTGATCCATGTAAACTTTAATTTTAAAGATCTATCTGCAGCTATAAACTAATATTGCAATAAAGCATGAGTTTGTTTATGTCTTCCATTACACTTACCTGAAGGGATATGGAGGTGTACAATGCAGTGTAAGAGAGTCTCTATTCAGGGGTTCATCCTGGGTTTATAGCAGTGAGAACACCCCATGGTTAGAATCAGTACCAAGGATTGGTAGGCAGACCAAGGCCACTGATGGATCTTTTCTACCATATCAGGGGGGTGCAGAAAGTAAAAGGCAACACCTGCAGGGAATTGTGGACAGGACAGGTGACCTTAAACTGACCAACGAGGGATTCCATCCCATATACTTCATATTCAGTATAAAGCTGAGAGATCAGGAGGGTTTCAGGGCTCCCTCTTTTTGCCCTCTTGGACCACATTGCCAGCTTTGCTCAGCTTGTCTAGGCACCTCTTTCAGTTGCTTCCTCAGAGCATGTGAGAGGGTCTCTGTCCATTCTGTCTTCAATC
>VWZY01009453.1:1003-43973 GCA_013399075.1 Chloroceryle aenea
CTCCATGAAGTCCCATGCTTGGTGATGGGAGGATTCTCTAATGAATGATGTTCTACTCCAGAAACCAAGACACTCCATTGCTTTTTAGAAAACACTGTTGATATTTCCCTTGTACTACTTTCTATCTGTGAGTGTTTGAAAGCTACAATTGTATGCAGTGTTTTAATTTTCCTGAGAATTATGGGAAGATGGGAATACATTGTCATAGCTGATGCCCAAAATTCAAAGCTTTGTCTATTTTCAGAACTGCTGTCTGGTAACTGTATAGGCTTTAGTAGGAACTACGTCTTGCAATGTAATGTTGGCTGCTTTCATGTTTGTACTATGCAGTTGCATGAATACTGCATGAACAATGTGTGTTTGTAGTGGAAGAATTGGTATAAAACTTAAAGCATAAAGGTTAAGCTTTTTTGTTCTGAGTCTACTTCAAAGCTGGTTCATGGCACAACCACAACTCCACTGGTTAATGCCATCTTCCTGCCATTATATACAGGCAGACACTACCCAGCTGCCTAGAAGGCTGTAAAGAGCAGTTACAGTTACATGGAAGTTGCAGTGAATAGAAGAATACATAAAAGTAGGGGACATAAATGTAGATCTCAAAGTACTACTGAACTTTATAGCTTATTTCTGCAGCCTTAACTGCAGTAAATTTTGCTGAAATGAATGTAACTTCCAAGGGCCTACCTCTGCTTTCCTCTTACAAGCTTTCAATTGTGTTTTTGTAATTAAGCTATAAATGTTAAAGCTACTTCAGCTACACTTTTTAATGTACCACAGGTAGTCCACCTGTCATAACTGTGGTTCGATTGTCATAGATCTTTTTCTTTGGTGTGCTGCATGACAAAAAGCTACTAACATGGCAGAAAAATCCTTGATAATGGCATCTCAAGTTCTCTCTATGTAGGGGCATAATGTGTGTTTCTACTACACGTTAAAGCAAAAAAGTTTTAATAGTGAGATGATAGAGTGTCAGTGTCATGTGAGAAATATATTTTTTGATATTATTGATACTGATTTCTGATATATCAGTGAAAGTGTTTGAAGCTGTAACATCAATAAAAGTTGTAGTGATTATGGTGGCTATCATAATCCAACATGGAGGTGGTACCATATGAGTTTCCAGCTACAGCATTAGCAATTTCAGGGTTTTTCTGTACTAGGAATAATATGTCACTCACCAACAGATAATGAAAACTCTGTTAGTAAAGCCAGTGTCCGAGCATATTGTAAGGACGACATAGACGAAAAATTAATTTAATAATTCTTAATATCATGACATTTGGACCACTTTATATAAATGTGTAAAAGCAAAATATAATACTCTAGAGGAAACAGCTTCACACCAAAACATGCCTTTACTGACTTTGGGTAACATCCATGCACTTGAAAGCAGAAACATATTCACCATAAGAATATTTCATTGCCATGTTCAGCTCCTACCAGCCCACTCCCTTCCTTTTATATCAGTGCAGAGCAAATAGGCTTATTCCTGGAATTTGCCTTGTGAGAAGTACTTTTTCTTGGTCAGCCTTTTTTGTAGAGACCATCTTTTCCTCCAGTTTTCAAACACATTTCTTAGGGCCTAGATATTGTCAAGCTCTCAGGCACTTCTCTCATTAAAGCCATGGATGCTCCCAGATTTTCCACGAGGAGTAATAGTTTCCAACAGCACAGGGACTAATAAATCTCTCTTGGGTTGAGAGCATCCCATTTAGCATTCAGCCCCACTTTCAGTATATCACTCTTGCAGAAGCATAGACGTTCATACTTATTCATACCAAGGATGCTCATGCCATGACCCTCGATCTTTCTGCACTGTGTCTCTCTCATTTGTGCAGATATTCTTCTCCAAAAATAAATCCAGTGGGTTTTGTATTTTTTTTATTTGCCCCCAAACAGGTAACCCAGTGTCCAGATGACCAGTGGTGTTACCTTATTTTCTTCATAGACTTTTCACACTGTTACTTAGATTGTTAAGAATCCACCTGCCTCATCCGGTAACCCCATAGCAGGTCTACTGGATGAGGATATTTTATCAAAAAGGCAGGTTCTGAGGCAGCAGAAGAGCAATTTCATCATTTAATAATTTTTAATCACTATGGATCTGATTGCACGAAAGACTCCAAATCCTAATTCTAAGATATTGCACGGGATACTATTTTAGGCTAGGTTACACATATTGAAGTGCCCTGGAAGATCTTTTTTCCTCCCTGAATAAAATCTGTATTCTTATATACATATGAGAATGAACGATCAGGAAAAAGCAGTCTCTGTCCTAATCCAGAGCCTCACTGTGGGATAGTTAGAGCAACTACTATTTCAGGCAATGCCCTGAAAAAGCCCTGTAGACAGCTGTTTTCCAAGTGCAAGTCCTAGATCACATGGGTCCTACATCAAAACAGTGCAAGAATCATTCTGTCCAAAACCAGGCTTGAGAGAGAACACCTCCATGAAGCTGGTGTTCACCATCGATTTTAGAGCCTGTCTGAGTGGCCATGCAGCACTGAGCCAGGGGAGCCAGCATGAACCTGGTGGTTGCTTGCCACGGGGTGGCTTCAGCACGTTGCAGACACTGATGTGCCTCTTTTAGCATGGCATAAATGTTTTCTTCTGCATGGGGAGATGTATTACCAATGCTCACTAATTGCTTGCAGACAGTCTCTAAAGTAGCTGTTGATTAAATGTAATTTAGATCTGTCTAGTATCAGAAATGCCTCTTTTTGAATGTTTAGTCCTCAGTGCTTGTTCATTATTAGCCTGCACTGTATTCCTGTCTTCAGTGTGAAGGATGGATAATTTCAAATCTGTGTGTTTGGAACAAGAAATTTAAATTTGAACTTCACTGTAGTCTTCTTGTATTTTAAATTCCTTCCAAGTTTGGCCTCAACTGCACAACATACTTACTGAGACAAAACCAAAAGGACAATAATTTTCACTAGAGCACACCTGCAATAATAGCTCACAGCATTTAATTTTTCCCTTGGTTTCCTAGTAGACTTTGTTTTGACACCTGCAAACAACCTTTTCCAAATTAAAGGGAGCTTTTTCTCTCCATGTCATTCCGCCACCCAGGTTGAACTGACAAAGTCCAGCTAAGACACAGAGCAATTATAAACACAGTTTTCCCTGTGCTTGTGCTGTTTTTAGCTTTGCTGCTCTCCCAAGGACAAACCTGTGCCTAGTGTTTCCAGCTTAGCATGCAAACTTAATAAAACCTGACAATTAGATTGAGCAACATAAAATACAAATAAGGGATCCTTTCCAATGTGATTGGACTTAAAGATATTAAATTGGCTTGTTATTCTTAACTGTTTTTGTTATTGTTGTTTAACACAGTGATCATAACGTGTATCTGGAATGATAAACAATAATTGGCTCTAGGCAGCCTTTTCTCACAGAGACAAAAGAACATTTGTTATTGCTGTACTTCTTTCAATAAATACATTTGTAAGCTGGAACTCAGCTAAGCTGCCCTGAAAAGAGGCACATTTTTCTTCAGAAACATAGAAGAGTTCAAGTTTATAAGTGGGCATGTAGACTGAGGGAAAGGCTTTTCATATTAAAAAATATTATCTGTGTTCATGCAATGCTGAGAAGTATCTCACCAGGAAAAAGTTAGTCTGAATTTAATTCTATAGCATTCTGTGATTTCTGTAGAAAAGAATAGACTTAGCATAGATGTAAATCAGGTCCTGATTCAGCCTATAGATGGTTTGGGGATTAATATTCCTTATTCCTGTATGGTTGTCTAATACTACTCAGGCTCATTTTTAGATTTCAAGACTTACACCACATGTTTCTGGTTGTTAGCTTGCTTTCAGTTCTTTGTGGGAAAAATTTACTTCATTTTAAATATATTGATCGAATATTTCAATATATTGAAACATGTGTTTTACAGTGATATTCTCCAAGATTATGGATAGCTCAGAAGTAAAATGCTTTATTTAAGGGTAAGTATATTTCTTTACTGTGTTGCTTTCTTTTGAATAACAAGAATTCAGTTGTAGATGTTTAGATTTGGGTTCTGGTGGTTTGTTTGTTTGTTTTGTTTGTTTGTTTGCTTTTTTTATAATGTGTTCTTGTTTGTTTGCAGTAGCAATGGAATATTTTACACTATGTCATGAAACAATTTCAATCATTATCTAGAGTTTCAGGGATTTATTTCATAATTTCTAGACGATCTTATTTAACACAGTACATTTTAGACTGTACCAGACTTCGAAATGAGTATGTGGTCATTCACCATGCTGTTTGGGTTTATTATATTTCCAGATAATTTAATATAATCATAGTTAAGTTGCTTCCATGGGAGGGAAAAGGAAGACATGGAATACCATTTTTTTACAAGGTGTTTATCTTAGAGAGAGAAATACTGAAAAATTATGTCAAACTTCCATTATTCCCATTAATGAATTTTATTCATGGCTTGTTATTTTGTAGCAAGAGATAAAAGCAAGTATGAATTGCCTTTAAAAAATTGTTGTATCATTTGTTTGCAAAAGAAATGATTGTTCTAAAGGATTACGAGTTCACAGCCTCGTTTATTGACTAAATACCTCTTTGAAGACAGGCCTTAAGAGACTGCAAATGAATCTTTGGGATATCGTTTAAGATTGTCTGGCAGTCTTAATGAAGTCAATGTCCCTTGCCCTTGGTCTGTATTTCTGTTGACTTCAGCAATCATTAGATGAGTCCCATGATGACAAGCACTTGCAGTAACAACAATTTTTGTAAACTCTTGTGAGTAGCATTTTATAAAACGAGTATGCTCAGCTGATTGTGGATCTGTCCTAAGCATTTTGGAGGCCCTGCACACAGTGCTAATTAGTGCCTCTACATTCCCAGAGACTCACTGCTTGAATCCTGTACCTTCGCTTCAAGTGTTAGTGGTATGTATGCTGCAGCTCAGAGTGGTCAGAATCTGGAAAAGTGGGTGGTTCCTCTTCTTTTTATGCGACCCATAGGATTTCATTTCATAATATAGGAAATGCCCTAGCACATTCATGTCCTAAGTCTTCTGGCAGAGCTTGCTCTCACCAACAGATCTTGGATGATCCTGAAGGCATAACCCCTATGTCCAGCCACATGACATCACTGGGCATGAGGTAGCAGAAAGCCAGCAAGAACTGGGCTAACAACAGGAAAGGTGGTGTATCTTTAATACTTTTCATGGTCTTTGTAACCAAGTTTTGGTTGACTTTGTTCATTTTTAAAATTTTAAAAATTATTTAGCATCTGAATGGATTTTTAAAATCTGTTCTGGTACATTTTATTTTAAAATACAGAAGAATAATAATAGGAAGAATCTTTTGATGCTGCATATTATAGCATTATGACGTAGAAAATTGTTTGTTGAAAATTTTTGCAATAATAAAGGAAAATTTTGAAAAGGTGGCAATCTGCACTTCTAAAAGACCTCTGCCAAGTTAGACTGCTTTTACAAACCTGTGCTAAAGCAGGTCATTACCAGCTGTCTTAGACCTGACAACTTAGTTATACTTCTAAGATACTGTTAGCTCATCGTATTTGAGGTCAGCTGATATGTTCAAACCAGTATGTGCTTATTGGCTCAACTTCTATTCTTTTATGTTTACTTTTAGTTAGTCTTGTCATATGCTCAAGATCTGTAGGCATGAGATATGATTCTAATTTTTTAAATTTTTTTTTAAATATGTCAAAGTGGAGCTAGTGCACAAGCCTAAGAGCTGTTGTGTGTCCTCCATAATGCAGGTTAGCCCTTTAGTGCACTGGTTTGAAAACCTTCTTTTTTACAAAATGGGCTCTCTGAGGTACTTGAAAAATTCCAGTATCTTTTTATCTGAAACAAGGACATAAAAAGCATCTGGGAATAAAATATAGCTAATCGGATGAGATACACACTTTGCTTTCTCCTATGTAAAAATAGAGATTACTATTCATTTTGAGAGTATATGATGCAGTAGAGTTCACTTCCAAAATAACTATAGCTTATGCTCCAGAAGAGTTACAAAGCTGAGAATGCTGCAGTTACCTCCTTTGCCAACATTATTGAAAGAGGTATCAAGGTAGAGAGCAGATGTGTGTGCTAGGATTTAGATTATTTTTCAGTGATTATCAACATTCTCCTATGTAGTAGACCTTAATCATGGAATAAATGTATAATCTTAATTTTCAAATAAGAACAGAAATCAACCCTGCAAAGACCATCCTAAAAACATCAACTAAAAATTCCAGTAAGTATACATTTTAAAACTGTTTCAATAAACTACCAGTGTGTTAGACTTAGCAGATGTCTTTTTTACAGTTTTTGTAAATATTTACAGTTCTAGCAAGGTAGGTGAACACTTAACCTAAGTGATTTTTCTGTGCTTGCAGCCATAAATTGTTTGTGATTCATATAAATATCTTTATATGCCAAGAAATGCTGCCAAGTGGTCAGCTATTTAGAAACACCTTGTATGAAAATATAGGTAGGGGATTTTGTTTGTTTGTTTTTTAGTTGTGGGTTTGGGTTTTTTTGAGGTTTGTTTTGTGGTGCCTTTTTTTGGGTTTGGGTTTTTTGTTTGTTTGTTTGTTTGCTTGTTTGTTTTTTGTTTTTTTTTTCCCCTCTTTTTTTTTCTATGACCTGAATTAATGGAATTTTCTTCTTAGCAAGGAATACTATGTCTTTGGCATCTGTCTTAAATGTACCTTTTATAGCTGTAAGACAAATTTATTTTTCTGAAGTCATAAACTGTCCTTCACTTCCCTGAGTCACCCCTAAAATAATCAAATTTAGGTTAAGCCTTTCTCCTAGCTTTGTCCGCTGCTGAGGCTCCATGTGGCCTTGACACTTCCTCCCTTACACTTTTCAGATCTGTGTTTCCCAGAAGATGTGGGCTAAGGAGCTGGATACTTCAACTTCAAATGGGCACATTCACTTTCTCTGAGCAGCACCTGGGAATCCCAATGTACCAACAAAGTAATGTGTTTTACGAGGAAAAGGTCAATATTTTCCAAATACCTTTTGTCCATATAGGTGTGTTGCAAGTACACAACTTTCTTTCAGTTTTTAAATATTGCATTTTTGTTGTTGCAGAAGAATAAAATGTGCCAATAAGTAATATCACAGAAATTCTTCTGGAGAACAGAAGACTTGGGAAATAGATCACAAAACACGTGCACCCAGTTTTATGAAATTATGATTCATAGCTTATAGCTGCAAACTTTCAATTTTTTCACCAATTTGCTGTTCTGGGTTTGATTGAGAAACTAGCTCTTGAGCAAAAAATCTAAATTTAGCTTTTAAAGTCTCAGAGTTGTAAAAATGAAGGTATTATGTATATATAAAAGTTACATATTTTAGTCTTTGTCCATGTAACAAGCTACCATCCAGAAACACCTGAGATGACAGCAGAAAGCTTTATTTTTCAGTGAGCCATAAAAATGACTAAACAGCATAACAGTTAACATTATGAGTTGCAGTTAGGTATCGTGATACTAAATGTAGAACGTGGCAATAACTTTTCAGGATGTCCAAGTTATCTATCAAGTGTACACTTTTATACACTTGCATACACTATTATATAGTTTATTGCTTTAATACTGTTCTGCTAGATAGGTCACATCATACTGTGATGAAATTCCTTTCAAAGAAATTCTGACAGTATAATGAAGAACTCTTGTAAATTACTTAATGATACATTTCTTCAGCTTAAACTGAACAATTGTACTTGATATTTTGCTAGCTGAGAATATATAAAAGGAGAATAATTTTGATCATAAAACCCAGCTTGTATGTTTTTGAACTATACACACGCTTAAGGGCAAAACCAAAATTATTTGAGTTTAGTTTTGAAACTGTGTATTGCAAACATCAATAAAGAGTTTATGTGGGGAATAAGAGATTCACTGTATGGTATTGTAATTCAAAATATCTTGGTGTGTAATTGCTGGCCTAAAAGCTTGTTGCATGATTGATGACTCTGTAACCATGTTATTCCTCAAAGCCCATTTACAATGCCATGAGAAAATGATGCAACAAAACCAAACACCATTTGTTGCACTTAAAAATAAATTAGGTGGGATAAGAAAGTGCAGTACTGAGTTTGGGCTTACTTTCAACTATTCTCCATGTCATCTTCTCAAGCTTTTCCCCTCTTGGGATTTCTCTGCCTATTGCTGTCATAAAAACCTAAAAGAAAATGTCACCATTCTTTACAGTATTGAAGTCTAACAAATATTAGACTGAAATCTATTTGGTTTAGTGAATGTTTTAATTAAGTTATTTTTGAAGTTATATTGATGAAATTAGATTACAGAGATCACTTCTTGGAGAAAAGTGGATTGCTGAGGTGACAGGAGTGTAATGAAGAGAGTTTCTGCGATTTTATTACCAGTTCACTAGATTAAAAAAAAAAAAAAAAGAATAAAAACATTGTTTAAATATCACAGTTCTTTTTCTAATGAACACTCAGATGAAAACAGACAAGTATGTTGCATAGTCTCTCCTAGTTTAATTGTAGTTCTTTCAAATGGCAACAGAGAAACATATGAACATCATATTTGTCTCTTCTTCCAAGTGAAGAGACCACCATTGTTTACTCAGAAGCACAGGGTCATTCATCTCTCTCTGTTTATCCAAACTGAAAGGTTGCTTTCTAAAAATCATGGAGACATGAAAATGCAGAGGTACTCTCACCATTACTGATTTTCTTATGGCTGTTCGACATTTAACTTCCTGGGCTGAAAGTTGGAAGTGAGCAGTTTGGCAAGATGAGAAACAGGAAAGACAGATCTATCCATTCTGCAAAGTTCATGACAGGTTTTTCTCAAGTTCTTTGATGGTTGGAGTTGGTTTTTCTTTTTCCGTACTAGTTCTTCCACCGTCTGTGCAATTTCCATTAATAGTTGTGAGTGATTTGTGTGTCTAATTCTTCATGCACAGTGTTGAAAATCTACCCTAAAGCTATGAAAAAAATAATGGAAAAGGCATGTATAATTGAATATAGTCTTAATCGCTGGAACGTTGAAATCCACATGGCTTGGAAGACTTGAAAGATTTCTTGTTTTAGAAGAGTTGAATTGAAAAGCACTGTCATTTTCTTTAAATACATTCTTTTGAATAAAACATCCATTCCTGGCGCCAGCAGCAAGCTTCTAAACATGTTCAAGATGATGTGACTGATAACAAGAATGCTTCTCTCAAGATGTTTCTAATTTCATCTCTTTGTTTCAAGAATGTTAAACTTCCAATGTGATATATGATATAATAACAAATATTTAAACCAAAGATTAGTATTTTCTTAAAACTGTACAGTAACTGGAACTGAATGGAAATCTGAAAGCTAGTTTCTGACACCAGAATGTGGGTAAATTGTAGAATGTACTGCTTGTGTACAAATTAATTGCCACTTAAAACTGCAATGATAGGTACTTTTCCAAATTAAATAAGTAATTGACTCTCTTAATTTAAGTAAAGTTCTTTACAGTTTGACTGTAGCAGCACATAATTTCAAGTGTTAATGGATTTATTAAATTTGTATTGATATCATAATCCATGTAATTTTCACCTGATCTGAGGAGGATACATTTCTTTTGCTTGGATGCCAGTCAAGTCTAGTACCTATCAGAAAAATAGAATCAAATAGTTATAAATATTCTATCTCTATCCCCAAACCTCAAAATTAAGTAAGAAATGTTGGCTTTCATGGCTTCCTTTAAGTCTTTACGTGAGAGCTTCCAGCTTTTGAAAATTGTAATGTTCAACATCTGATTTGAGATTAAATTACTCCTCCGTTTACAAAACTTTCTGTCATTATACAAGAGATGCATAATCTTAATCATGTTGTCTAGGTCAGAAATGGTCCATTTCTATGTGGAGAGAGCCTGTACCAAGGAAGCATGTCATATTTGTTAAGGAAAGAAGCAATGTCACAGCCTGTGGGGAAAACAGCTAGCCTAAAGCATCTTAGGTTAGCTTTGGAAACCAATCAGAGAAGTCTTTTTTGTAATCTGGAGTCAGAACCATCTTGAAGTATGAAGAATATGTTTGGTCTTTTCATATAGGTGTCTGAACCAGACTAACTCTGAAGGTTCTTGGCTGTTTCCTCTAAAGAGTTTGGTTTTTATCTTTCCATCTGAAAAAGGTGATCTCTCAGAGGATTTAGGCATATATACACGTTTGAAGGTCAGTGTCATTTCTCATCTACTGCTTGCCATCTGGCAATCTTCACCGGTAAATCTCTGAATTAACATCATGAATTTAAAGCAATTAAATTTCAGGAACAATATGTGTCTGATTAACAATAGTAGAATTTGGTATGGGAAAGGACTGTCTGCTCTGTTTTATTTAAAACATGTCAAACTATATGACATGGTGTTATATTACTGTATAGCAATGCCAGATAATGACATTACTGTAAATAGTATCAACTGGCTGTCTTAGGCAAAACCAAGAGAATTTACGGTCAATGTATCAAATTATAGCTCAGATTCTAGCTTCAAATTAGAGTCTTGTCAGAAAGCATGGCTAAATAAGGGAGTGAAACACTCAGTTTGAGATAAAATGGAAGTGATACCCTGGATATTTAGGAAGTCCTAGTTTATATCGTCTAAAAGCTTCCTGTTGACATCTCACAGACTTTCTGCACTACCTCTAGACCTCTTCACTGGTTTCAGGAAGAGGAGAAAAGCTTTTTGGGTCAATTGGAAAGGAAATTCCTTGCAGCTTTTCAATTCAGTCAAAAAATATCTCCAAGGAGAATAAATTGTTAACCATGAACATGATCTCACTGTGAAAGTCATAGCAGATATAGGAGGAAGAATAGGGCAGCTATTGCTCCGACATTTAGGAACAGGGCCAAGAGTGTTATTTCTATATGGTTCACTTACTGGGCTATGCATGGAAACAGGCTTCAGTGTACTGAAGTACGTTCTGCTGTACCCAGGCTTCTATAGCAACATTTTTTTTTAAAAAAGTATCCATCATTTTCCATTCCTTCTTTCCAGTTGTAGAGAGTTAACCCTTTTTAGTGAAGCCCATAAACAAAAGGTAAAATCTGACTAGGAAAAAAAATAAAGCAAACCAGCAACAAAGAAGATGGCTTCTATATTTATTAAAACACGCTGTAGAAATGTATTAATACAAGAATATAATGGATAGCTTTATAGAAATGTGAAGAATATACACGTATAGATAGCTTTATAGAAATGTGAAAACAGTCTTAACTCCCTGTACTACTCAGACTACTAACTGTCAAGAATGAAAATACAGAAACAGGAGAAACAGCATCTGACACTGTACAAAATATAATATGCTATTGAAATTAAATAGGCCATTTATTTAAATAGTCTTCTTTAATCACATGCAAGTGACCTGCAGGCCTTTGAACAGACAAAAGATAAAATGCAGTTATTGTCATAGGAAGTCAATAAAAAAAAACAGACAGATCACACAGAAAGTCATA
This sequence comes from Chloroceryle aenea, assembly GCA_013399075.1. NCBI lineage: Eukaryota > Metazoa > Chordata > Aves > Coraciiformes > Cerylidae > Chloroceryle > Chloroceryle aenea. Next base: position 12,433 of record VWZY01009453.1, read on the forward strand.
GTTTAGGTTTTGCTATTGGGTATGCCACTATGGCTTCTTATCTCTGTATTCCTTCTGGGTGGCTGATGAAACAAATCTCAGCTAGGCATTGGGAAGCAAGTCTGTTCTTCTGCCTCCACTTTACTAGCTGCAGAACATCTAAATAAAGAGTTTCAGAACCGCCACACTCTGCCTGATACATGGCTTCTTCAGGCTTTTAAGTAATGTTTATGGACTTGCCAGAATGCTAGGGGAGAAGTAATAGAAAAATACTATGTGTGTTTATATAGTTACTATAATTATTAATGAACTGATTAATATTCTTACAAAATATCATGCTCCTAGAGAGGAAAATGATGTATCTTAGGTAACTGGAGATTAGATAAATCTAGAGAGTTTGGACTGCCAGCAGAACTCACAGCATCCTACAGAAAGCATCCTCCAAGTCATCATACAAAATTTAGATTTGTTATCTTTATTTCCCAGGATGGAAGATTTCTTGCTACTGCAACAAGGCCTGTCCATGTAACATACTCCAGTTACTCAGAAGTTCACAATAGCAGTGCTTGCTAGATTTTGTGTCCAGGGCGACTGCTGAAGCTCACTAAAGAAAAGGGGTTTAACAAATTATATGTGCTTAATGTGGTAGGTCTCTGTGGCAGAGAGACCATATAGTTCTGTGATGTGGCTGTTGGAAAAGTCTTTTGGATCTTTGAGCACAATAAACCCATAGCTCATGAAACCTGGCCACATTTGCTCAGGTTGGACTGTGCCCTTTTCCTCCTGCAGTGGGGAGGGTGGGTCAGGGCTCTCTGAAAGCACAAGCTTACTCTTCGGAGGCTTGAGCATCCCTCGGAGGCATTATGCAAAGTTCCATTCATCAGTTAATTATGGTTCCTAACAACAACCTTCATTTTCAACAACCTTGGTTAATATGTTACCAAAATCCCAAAAGGTTTAAGTGGACTTCCTTTTAGAGACAACTGCAGCCGTTAAAATGCTTAAACAATTTACTTTGCCATGATAGGAATTCGTGTTTGTTTTCATGAAGATTTTAGCTTAGATGCCTTTATAACTTTCATCTACTGTTACATGAAGTGGAGAATTGCAACATTCAAGATGATTTTAGAAAAGCTGCTCATGAATTCAACTGGAAGGTTTCACCACCAAAACTATGATCACTTTTAAAGTTGAATATTTCAACTTAAGGTCAAATTCAGATTCAGTTGTAACTTCCTTTGGAAAGCATCTGGACATACTATTAATTTGTCTTTTCTCTGAGGAAAAGATTCTCTTCTAAGTCCATCCTTTTAAATGCATCTCTACTCTCTGCAGTGGTTTTTCCTATGTCGAGCTCATTCGTGGCCATTACTCTTGTCTTTCACTTCGAATCACCTCAAACAGTTCCTCCCTATCCATGTTTTGTTGTTATATTTGCATTCCACTGATATATCTCCTCTGTGTAGTATCATTTTCCGCTACCCACTTCTTCAAATGTGATGGTCTTAGATCCTTAGCTTGTGTAAAATAGATTATCTCACCTCTGGCTAGGAGTAAATCAATGGGATTGCCACTGATTTACACCAGCTCAGGATCTATCCTGGTGCTTTTAATCATTTTTATAGCACCTCTCCAAGTAATCAATGGCATGTCTGTACTGTACTGAATTGTGGACTGAGTTCCAGCCTTAGGAGAAATTCTGGCCTTGGTTATGTTGATTGAATTTTGTTTAAAGTGAGAGTGTCATGTGTGACCTAGGGGCATGACTTGGACTTTCTTCACCTGAACACAGAAAAGTAATTGTCCTTCTGAATAGGAAGATATATCTGTCTGTCCTTTTGAGATGTTGTCTCTCAGCAGTGTTAATTACTATTCTCTTAGAATCAGTTTGGCTAAAGAAGAGAAATATTAAAAAGGAGACTAAAGTGAAAGATGGATTCACAGAGGAAAGAAAAGTAAGAGTTAACTGGGTTTTAATTGCTGCCAGATTTCATCTACTTTTCAAATGCTTTCTGGAGGAGGATACTCAGATTTTCCATCTCCAGCTGGGTTTGGGTTTCCAAATCTCTGTCAAACTAAGCCCATTTCCATGGTAACTATCTCACTCTCCCACCTATGTATAAAGACAATTACTTGTTTCTGCTGAGAACTGATGATAGAGCCAAAAGAGAAGGAGTAAGGTGAGTCTACTGCACAAGAACCCTCCACAAAAATTTCAAGTGATTAGGGCTCTGTGGGTTGTGTAAGGACTGCATGAATTGGGTAAGGTCATGGAAATGACACTGCATACAGAATGCTCTCCTCCATCCATACTTGATATTTTTGCTCCATCTGGGTGCAGTCTTACATATTAACAGTTGCAATGATAAATGAAAAATGTGTCTTACATATGTGGATACTCGGGAAGTTTGGTGTTTTTTTTTTTTCTTCTCAAGACATTTTCCTTTCCCCTGTGATTGTATTTGACTAATCCCTAAATCTATACCTACAGTCAGTTCTTGGTTTGAGATTAGTGGCCAAGTTCAAGATCATTTTGAAGTGTCACTGTGAGACTAAAATTTTAATTTCTAACTAAACTTAGACATGATTCTGTCACTGTTTTCTTCCTCATCATGATACAAAATAAGGATTCAAGGTTTTTTAACATTCTTCCATATTTTTGCTTTAGATTTTAGACAGATTTGAGGTCACTGGAATATGTCCATGGCAGGAGAAATTGATTTAGTTTCTTCTGTATTGTGACAAAGTTAGAATTTTGCTGTAAAGATCTTCTTTATTTACTGTTGAAGTTTTGTTTTAATGTAAGTGTATGTCATATATGGTGACATGTATGATACACAGTAGGTCTTGGTCAATGGCTTTTTAATCAGTCTGATGATACAGTCCTCTTATACAGCCTTCTTCCTTAGTTTACATTACATAAAGGAACTGACACTTCAATTATAATTTTTACAAAATTGCTAACAGACTGTTGAAACATGAGGAAGGCTTAAAATGAATTCTCTCCTTCCTTGTCCTAACTATTAATCATTCAACAAAATGGCTTACTTATTTACTGAAGATTTGATTTTGTATTACTTTTTTTAATATAAGACCACAGTCACTATTTGTGATACTATGTCAATTATTTCTTCTAATTGCTTCATCCATCCATTCGTCCATCTGTTTTCATGTATTGTTCTTCAATTCTCTTTAGTTGGTTGACATTTTTCATACAGAGATAAGATGGAAAGTTAGCTTCTACTCATAGATCTCCCAAATGGATTGTCATTTCCTGTTGTTTTTAGATTATTTCCGAGAGCTTGAGTCAAGGCCAATGTACTGATGATGGGAGTTATTAGCATTTTCAGTGCTTTGTGGGAGGCTCAGTTTAGTCTCTACTGTGGAGAAACATTTCCAGTTATGCATACATCTAATGAGACAATTGTTAATGAGGTTTGTCACTGGAGGTTGGATCTTCAAAGTTCAGTGTTAAAACTTGCAATGCCTTTTTTCTAAGGTGATCCAAGTGTTGTATCTATAGACTGAGCCAACCTATAATCCAAAGAATCATATAGAGAGTAAACAGGAGACTAATGATACCTCTAGGAGTGCATAATGTTTACATTGACTCCTATAAAGTAATTTGAAAGACTGGAGATAATCCCACTATGCTTTATAATTTAAATGTCAATCAGAATGTGTGCTCACATGCAACTGATTGACAGCAAACTTTCATGGCAAAATAATTAGTATTTAATTCAGAGGCTCTATTAAGATGTGATTTGATAAAAATAACTTTTTTTTTTTCTAGTAGTCATTCAATTAAAATGCACAAATGACCATCTACTGAGCTTTGCATATTTTAGTTAAAAGCCTAATAACCGTGTCTCACTTATATGAAAGTTGGCACATACACAATAAACTCCCAAGATACAGCATGGATTAATGTGAAGTGCTTGTGATAAAAGAGCAATTGTACATTTTTTAAGAAAAACAAATGCAAATAAATATGGCTTAGATTAGTCTGTTGATTTTTAACATCTTTTGTATATTCCTTTTTTGATTACTCTTAATTTTCTAAGTGCATTGTGTGTAGTTTTTAGACTATTGTTTATCTTTCAGCACCATTTTGGTTCTCTGCAATCAATAGCTTAAAATAATGTGACTTAAAAAAAAAAAAAAATTTGGTGCTCTTAGATGGAGTTCTGTGTAAATAATTTATCTTCTTGCAGTGGTTTTCGGTTCTTTCTTCAGCATCCTTTCATCTAATTCTTTTGTTTTGGAGCCCATAATGATATTCTCTTTTGCAGATAAGAGTTATTCTGCTGCAAGCTCTCTGTTAGAACATTTGTGCCTTTATGGTGAGAATATTAATGCAGACTTCTTGTGACAATGGCCACTATTCAACAAGAAAGAGCCAAAAATTGATTTGGGGATGGAAGGAAGCCATAGTCTATAGGCAATAGAGTTGTATCTTATTAAAGTCTGTGTGTGCCTTTCTTTAAATTATTCACAAATTTATTTATACTGTCTCTCTTTTTTGTTCTCTCTTTTATTTTATTTTATTTTTTAATTCAGTGGAACCCCATGTTTCTGTTATTATGTCTAAGAATCATCAGATATGTATGTGTTTTCTCACCAGCTAGATTTGAGAAAAAAAAAAAAAAAGAATGCTCTTTCTCCTTTCAAGTTTTTATCTAGCAGTATCCCTACAAGGAAGATGTGGCTTTCAAAATCTTAAATTTTATCAGGGTTTCTTTTTCAGGTCATCACAGATGTTTTTCAGAAACCATTGCTCATATGTCAGGAACAGTGTTCACAATTAATAAAACAACCTACAAATGTATCAGTTTAGATCAATCCAAGAAAAGTACTGCTCATTTGAGCTGTACCCAAATTACAGATCTTTGGGAATTATGCCTTGAAACTAAACAGTAGTAGTGGATTTTTAATACTTTCAATGCTGTATTTTAAGATACGGACAACAGAGTGGTTAGTTGTAGTATGCACAACTGTCTGGCACTGGGAATAGAAATTTCAGTACTGGAACTGAAAAATTCCTCATGAAGATATTGACTTATTCACATATTCATAGATGGAGAAGCCTTTCATGTACCATTGTTCCCAGAGCACCTGCCTAGACCTGAGTAGGCAGCATCAAAAGGGCATGGGGGAACTTAAATTACAGAATCTTTCTTTTGTGGTCTCAGACATGTCTCTTGTGTTTGCTAGCATGTTTTATCATTACTTGTCATCACAGTCATTGTAGCTAGAGTACCCTTCAGAGATCAGGAGCTGCTCTGAAATAGTATTTATGTATTAATTTTAACTTTTATCAGCTGACATTTCTAATGTATCATTTTTTTTTTTTTCAGTGATACGTATCTTTTATCTAATAATTTGCTAAGGCTGCACTCTTTGATAGTGTAAACCAAGACAGGTTCACTTAGGACCAAGTCATCACACATGCTAAGAATCTGGTCTACAGGTCTTCATGATCAGTGGGCCATGGCCTTGGTTTGCAAACATGTCTCAGAAATGGAAGAAGTTCCCATAGTTACATTGTTCCAAGCTCAGTATCTGCTTGTCATTTAAATAGCAATAGCTGTGGTGCTCAGCTTAATATTTTAGTTCCATTCTGCAGTATTTCTCAGACACTGCAAACTTTCTTCTGAGCCTTTCTGGCTCACTTTCAGCTATGAAAGTCAGCCTACTGTTGCTAAATGTCAGCAATACAACTACCCACACTAGGACTCGACACCTCCCCTCCCTCTGTCTGTCTCCTCTTTCCATGTGGCAAATGACAGGTTTTCAGGAAAAGCACAGCAGCTGCTTGCTCTTGTGTGTCTCAGTTTGCTTCCAGGACCTCCTAATACTGAATGAAGGTGATATTTCTCTAGAATACGCTCTTTACCCAATTTCCAATATGAACTAAGCCAAGGAATTGACATCAGCTGATAAAATGTTATTCCTGTCAGGCCTTTAACCTTATTGTTCTGCATAACTAAGGAAAAACCTTCCCCAGAGTCAGTATTTTTCACTGAAATGCCTGAGCTGTCTGTGAGGTTTCATTCCCAAATGAGTTGTATGTTTTAGCATATGTATTTAATATGGAATAGTATGACCTCGTTCTTTGTGGGAAAGAATGTCCTTAACCTTTGTCTTAAACTCTATCCCCATGCATTTTTTTTTATGTCCTGCTTTTCCTCCCTCTGCTTTCATTTTGTGTACAGTCTTTTGAACAGCTTCCAACTAAAAGCAGGATTGTCAAATGTGAAATGAATGTCTGCTTTGCAAGAATGAAGCATATCTAGGCTCTGGCTGAAGTGGAGGAAATAGTGTCATTGTTGTGGTTTTGTGTTTGGTAGTGGGTGATTGTTAGGCTATCACCTTTGCAAGAGGTAGCACACACCATAGTGCTTGGAGGAGCATTGCAGGACAGCGTTCTTGGGAGTTCCCACACCTTTCCATGGTTGCTCAGTGCCTGCTTTCTCCTCCTACAGAGGAGGAATGTCATCATTCAAAGGGAAAATTGATGAAGCTCCCTGTTGTCGCACTGACACACTTTGCTGCATAACTATAGGAGGGCCTAAACTGAGAGAGCTTTAAATGACAATGACTGGGATTCAGTACAATAGCATCTGTAGGACCACTGAGCAAAACTTGGACTAGGAATGGGGCAGGTGGATAGACTGCTCCTTTTCATGATGCTTTTTAATAGATTTCAACAGTTTCTGAACTTGGTAGTAAAAGATAGAGCTGAGCCCTAGCTTTGACTGCAGTAATGTCATTCCATCTACAGTCTAATTTTTGTTTTTAAGAAGGAGCTGTTTTGCAACATCTGAACGTGATTGAAATTAGAGATTAACATCTTTAATGTATCAGGTTACTCTGTTGCTTTCTGTAGTGTAGCCATTGGAGGCATAAGGTAATGAATGATCTGATTATTAAGTGTACTAGATAAATTCAACATTTACCTATTTGCTTTCAGGTGAGCAAAGATAGTGCTATAAAGTAGCTCCATTTGCTTTGTCTTTGCTGCACTTCCATGCATAATATTTTATGTTGATTATCCCCACAGCATAAATTTGTATTGCAGAAAATCTGCAAGAATACTGGTTGGAAATCTACTCCCAGTTTGATGGTTTTTCTTTTTGCTCAGATTTACTGTACTGAGCAGATACTCAGAATATTTCTAGTCATGTAATCTAGAAACTTTCTGTCATGGGGAGCTCTCAAGATCATTATTTTAGCAGTCTCATATTTTGATAGAACAGTGTTGTTTGCTTAAACACTCAGTGGAGTGATTCTTTTCATGAAACAAAGAAATGCCTTGATGAGGTATTCAGACTTCAAATTTCATCCTTATTACCATGCATGTGAGCATAAGGCATGCCATTTCTTTAAGTGAGGTTATGGTTTTCATCAGAGCTTGAGTTTATAAAAGGATTTCCATTGAGTTGATCAGATACTTGTCTGACTTTGCTGACAGATTGAGTCAAGTATCTTTTCACTTGCAGATTGATTGGAGTGTAAGATTAATTTAGTGTCTTCCAAACCACTTTGCTACAAATCCTTTTATTTTAGCCTTTGCTCTGAAAAAGCCTTTCTGTCTTTTTAATATTATGAGTAATAGAAGAGTTAACCTATATTTCTTTCTGATAATATTGTTATAAAGCCTATATTAAAATGTGATCAAGGGATATATAGAAAAAATATACTTTAGTGATAGTAGTCAAGGTTAGAGGGAAACCATTGTTCTGTAATCCTATTTGTGTTTTCACAGTTGTAGTATTATTTAAGGAAACTGACCTTTTTTGGCTTTGGATAAGAAATGGCAGCATCTGCCAGATGATGACTACAAGTGAGCCCTGAAGCTATTCAAATAATATTACTAGTATAAAATAGGCGAGAGAGTGCTACCATGCATTTTCTTTGAGGCTGCATGTGATATACTTGAAATAATCAATTTCTGTTAGACCTGCTACAGACAGAATCATGACACTAGATTTGAAAGGCTGGGGCTGTAACACAAGCAGGAGGTGCCTTTTCATGTGTGAGGTTTTAACACTGGGTATGGAAATAACTTCAAATAAAGATTGTACCTTCTAACTGGTGTTGTGTTGAACGCCAATATTTGGAATAAGCAAATGACTGTAGTTTCCCCCTAACTTGAATATCTGAAATATTAAAGATACAGTTCATTCATTTCAAGGGCTTAAATTACCTGAACTGATATAAGATTCTTTTCCTGTAGCACTGGTAAATATTATCTTCATTATTCATAGTGAATGAGATTTTCTGCTTTTGAGTAATTTGCTCCAGTATCTAAAATTATTGTTTATGCAAGACAAGGAATGAGGACATTTTTTTGGGGAATTTTTTGTAGCTCTTGCATGCTATCTCTCTAATATTCTTCTATTATTTTAGTTAATTGTTTCTGCTAACACTTATATGCTGTACAACCTCTGTGAGGAATGTAGCTATTTTAAGAATGTACATAAAAGCTGGCAATTACATTGTCTTATCAAGTTTTTGCAGCCTATTAACTTGTTCAGTGGTACTGGAAATGATTAGACTCAATGCTGTGGGAATGAGAGTCTAAAACAGGAACCTGGGCTTTTAAAGCCGTGATATCTTAGAACATTCTACTTGTTGAATATGCTTAAAAAAGTTTGCAGGGATAAATGCATTCAGGATGGAATTCAAAATATGCACAGGTTTTAATAAAAGCAACCACATGTTAAATGGTCCTAGTTGTGGAAGGTGAATGGAAGACTGGGTAGACCTCCTGTTTAGTTTGGGAGGCTCCTAAGTAATGCTTCTCTGCTTTGTTAAAAATTTCCTTCCTGGAAAATGGACCAGCAAGATCCTGTGCTAGGAAAGGGAATGGTTGCACTTCTGTGTTGGGCCAGCATTGAAAAGTTAACAGTCTAGTTTCTTTTTTGTTTCTCATCTTTCAGTTGATCCAGAGTGGACTTAGTCCATCTTTTTACTAACAAAGGATTTTGTGGGTTGATGCTAACCTGTAAGGAGTAAATGAAATATTAAAGAAATTAAAATATGTTTACAAACCTATCAAATTCAAATTATTTATTTTTTTTTTAAATCAAAGAATCCCAAAGAAAGCCCTGGAGGGTTTACCATGAAAAGAAATTATTTCACTTGCAGAAGAGACTATGATATCAAAATAAGCATACCTATACAAGCCATGACAATATGAAGCAAAGGGAGCTATTATGTGTATTATTAGAACAAAATGTGCTGCATTATCCATAGCCTTGGCAGTAGTGGGAGAAGGGACAGCTACTAGGACAGTAGGGACAGATGTAGAACTATCAGCTGGCCTTTCAGTTTTATCAGTGCCTGAACGGCTTGGAGATTTTAATCTGCAGAGCTCTTGAGTTTGTGATACCTTTTTATTTTTTCTCCTTCTCTTTTTAAAACATTAGATGCATCATGTCTGCCAGATGAATTCTGTTGAACAATACTGGGGCTCTGTACAAAAAGGGAAACATTTCTTCAGGGAGGTAGAATTGTAAGTGTTCCGGATGCTAAGGAGCTCAGGTTAATGTGGTGATCTTGACCCACTTAAGTCTTTTGCCTGCAGAGGAAAAACTTTACATTATTGTGTTCTGATGGCAAAATAAACTAGTCAAGAACTTAGGGACATACATTAGACAGCTGTTGTGAGTCAGCCCAGCATGAGGATGGAGCAGTCTGGGTATACTGTCTGAGTATCTCTCATGTTGCTAGAGTCCAAAAATTACACAAAAGTTGGATGTTGTCTTTAGCTAGAAATTTTCTTTGCTTAAAGTGGTCTTTCCAGAATAATTTGATGAAGATAAATAATGTACAGAAACTTTGCAGTAAATTACTTTCAAATATGTGTGTATAAATATATACATATGAACTTAACCAAACATTTGTGGGCTTTTTTAGAGTTAAGTATTTTTGATTTTTCTTGGAGAAACCTTAATTATGATTAACTATTGTCAAAGACTTAATCTGGAAAGATAAATAGATATACAGTTGTATATTTATGCAATGTCTGGTTTTGCATAGTTTATAAGAGCTTATTTCTGAATGTCCCTGTTTGAACTTAAAAACCCTCAGTCTTCCTCTTCCTTTTTAAATAGTCACCAGCTGTGCTATTTTCTTTTATTCATTCAGCTAATTTTTTCCATATTTAAACAACCTGAGAGCTATGTTAAGGCTTCATTCTATTCAAAACTCAAATTAAATTTCTGATTTCTGCAGTGCCTGGCATTTCTGACTAGCTCTGATCTTTTTACTAAGGATTTTACATGACAGTTGCAATTTTAGAGGGAAAATAAAAATAGGCAAACAGCCTTTTCCCACTGATACAGCTGTTTACAGCACAATGTGGTTGTCTTCATCATGTTCATGATGTAGTTACACACTTTTCCTTTGTGGGACATTGAATTTTGTTTGGAATATATTTTGAGGAGAAAAACTTCTCAGGGATTTTCATTACATGGGATGCCGTGTTCTTACAAATGGAATGTGATTACTATAAACAACTGTTTTTCCCTTTCAAGTTGGTTGATAAAATGCAGGTAGACATACCTGGTTTGAATTCTGTTCCTCAAATTTCAGTTACTGGTTGACATCTAGCAACCAGAAAGAAATATGAGGCTTGTAAAGTGTGGGAAAGCTGCTTCCTTTGACAGGAAAAAAGGTCTAGTCCAGGTAATTTTCTTTGACTTCAGTAAGTTTTGACTAACACAAAGAGGTTAGTATACAACATGGAAAAATCTATCTTTGCTCTGAATATAGTTTAAACTACTGACCCAAGACATTTGCTACAAGGTATTCTGGATCAGTCCTGAAGATTTCATGACCAGTGTTGTTATTTCTGTCTTTCCTAGATGTCTGTTAAATCAGGATAGATGCTTTACTCAGTATAGAGAAAATGAAGTACTAACACAGAGTGCAGGAAGAGATTTATGTAAAGCACTTGTCCCTCTTTGGAAGACAAAGCAGTAGATTTAAGTTAGAACTGCCAATATGGATCATGCTGAAGATAAGGAACAATGACACCAGCACTGTCAGCCTTTTGCAGACTTGTCCTTGGGCTTGTCTGAAGAGGTGGGAGAGTAGAGAAATGGCTCTGAGATCCTTGCCTTCTTTCAGTTTTTTAATTCTTTAGATTCCTTCATGAAAGGAACTTAAAGATAACCTCAGCCTTGATTATTTGTCAGAAAGTTATGGTTGCTTTTATGTTGCTTTTGCTCTGGAGGGGATTACTTATAATGCTTGATACCTCTGTCATCTATTTAGATTCTGCCAACCTTCAGCTGTGTGACAAGGTTCGTGCTGAGGTGAAGGGCACTGCTTTCACCTTGCTAGAGGGGCTAGGTGACAGGGACTAAGAGAGAATACATGACCTAAGCTGGGTAAATTTCGTGTATTTTGTTTGTGCATGCATGATCTGTAAACACCTACCTATCTAAAGTGATTTGAATGAGACAAGTAGTCTTATACAAAAGCAAAGAAAGAAGGTCTATGTTATCAAGATAAGATTTAATCCTTCAAATTAGATTTTGATATGGCAGAAACCCATGGAAGAACTCCAAATGGTGAAAGGATAGTATGAATCTTTAAACATTTGCAACCATCTCATTTCCAGATGTATCCTGTGTCTGCTATCTCTCCTTTTCCTAGCTCCTTCCCACCTTTGGCAGTTACTAGCTCTTGCCCTTCCCCACTCTATCCCCTGTTGTTCATTTCTTTTTGCCCTTAGCATTCCCTTTTTCTTTCTTGCAGAAACTCACTGGGAATAGATATTCAAGGCCTCAGTGATTTGGGAAGGCTTTTTTATAGGTGAAACATGAGTCCATCATCATCCCTGCAAAACCTTTTTCAAGTTACTCTAATGAAGCATCTCTCATTACCAGTTTATATGCAAACTGTGCTACCAGATGCAGTACAGAGCCCATACGATGACGCTGGCCATTGTCATGGTTCCTGATGTTGCCTGGAAAGAATAAATTACGTTTTCAGTTACTGCTTGTCATTCTGTTAGAAAGGATGCTAACCCAGACACAGTTTATGTTCCACATGTTATTTTAAACCTGTGTGACTCAGACTGGCTGCCTGTTTACTCTGTCTAGCTGTTGGCCATGACTTTCTTCTCAGTTTGTATAATGTATGAAGGCAGTATGATATATGTTAAAAAACAGAAGAAGCTGAAATTTCATAAAACCCTTCTGACATGATAGTCCAAGAATAAGGAGGGAGTCAAAACAGCACAAGAGGAGAATGTGTATGATGACAAAACAGTATTATAAACAAATTAAGAGACCTGTCTCCCATTCTCAATCTCATGCCTTTTACTATTGAAATTGTCAAAAAAAAGACGTATATAACATAGCCAATTATTTTATGAAGTGATGTTGTCAGACACGTTGATCTGATCGATCTCAGGTCTTACAGTATAAGCAATGACATTTGTTTTAACTAGTAGAAGGAAGAAACAAGCCATTCTGTATCACAGCTGTGCATTTTATGATTTCATTTAAAGTTTTTATATGTCACTGCTCTTTTTATGATGAGCTTTTACTAGCAAGAGAGGAATTTAAGGAGAGAAGAGAAACTGCTTTGCCTCTGCCTTTTGACTATTATCAGGCTTGACTGGCAATAGAGTCACATGGAGTAAACAAATCTTAGTAGTGTATGCATTTTAGTATCTCAACATTTGTTCCAGAATTATTATTGTTTTGGTGAGAAGTGTTATCTACATGAGTACTCTGGTGACTTGCACTGGATCACGCTGATTGCTGGCAATGCAAGACTTGCTGTTAACACATCAAAGTTAATATGAGACTTGGCTTACCAATAGTAGGAAACAAGTTCTCAGTATTAAACAAACCAAGATCTTGCCTATCCAGGAGACAGCATAGAAGCTTGCTTTATTCTTAACATGAAAGGAACCTTTCTGCATCTTAAATTAGTTATTCATTTAGATTGTAGGGACGTTGTTAAATTGGGCAGGCTGACAGAAAATGCATTCAATTGTTTGTCCTTAAATGCATTTTCTTCTGGAAGCTCTGAAATACTTTATATTTGGACTTTTGTCCCAGTCTAAGGTGGAACATTTGTATGGGAAATTTTTCCCCCAACGACAAAAAAAAAAAAGCCATTTTTCAAGCACCTCTGATAAAAACTGTAATATGCAGTTTTAATAATAGGAGAAGCAAAGATTGGAACAAATATGATCATACTATCTTCATTTCCTTGCTGTGATCCATCAATTCATTCAGTCAAGGTCAAAGCTAAAAATGTTGAACTCTTATTTTACAAAATGGAAGATGTCAGAAAATGACAGTATTAGGAGCAGCGTTGGCAGAAGTAATGCTACAAAACATCATTTATGAAAGCAGCAGAACATATAAATGCTGTGAGGTTCTTAGCTTTTAAGAGAGGAACATATTCCTCCCCAACAGCATTATGCACTTATATTAATATATCCTTACTAGGCAGGGCATTATGGCAGCTTCGTTTGCTACCAACATATAAATCTTTCTGACTTGGATTTGTTTTGACTTCTCCCTTTCTCCAGTACATTTCTTCTTTCCTGTGTTAGTACTTGGAGAACAATTTAATCAACCTTCCGCCCTTTGAACTTACTTTCTGACAGAATTCAAGACAGTCTAGAAGGCTTTCCCCCAGAATGCAGTGGTACTATATGTGATAGCCACCCTTTGCCCGTGTGTCCTTTCACCTTGGAGTGCTGCAGCAATGAAAAAAGAAGTTACATATTTTGTGGATGATGTTTTGTCTTTCCTTATTCTGTGCTTTCAGCTCCTTGATTGAATTAACAAAGTTTTCTGTGCATTTTTTTGTAAAACACTGAACTATGTTCAGTACAAGTCTACAGTAAAAAAAAAAACCAAGTAAATAGTAAAGCAACTATTCCTTTCATTCCATTAAGTACTTCAGCACATACTTAATTGTATTTGGAATTGGATTGAGACTTCAGCAAATTTTAAAATATCCTTCTCAATCAGTTAAATAAGTTAATAAATTGAAAACAAAGAAGACAGAGTCAGCTTAGAATTTTAAACAACAAACCTCATCTCTTGCCAGTCCCTCTACCACAAAACCTGCAAAACAAGCACATAGTAAAGCAGATGTCTGAATTCTGAACAAAATATTTTTAAACATAACAGTCTGGCTGAAAACTGGGAAGGTGGCATTGATCCCAGAAGAATTTTTCTGATGGTGAGTTGGGTTTTCTTTCCCCTTTAAGATATCTTCCTGATTTAATCACAACTGATTTGATGAAATTCAACTATTTATTCAACTGCCTCACAGCCATAAAGTATGACTTTGTCTTCCAATAGTTAATAAGTCAAACATTTTGTAGGCTCTGTTTTGTCAGGCTGAGACTTTTGTTTAAAAAAAAGTACCTTCAGAAACAGTTGTTAAATTCTTTTAGACATGTGACAATGTTGTGACAGTTGAGTTAAACTCTATTGTCAAAAGCCTCTCTAATTTACTTAAATATTGATCTGAGATTTCTGCTTAGTGATTGTACTGGTCAAATTTGAATCTTACTTTTATGTTCTGAATAACATGACTTTGTAATTTCACATCTTTGTGTTGAATCACCTGTACTGCTTCACGCACGTACTAGCTAACCTAACCCATATATTTCTTGAATCTAGTGTTGCTCTGTGGGAAACTCAAGTAGTAATAGACTCAAAATGTAATTCAAGATATAATTTCAGGAATTTCAGTAGTCATAATTACTAGTCATGTGGGCTTTGTGAGAAGTACATTACTAGAGCTGTGTGCTGCATCCCCAGCTTGGGAATTACCCTTTAGACTGAAGGGAATTTGGTCCATACCCATTAATACAATACAGAGAAATAAGGATAAAAGGCGAGGATGCTTTTGCTGATCTGAAGGCACCTCTGTCCATATTTCCTTTTCTATATGAGATGGTGTTGCTGCTGCCAAGCTCATAACTTTAAAGTCTTTCTGTCCTTGTAAACCCTAGTTCTGTGTTTCAGTTTCCATTTCCTACCTTCCTACCAGCTCCTTTGCTACTGTTTGTTTTGCCACAAGCAGATTTTTATTCTTAGTGAGTTTGCAATCTCTCTTTGTAGCTTTATTGCTCACCTGGTTTTTATGCATTTATGAAGATTTTTTTTTTTATATGACTGTTTTGCTTCACAAGATATCTAGTTCCTCAAGATTCTTCAGTGCCTGTGAAAGATTTTACAATTCCATGTTAGCATTTTGATTATTTTTTTTTCAGCTTGTGATTTTATTTCATTTCCATACATTCCCACTTCAATTTACTTTTATCTCTTTAAGAATTCACTTAGAAGGTGGGTTCGTACAACATATCACAACTTTAATCCATGGACTCCTGCTTAGGTATTTTCCTATTTCTACTGAAAACACTAATCTTCCTCTGCAATAAAACAACCTAATAATCTGTGGAAAATTGATAAGGCAATTTAATTGCCACTGCTTATGATTATTTTTTTTAGTATAGTTAAAATCCCACCAAAGTTAGTATACAAGTGTTACTAGAAGCTGTCAACTACAGAACTAAAATAATGGGAGCAGATAAGCAAATACGGTGTAAAAATATGACAAGACATCTTTACAAAGTTTCTTTTATTTATTCAACTTTTATAAATATCAGAGAGAGAGATAACTTGGTTTAAAAATTGAAGGAATAAAGTGAATGTGCCAACATGAAAAAATATAAACAATTATATTGTCAGTTATTGTTTGAATTATTAATTTGAAGTATCTTTTAAGAGTTTTTCATTGCATCTGCAAGGCAAAGAAACATATTTATGAGTAAAATGTACTAAATAATTATGGAGGTATGCAGGAAATAATTACTTTGATTATTTTAGAATAAATATTCTGAACTGCCACTTCAAATTTTATTGTCAAGTGTTATATGTGATGTTTTCTATACGTTTCAAAACTGATGCAAACAAGTTTATAAAAAAGACCAACTTTTATCTTTGAAAGGACATGGATAACTGCTGTGACTGTCTGAGAAAAATATAAACATAATAATTAACAAGCTGACAATTAGCAAGGTAATAAAAATTTTATTTCAATTAATGGGAACCAATTCCAGAATTTGAAAAACTTGTGTTTGTAACTCCACATCTTCTACTACTTGCCAGATAGGACATTCTTTTCAGCATACAATGATTTTTATCTGACTTTGTATTACCAGATATGTAGGAAGCTCAGGAAAAACCACGCACTGAAAATATACAGGTGATATTCTTTCTTCTTGAAAGTACATACTCATTCACCAAAGTACTTCTCAAGGTCTGTATGTAGTATAAGGAAAAAAAAATAAAATTGCAGCTTCTGCTGATGCAGTGGAACATTAGCTGTCACTAGTTGAATTTGGATAAAAATTAATTGAGGCTAGCTCTGTAATCAGCCAATCAAATTGCATATGAACAAAACTACCTTTTTAAATAAATTAAAAAAAAAATCCTACTAGGGAAGCACTTGGAAAATATAATCAGTAAAGCAGAAAAATATATGGAGATATACGCAGCACATAGTAGAAAAATCAAAAACATCAATTATTGTAATATTAGTATCTCCATAGTTTTGAAAAACTTTATCACGTATCTAATAATGGAACTTCAAAGAAATGTGCAACAGAAATAGCCAGTCCATTCTAATTTTTCTGAAATAGAAAAAGTTTCAAAAATAAGTTGGGGGAATTTGAGGCATTTTTTGAGAAAGAAGTGAGAGAAGCATTAAACATTCAATGGGAAGTACTAGTAAGTAAAAATAATAGCTGTTTCAAGTGGTCTCTTGGTGCAAAATTAAGTCTTATAATGAAATATTCAGAGCACATTCAATAGCTGTAACTCAGATCAGACACAGTCCCAGGTCTCTAGATCCCTTTGCTGTTAACAATTAACAGGGTCAGGATCAAGAGACACAATTATTAAAGAAAAGCCCTCAACAAGAAAAAAATATTTTTGCCATTGAATTCAGTGGGAAGAACATTTACTATCTAGCAATATAAAATATTGGGAAACAATCATAGAAATATTTTGTAAGTATTAAAATTGATAAAATAGAAAATTATCATCATTGATTCCCAGGCTTTGACATGTATCTTTCATCCTTGCTGTTCAAAGTAATGGTTATTTGCACATTTGTTATTACAAGAGGACTCAATATTCTTTTTTAAATGTAATGAAGTTGATGAATTTAATTTTTATACTTTCAGCTGTACAGGTTTGGATATAAAACTGCATCAATGTATGCTGTTAACCTGTTAAAGTCAAAATAATGGAACTGAATGTCTTTATCTGTCTGCATCTAGCTATCAAACAAATCTTTCTATTAATTTTTAAATTATAATAACTTCAAAAGATGTTTTTCAAGTCAGTGTTGGAATTCCAATAACCTAATCTGTTCTAGGCAATGTGACTGCATTGAAATGCCTTGTCACTAGTTGTCAGCTCTGTACCTACTTTTTTACCAGAAGTTAATAAAAGACATTAATTTTTAGAGAAAGTAACCTTTTTAAAAAGTAGCTTTATGGATAAGGTTTTAGAAGATGCTCTTGTTCTGTAATAGTGATGATTTTTCACTTTCAGTTCGTTAGTTTTAGGAGTTGTTTCCTGGTAATGTTCAAGTAGCATTAAAAGTGAGTAGAAACATGATGTCATTTGATTTCTAAAGTTTCTTAATGTTTGTGGGAGACAGACTGAGGGATACTCCTGAATAATTTGGTTGGACAAAACACCATCTGATCAAAGAGGGATTTTAGTTTTGGAGTTTGATCAAGCAGAGCTCGATCTGTTGTGTTAATGCTGAAGGTGATTCAACACAGAAAGGAGGGTGCAGATGTATGGAAACCTGTCATGTCTCATCCAGAATTGTAACCATCTCTTCTAAGTGTCAGGCTCCACCTTCACATGTTATGCTTCTGAGAGCTTTGAAAAAAAGTGTTTAGTGCCATTGGTGAGCACTGCATCTCTGGGTAAACCAGCTTCCTGGGGTTGTGCCATTGGTATGGGAGGCCCATGAAGGATTTTGCTTTTTCTGATAGAAGGCAGCTGGAGGAAGAGAAAGCAACAGCACAGTGGCAACACCCAGCTCTGCATTCAGTAGCTGGTCTGGCTGTACTCTTGTGCACAGCCAGTGCTGCTGTTTTCAGTTGTCCTGAGGAACCCCATTTTAAAGAGAGGGAGAGTGCAGGCAGTGATGACACTGACAAAAACATGCACCAAGGAGCCTGTGAGTGGTTTCTTGGATCTGGCTGATCAGTTCCTGAGGCTGGCTCCCATCAGCTGAGTTCAGTTTGAGGGATCATAACATAGCCCATAGCATCATACCGAGAAAATTGTAAGCTGATAGCTCTCACATTATGTATCAGTGGTGAGCACTAATTTCCTGTTATTTGCTGATATCAATTACATTTGTTAAGCATTCATGGTAGAAGTATAGACCGTTAGAAGCAAAAGTGGGAAAGACAGTTCATATGGCTTCAGCTTCATATGACTTACAGCACTAGAGCAAAGGAGAGGAAGGCAGTATTTTACAGTGGGTGACACAGAGAGAGTAGGCAGATGTGTGAGATGATAATTAAATAGGCACTGTAAGGCACTGTGGGAAAAATCTACTAACAGTATGTTGAGATGATATTTAGATAGAATTCAGTATATTTGATAACCAGAACAAATACTTCATGAGCCTGCTATGATGCAGTATTCTCCAGAATTTTCCTCTGATGTTGCCATATGGCTGTAAACAGGGTATGTTTTATAGACATTAGTCGAATTTTCCAAGACCATTTGCCTTAAAATTTAGCTAGGATTGCCTGAGTTCATTTGGCTAAAAAACATTTAAGACATGTATTATGAAGCATGTTGATTTTTTTGTCCCAAGCTATTATTTATAAAGTAAAAGTGACTGTGTTTTCATAGAGTATATTGGAAAACAAATGAATTATCTCATTTGGAGATTATCGGTCTCTTGTATAACATAAAGTGCATTGGAGATCATACCAAAATGAACACTTAATAACTCATCAGCTTGACACTGACAAGAAAATTATTTTAAATTTTTGCTTGAACTTGTCGCTGCAAGGGTCTCTTTCTGCCTGTGCTCCTCTCTCTATTTGTGAAACTTACAGCTGTGGTGCTTCACTTGTATTGAAAACCGTAAAATTGCAACAATAAAGAAAAGAAACAAAACAAAAACATTGAAAGAGAGTAAAAAATAGCTGCTCTTCTGTTCCCTGGGCTCTCTACTTAAGAGGTCTGTTCACTTAAAACATTTTCCAGCTTCTGAAACACTTGATTAAAGTCAATTGAGAAACAGATAAGCTCTTAAAAGTGCTAATTTGTGACTTGAAAAACTTGAATAAGTCTGAATATGAAATTCTGTGTTGCTCTGTATTCGTGATTATGGGGCTTGTTTGGGGAATGTTTCAACCTTTTTCTGCTATTTCATTGCACACTCTCTGTGCCTACCCCTGCCTTGTGTTGTGCATTTTTTAAGACATTCATGACTAAAGTGTTGCAGTTAGCTGTGAGATCCCCCATCCATCTTTTGAGATACTAGAAAGTTTCCTGATTAGAAGCCAGGTGTTTCTTTTCCTCTGTCTGTCATACAAGTCCATATAGAGTCCTTGCTTGACTTTATGTACAAGACCATCAGTTGAACTGATATTCTTGTTGAATTAATATTCTCTTATTCTTAGGCTATGATCATATGGATGAAATTTAGGAATGGAACTGGAACAAGTTGCACTGTGATGGATGTGTGCAAACAAGCAAGTTCTGCATCAAAAAGGTAAGAAAGGGGGAGGTCAAGCACTAGAAGGTAACCATTTGAAGCTGTGACGAATCTAACTATACTTACCAGGAGCATGTTTCCTATCATTGGAGCAGAGCAAAATAACTTTTAGGGAATATACCCAGTGTTCATAGATTTTTCTAAATTAATATAGCTTATCTTTCAGTGTCCTAACCACTTCATGTGTCAAACCTAATTTATTTTTCATACTGAAGGCATCATCAACATACTCTCTTCTATTTTTAAGGTTCTTAAATGTCTTCTAATCAATGAATTCCTAACTCTTCTCTCTTCTCTCTTTTGCAAGAACAAAATTATCACTGCATATCTTACAGATAACCCTATGCCTTGTCTCTCACACCTCCCTTATCCAGTCAGCTTTCTTCTTGTTGTGTATTTGTGAGAGTCCTGATATTAACAGCAGTTATGTATTTGCCTTAAAAGAATTCACTCCTTAAACTGATAATTTCTAGTCTGACCTTGGGTTGCTAATATTAGTGATGTTGTGTTATACATAGACACTTACATACTGCCTACAAAGTGAATGGCAGCAGGCTTTTGAGATCTTGAATGTCTTTTTAAATCTTTAAAAAGAATATTTAGTTACTGGGGCCTTAGACCCTATCCTTCATCCATAAGCATATCATGCATGTATCATATCAAATTAAGAGCTGTTTTTAAAATTATTTCTACATTGAAGAATCACAAAATCACAGAATGGTGAGGGTTGAAAGGGGCTGCCAGAGATCATCTAATGCATCCCCCCACTAAAGCAGTTTCCACCCAGAGCAGGTCACAAAGGAACGCATACAGGCAAATCTCTCTAGAGAATGAGACTCCAGAACCTTTCTGAGCACCCTGTTTGAGTGCTTTATCACCCTCACTGTAAAGAAGGCTTCCATCATGTTCCCTCATATTCAGATAGAACTTCTTTCAGAGGGTTATGTTTTTTCCCTTCATGTAAATCTAAAGTGTCAAATTTGTTACTTCTGTTGGCAATGGTTTCAGAAGTCCCGTAAGACTTTCACCATTTTAATGCTTGGCAAAGCAATGGTGTGCCACTAATGCAGATGTGTTCATACTTGAGACTACCAACTGCATAGATGAAAACTCTTCTAGAGTCCCAGGATGTCCTAACAAACTGATGCACACAGTACAAAGAGCAACTTAAAATTATTTCTGGGTTAAAGTAAGTAGCTGCTTGACTTTTAGTATTTTATATCCATCTTTACATATAAATATATAAAATAAATAAAAATAATGTATGAAATAACATCTGAATTAACTCATGAACAAAAGAGCTAAGCTGTATAAATTATAAGCTTCTTCCAAAGATGCTTAAAGGAACTGAACTAGCTGATAAAAGCTGTAATTTTCCAAACTAGTGCCAATAACAAATAACAAATACATACATGATACAGGCAAAAAAAAAAAACAAACCTTGGAGGATTTTAAATTTGTATGCATAAAAATTCATTCCAAAGGTTACATGTTTATGATAAGATTTCTGTTTGGTTTTAATAGTGGTTATATAGGTTCCTGATCTACCCTGTTCTGTAATATTTTCATTGATAAAATACAGGACACAGGAAAGAATTGATTACTTGAGAGTGCTATTAGACAAAGGAAGATGCTGAATGTAAAAGACACTAATAGGGCAGTATAAAGTATAGAAAAGAAGCACTGAGGAGCTATCAGTATTTTGGAGTTTCTTTAGTCTGAGAAATCATGGTAGCTAATTTGCTTAGTTTCTATTCCTGCAATTTTACTACACTGTACTTTGTAGAAAATCAGCCCATTGTGTTACTATAACTAGAAGAGGAGAGTAATTACTTAACACCTTGAAATAATCATGAAAGCAAGCATCTAAAAAATATAAAATAAAAAAATCTGTATGACCTTCATCCACTAAGAGGTAGCACAGAACCAAGAAACAAAAGCACAGACTAACATCCAGCCACAGCTTTAAGAACACCAAGAAACTGCTCTGGAAGAACAGAAAGCGAGTGAGAATACAGGTCAAAATCAGAATGGTTACAAAGAAATAGATCGCTAACCAGAACAACAGTAACAAGAAGTTACATATATGAAACAATCAGAAATATTATGTGGTGTAGTTGTAGCCTGTTTCTTGCATGTTTCTTTTTGTGATTTTAAAAGGGAAAGTTGAACTCCATTGAACATGCTCTGATATGTACATTGGTTCTCTTGTCTCAGTAAAGACTCTGAGCATATTGACATGATCATTATTAAATAGGTGATATATGTTACGGTTGGCAAAGGACCGAGTATACTCAGCTGGAGATTTGTCCCTCCCAACTGCACAGGTTAGGAACCTAACCATCCTCAGGTCACTATAATCAAAGAAGAGATAGACATTTTCAGAAGGTAAATCAGGTCTCTCAAGAGAGTGATTCATTTTATCACAGATCTGAGTCAACCTCTAAAGTTTTCTACATCTCTTAACTTACTGTATATGAAGTGTAAGGTCACAAAGCTATTAACTTTGGGCTTCAGTGCTGTTTGGCCAAATACAAGGCCTAAGAAGTTACAAAGCCTGATAAATTGTAGCACAGGCAAAAGTGATTCAGTTCAAATTTGTAACTTATAGATTGCAGTGCTGTGTAAGATCACCTCATTAATTCTACTGATGGACTAAATTCTGATTACCTTGCACTGTGCAATATTTTTTTTCACAGCAAAAGTAATTGTCCTATAAATGCCCAGAGATATTCTTTTATGAAGAAATCCTACCTAAATGCATGTGCTGCAATTTTGTGGTCTGGTTAAGGACTTGTTATGCCATGAAAGTGACTTAGTTAAACACTGTGGATTTGCAGATTCCTCTGCCAAATAGTACCACTCAAAGTGCTGATGGATGAAAGGCCTGACAGAGGTCACAACTGAAAGGAGCACCACTTAGATGCAGCTTCTGATGATGTGAAAGATTTCTTCCAGTCCACAAAATAACTACTCTAAGGCAGATTGGGCAGCTAAGGCAGATTGGGATTTGCCCAAGGATTTCCCTCCTTTTGCAAAGCAGAGTTGCAAATCTTCTCTGGTCCACTTGTCTTTCCTGCTTGTGGATAAAGGCAGCTACGAATGGCAGCTAGAATGTGGAATTGAGCTTAGTGGGAGCATCTGTATGAGTATTAATTATTCAAATTACTTGTAGAACTTCTAGAATTTACTAATATCTTTTGTTTGTTTATTTAAAGATGAACTGAACCTCAAATGACTTGGAAAAAGTAGTACCCACTAAATATAAGCAGGACATACACTATAGTATTTCATATTTTTACCTGTCACTGAAATGAGTATTGGTCAGTAATACTCTAAGCAATGTGAAACTCTTTCATTAGTAGTGTCACTTGCATTCAGCCCCAGGAAGATATTGTGTATGGTGCAAAATATGATGTTTAGTATATCTTTACATTTTTTATGCTGGCATCTTAGAGGAATTTTTAAGTAATCAAGATGTAGTCAAATGTCTGATGTTGCATGAGATACTCAACATGTATGTGTGCCCAAGTCCTTCCTATCTGAAATTTTCTAAAATGTGACAGTTTCCTTTTCCCATATGATGCATCGCAATAACAAAATTAAACCCGAACAGAGTAGTGAAGTACAAACCCCTCTCTATTTTGTCTTTCCAGGGTGATACAACACCTCTACGGCAAAAAATGATAGGGAATTGTGGTTCCCTATTCCTCCTATTCCAGTGGTTTTGGACAACCGTCAGCTATGTCAGCTGTGTTTGAGAACTGTAAGTATAGTATTTACTACCTCTAGTGAATAAAAAGTATGTGGAAAATGATGACTGTAATAATCATATGGGGATAACAATGTAGTAGGAAAGGAAACAAATTTTTGTAATTCAGACTAAAACAGAAAGAATTTTGAGAAGGCACCTTTCTTTTCATGTTAAAAGAAAAATGAGAAAAGAAAAAAAAAAAGGTGCTTTTAGAAACTGAGATAGCAAAGTGAATGAACTTAGGAAGAACAGCTGAGAACATATCACTGATCCTTGTCACAGATGTACTTTTAAATTTGGGCAAAATTCGTGAGAATTCAACACAGCAATTGTATTAGTTACCCCTTAATTTTAGGCTTGGATATAATGGATTTTGTCATCAGAATGATGCAATTCTGTGTTTCATGAAAGAGGAAGTAGTCTTGAAAGCAAGTACAGAGGGCATCCAACAGGCCAAAAGAATGAGGCTATGTTCATACACTTCAGTGAATGTTCCCCTTGTGACATATATGCAGTGAGTGGTTAGGGAAGACAAGTAGAAACAGGCCATGATTATAGGGAAATTAATTTACCCCAACCTAACAATATTTAATCTGAGGAAAATGTATCTCTCTTGCTTTATAAAAACCAAGTTTTTATACGGGAGACTATTATGCTACAAGGTTGGTCTTTGGTTGTCTTTTTGCTGTTTAGACCAGACAGAAGATTGAATGCACTTCCTCAGTATTCAGACATGACAATCCCTAGTAATTAGCTGTCCCAGAGCTAGATTATTAGTAAGCTATAAAAAAGTCTCTAATTTCCATCAACAAGTACAGTTTCCAGTCATTACAGTCCGCAAGAATAGTGTCAATTTATCTGAGATTTTCCTCTGTAAGCATTGGTAGGAAGAGTTATTCCCATATGAATTTAGAAGGCTGATTAGAAAGAGACTTTTTCAAGATGGCTTTAAAATGAAGCAGCCAGACATAAGAATGTAAATCATGTTCTATGGGAAGAAAAAAAAAAAAAAAGATCAGGCTAAGAATGCAAATCATATTCAAGGGGAAAATTCAGATCAATATTAGAATCTGCAATGTGTGACTGCAGAAGCATAAAATTATCTGCTGAGCTCCCTGTAAAAATAACAGCAGAGAGAAGAAAAAGATTTCAAGCAAAAGATGGCCTGCTGATAACTTGACACAATTAAGCTAAATTGTAACCCAAATTGGGGGTAAAATATTATATGAAAACAGATGCAGAATAGTTATGGAAAATGTCAGGTACATTCTTATTTCATTGTGTGCTTGTTTTGGCTAGGATATAGTTAATTTTCTTTGTGGTAGGTAGAGTGGGATTGTGTTTTGGATTTGTGCTGAGGGCAGTATTGATGGTACAGGGATTTTTTGTTGTTGTTGAGCAGGGCTTACACACAGTCAAGGCCTTTTCTGCTCTTTGCACCACCCCACCAGTGAGTAGGCTGAGGGTGTGCAAGAGGCTGGGGGGAAACACAGCTGGAACAGCTGACCCTGACTTACTAAAGGGGTATTCCACACCATATGATGTCATCCTCAGCATACAAAGATGAGGGAATAGGGAGGAAGGGGGGCATTTGGAGTGATGGTCTTCCCAAGGAGGTGTTATGTGTGATGGAGCTCTGTTTTCCTGGAGCTGGCTGAACACCTGCCTGACCATGGGAAGTAGCAAATCAATTCCTTGTTTTGCTTTGCTTTCATGTGCAGATTTTGCTTTACCTATTACAACTGCCTTTATGTCAACCCATGAGTTTTCTCACTTCTACTCTTCGATTCTCTCACCCATCCCACTGTTGTAGGAGTGAGCAAGTGGCTATGTGGGGCTTAGTTGCTGGCTGGGGTTAAACCATGACATAAATTTTTCACCCATCAAGACATTGTGGGAGTTTCACTGCAAGACAGTAGTAGAGATGGCAACATGAAACCACTCACATTAAAGGGGATGTATTCTGTGCTAATGGCATAATCAGTGTCTGTCAGGTCTTTACGGTCCTGGAAATTGTCTGATCTGGTTTTGTGTAAATTGAGAACATCTTTGTAGGTTCACGTGTTATATAAATGTTGTGGTATAATGTTTGTAAATATGTAAAGGGCAAGTGTCAGGAGGATGGAGCCAGGCTCTTGTCTGTTATGTCCAATGATAGGACAAGGAGCAACAGCTTCAAGCTGGAGCATAAGAGGTTCTGCAGAAACATAAGGGAAAACTTTTTCACTGTGAGTGTGACAGACCACTGGAACAGGCTTCCCAGAAGGGTTGTGGAGTCTCCTTTTCTGGAGACATTTAAAACCCACCTGGACATGTTCCTGTGTGACCTGCTCTAGGTGGTCCTGCTCTGGCAGGGGAGTTGGACTAGATGATTTTTGTGGGTCGCTTCCAACCCTTCACATTCTGTGATTCTGTGATATACTGGCTTGTGTTGTGTTGTTTTGTGGCTGTTAGTCTCCAGCAGACCTTTAATGGGAAAGCTGCCACATGATCTGCATTTCGTGCTGAAGAAAGTTTTACTTCAGATTAGCAATGCTAATACAGAAAGGATGGGAACCACCTTATTTGGGTCAAATTTGACTTAAGTCTCTTTTCTTGGACAAGTCTGTTGTTTGGACGTAAGTCCATGCTCAGACACATATGTATAGCACAAACATAAGCACAATTTTACTTGTGAAGAGGCTTGGAAATTCCAGGGCTTTACATTCCTGGCTGTATCTTCTGCTATGCAGTGCAAACATCCATAATGCAATTATATTACTGTTAGATTAGTGGAAGCAAGTTGCTTAAATTCCTGTCTGACGAGGGAAGGGAGGGAGAGAAGGAAGGGAAGGAAGGGAAGGAAGGACAGTAATGCTAAACTTCTGACTGAGGAATATACTTTGTTCAGTAGTGAAGAGACTTGTTTAGAAACCTAGGAAGAACTGCTCCTTTTCAATTCCAGAGAAGGAACTCTTAGACCTTTTTGCTGTGCATTTACTGCAGAAAATACATTTAGTGAAAATGAGAAAATGCACACCTTTCAAGTCAATATAGGTGAAAAAAAGACTTGTTACAGCTTATTAACAGTCATGAGCATTCAAGAGGTTTTAATTGCTAATTAGAAATAACATCTTCTACAATTCTCTATCATACTGAACATTTACTTCAGGTAAAGAGAAATTTTCTGTTTCTACTTTTGAGAGACATAAGACATTTTAATAAAACAGCAGGACATTAAAAAATAAACTCAGAATTGAAAATTCAAAAAACTGATTCTTTTTTTCAGATAAACGGATTATTTTTTTAAGGTGTAATGAAATTAATAGGATTTATAAACCATACCTAGATTACTGAATTACTTTTTTCTTTTCTCTGGAGAGAATGTTTTGTGCAGAAAACTGTGATTGACTTCCGTGTCTTAGGCTGCTTCTTTTTGACTACATATAGATGAGAGTGAAACCTGCAGACTCACACTGTCATACTGTCAGTTGATGATAAAACTGAACCCTCTGGGACCACTCAAAGCTACTTATTTGAATGTGCAAATATTAGCATTGTAGCTGGGTCTTAAATAGTTAATATTATTTGTATGACCTGATAACATCATGGTCCATGCTAATTAGTGTATTCTGAAATAATTTGATGTCCTTCTTTCTACACATTTTGAAATTATGAAGATATAGAAGATAATCTGGAATTTAGTTTTGCTTTTCTAGATTGTAGCAATGAAGGAAATAATGAAAACATCTCCAATGGTGCTGCAAAAAAATGTGAAAAGATCCAAATCACATTAGTGGTAGAGCATCCACAGACATATATCCACTGCCTTCTGACACTGGAAGGAAGATTTAAGTCTTTAAAAAAATCTCTTCATGCATCTGAAATTTGCAACGTTACCACATTCCTCCCTCAGTCCACAATAAGCTGGGTGTTCTTCAAATGAAGTGTCAGACTGCGGTCTATCAGACTTCTATAAATACATAAGAAGGACTAGAAACCAGGGGGTTTTGTCTAATTTTCTGTAAGTATTCGGAGGAGTAAGACTGAACTCTGTGAATGTGGGAAAATCCCAGAGTATTAGCCTCAGGTTGTTTGAAATCAAGGAATCCTCCTTTCTTTACTAAGAGTACTGTGTAATATATTTACAGATGAGGTGTTACTTTGAAGTCAGGATCTTGTGTTTGATCAAAAGCATACAGCTTCCCTCATGTCTTGCAGAAAGAGACAGTAGTTATATGGAAGTGGTGTGAGTTTTTTTAACGTTTTGGACAGCAAAAATGACATTTACATGAAACAGTAATCCAGGGAATGTATGAGATAAGACAATTTCAACTACACATTGAGAGAAAGTCTCACAAGCAGACTTTATATCAAGCAGAAGAAAGCATGTCATACTCACTTTGCCTCCCTTACCTGCTGTTAATTAAAATACTGATAAAGGAGGTCTGGGAACATTAATATGATGAAAAGTAAAACATGTGTTTAAAATTTTCTAGATGAAAGTACTGTTAATCAGTATTACAGAAAAAAGGTTTTGAGTAAATGCTCTTAATTCAGCATACTTGTTTAAGAAGTGTAAATATTCTACAGGCGAGCATTTAATCCACAAAGTGCATAGAGACTGACAATGCAGTAGGGTTTTCTTGGTTCCTAAAGAAGATAGAGAATGAGCAACACAATTACATGGAAAACCACTTGAGTACTGTCTTGCGTAGTCTTTGTAGTCACTCAGGGCACTAACTGTATCAGGACTGTGTATTTGGATCAATGATACTATTTTTCTAGTGGTTTTATATTGACAGGCCATGGATCGTTATATGATTTTTTAAATGTAAACATGAATGTGTCTATCCTGGGGGGAAAAAAAGGGAATCTGGAAGAATAATATGCTGTGTACACACAGCAAGGAAACACCATTGAGTTTTCTCTGTAAACATTTCTTTTAATAAAGAGGTTCTGTTCTATTGTACTGCATGTAGAAGACTTGAGTGCTATGTATGGGCAAAGCACTGCAGCTGCTCTTTATGGATGCACAAGTAGTGTTACATTGGCAAACAGTAGGAAGAAATAGTTCTGTTGCTTTATTTTTGTGGCATGTTAGCATAACATGGACGTTTTTTAAAATTATTCTTTGAAGCAACCAAACACCTGGACATCTGCGTTACGGCAACCGTGTTCCCCCTTCAAGAAAATTAAGTATCACTTTTGGGAGCTAAACAAGAATGTCTGTCTTGGCCCACATCACAAGAAGCTTTATAGTTTATTTGGTCAAGGCTCAGATTACCATATGAGCTTGTCTCCTGTTCAGATTCTAGCCAGGGGAGAAAAATGGTCAAAGAATTGTGATCCATTAACATTTCCAATTTTTTTTTTTTTAACTATAAGAAAACAAAAGCATTTTCTTTTTAATATAAATTGTTAGAATTCTTAAAACAGTGAAACAAAAATGATAGAAGAATGATGCCCAGACAATCAAACAATTGTTGAAAAAGGCAAACTAATAAATAACACCAGTAGAAAAGTATGGGCAAATAAGACAATAAAGTCTAGCTGCTTACATTTCTGGAGAATAAATGGTTATAGCCATGCAAAGACTGCTTGCATACTTTTTTTTTCAGTTGCTATATTGAGCTGGGTGGGATTCCAGGAAGTAGAATTACAAGAATTAGGATGGTGAAATTTCTTTAGCAGAACTGGACTGTCTTGTTTTCCATAATAATGAGTCAGCTGATTTTGGTTTTCACTTTTTGAATTGTCTTTATATCCTCTTGTTATCTGTTATAATAACCTTATATAAATATTTTAAATAAAGAAAATATAAGGTTTTTTTTCATTTCTGATTGGCAGCATTAACAAGATATTTCTGTTTATTATCATTTTACTGTGCTTACCATGTCCTTTAAATTTTGGAATGACATCTACCTTGTGGTCTAGGTCTGTGTTGCACCTAGCTTCATTTGTAATGCTACAATTATATTTTCATTTAGCTTGAATAACAGTTTCATTATCTTAAATTCAAAGAACTGAATAGAAAGAAGTATCATTATTCCCAAATATAAATGAAAATAAATATCAAATAGAAAATAATATTTGCTATTTATCTTTTTCTAAATAATCTGAAATACTAAGTTGTTCCATCCTACACCATAGCCTTGCCTTGAGGGAAATAGGAAATGAAATGAGACATCAGTAATGTAAAAAATTAAGTTATAATTAAAAAGCCTGGGTGTGTAAGGTCTCAGAAGTAGAGGGCTTTTGGACCTTTACTTTGCTCTTCATAAGCAGAGCAGAAAGTTTTAATCCAAAGTTGCATTCACCTCTACAACTTTTTCATAAGATTTCACAGCTATGAGAAGTAGCTTTTGATATTTTCTTTTTCCACATCAATCCTCTGTCTTTGTTTTTCTTCAAATGCTGATTTCTTTATGCTTCTGGTGCCCTGAGAAGTGTAGAAAAGCAAGATGCAAAAAGAAAACCTTGGAAGTTTTTTAACAAAGCAGCTTTGGTGTCTCACATCATGCCCATATGTATGGGAATATATACAATGAAAGTACAGTCTTTGCACGATTATGAATGTTATTAACTAAATAGCTTATTGCTTTATAATTTCATAACCTTCTTCCAGAATTAATTCTGAATTCTATAAAAATAAATCTGTACCAATTCAATGAAGTTATATATGCCATTTTTTTTCTTATTTACGCCAGTGTAATTTCTCATGTAATATATCATGAAATTTACTTTTCAACCTTCTGCTGGTCTTAAAATGAAAATCATCTTAAGGTCTGTTGTAACTGCAGAACAGTGTGTGTTTATGTCCATCCATCTCTAGATAATATTTTTTAAAAGCCAATACAACTACTAGCACTTCAATGTCAATAAACCCATTGTTTTCAAATAACAGTGCAGAGTCCTATAACTGTTTAAAGAATGCACATTCGCAGGACAGCATGGCTTGTGCATGTCTGATGAGGACTGGTTATTTCTATTCTATTTGTCACATTTGAAGTATGACGTATAGAGTAATTTTTAAAATGCAAAATGTTTTGGAAGAGACACACAATGCACTTACATGCAATAGGATTAGATTTATTTTGTGTAATTTCTAGCAAGTGCATTGTTACAAGATGCATGCTGGAGATTGCTCATGACCTACACACACCTTGAAAAGTAGTACAAGGCACATTAGCAGTGAGTCATAGAATTTGCCAAAGGTGGTCTTTTTGAAGTGTTTAGAGAATTAATAAAAGATGTTCACTGTAGTTGCTGCATGTATAACACGTAAAGTCAGTCAGCATTGTTCAGTGAAAACACATCTATTGCAGACCTGTACTCTGTTCATGTCTATAACAGCCTTAAAAATTGCCGCATTTATAAATTAAATAAAGCTCACTTGGTATTTAAATCCATTGCTTTATTTGATTTTTACTTTATCCATTGCTCTATTTGATTTTTACTTCAGTGTCCTGAAGGCTTAAGAAGAACCAATGTTATGGCCCTTGGGCATTTCCCTTGCCTGCTTAGGAGTGCCTACAGCCAATACTGACTTGGTTGCAAATGTGAAAGTACCGTTTGTATAAATACCACAGATGCTCTTATTTCTGAGGAACAAGAAGCAATTCTATGGCCAATTCTCATGCTGCTGATTTTTAAAACAGATCAAACATGGAAACAGCAGGGGAAAAAAAATCAAAGATGTCTTTCCTATTTAATATAGGCTCTTGGATGGAGTAACCATCCAGAATTAGATTTCAGAAGCATGATCCCTTTTCTTTGCAGAATGAAACATTATAGACTTATGATACCAGGGGAAAAAGCTGTCTCTCCTAGTGCATACTCTGTTATATAAAGTACTCGGCTGATTAATCTATGGGAGTTGGTAATCATTTGACTCTGGATATTTTGTTAAATTTTTTTTTTTTTCGGTGATTCATGAAGCCCTTATCAGAATTCAAAAAGCACGTCACAAATCAGCTAGAAGTTTACAAAAAAAAAAAAA
>VWZY01009453.1:43978-107906 GCA_013399075.1 Chloroceryle aenea
AGTAAAAAAAAAAAAAAAAAAAAAAAAAAAAATTAGCAGTAATGAGCTCATTTCCATAGAAATAGGACTATGCTCACTAGTGGGTCAAACTGTTTTCTGCACTTCCGCAGTATTTTCCTCAATTCTTCTCTGTTTATTTCATGCATCATTATCTTCCATGTTCTCTATATCTAAACCATGCCATTTGGCTTTTTGTTCTAACCAGCAACTGCCACTTCAAGGTATTTCAAAATGGTGGTAAAAAATTGTCATCTATATTTAATTCAAAAAAGTTTAAATTCATTGTCATCTTGAAACCCATTATTCATGACAGTTTTCTCAATAGATTACAAATCATAGTTTGAAGTAGTATTGAGAAAAAATTATAATGCACAAGCTTCTCTATTCCTGCTGGATTAGTAATGTGTTTTAATGATATTCCATTTGTATTCTTTCAGTTTTCTTTCATGAGACATCAAAGAAGCAACAGAATGTATCTTTCATATTCCAGACATACCACAATATTGTAGTGTTTTCCATTCCTTCAGATTCATTGCTAACCAAGATGAAAGCTAAGGTCTTCTGAGCAAAACCTGAGCCATCTGAAAAGAAATGGTATCCCTCTGAGGTCCTCAATTTGTTGGAAAGAGGAAATTACTTACATTTTACACCACAGCAAGAATTGTTTTGGTAGGTTCCAGAGGAGTAATGTTATGGTCATGTTTAACAGGCCAGTGTAGAAGGCCACAAACTGATGTTGGAGATGTTCAGATTGTTGGGTTCTCATCCAGGAGATGAAGGAAGAACAAGAAAAAAACATTTTATGGCTTGAAATCCCATACTTCCTATGGAAGGCTAAGCACATTGTTAATGAAAAGAACCCTGTGATCCTGGAAAAGTAAGGAGTTTGAATAGGAGGTTAATAATTAGCAGCAGCAGCATAATAATAATACTACTATCCCTTATATAAATGAAGTAAAATGTCTTCAGGAAGTCTGTCACTGGGAAGGTATGCCTTTTCCTAAATTGCATTGGGTGAGTGCACGTTTGAACCTGAAGATGAAATGCCAGCTCTGCATAAATTGGAGTTGTGTATCTTCCAGGATGAAACCTGCTGGGTTACACTGGGTGATGAAGGGTAGGAGTGAACTGTATCTCAGCTGAAACTTGCATTCATCTCAGTTCTGGAACAGGAAGAAATTGTATGCCAAAACAAATGGCTTCAAAGAGGAAGACAAAAACTTGTTCTGGAAATATACTTTCTACCAAAGCTGGTGGAAGTGTGACCAGAATTTCTCATAGAGCAGAGACATGCTATGGAGGAGGAATAGGATGGTAAAGCATACAAGGTTCATCTCCTTTAAAGGAAGCATAGTATTTTCAAAGTGAGTGAATAATACAAGTGGCATAATGTAAGGTAATCATCGATTCCCTTCAGGAAAAAGAAAGGGTCTCATAGTATTTCTTTCTTCTAATTTTTATCATACATAAGTTTACATCAGATGAAAATTTGGACTACCATCTCCTGTATCACATTTTCTATGACAGCAACAGTACTGGGACAAATAACTTGCATACTTTAACACTAGGAAAAAGTGCAAATGGCTTTAAAAAGCAATTAGACAAAAGCACGGAGCGCAAGGTCATTAATGATTATTAGACAAAATGGACAGAGTAAAGTAATAGGTTTAATTTTCTCTAACCAGTGATTGCTGAAAGCTGCCTTTTCTGGAAAGTATGTCAGAACAGGATCACACTTTATGAGCTCCATTTCTTGCACTCTTTCTTGATGTAGCTGTGGTGAAATACTGCTGGAGAAAGGAGGTCAGATAGATGGTGTTGGGCTCTGCTATAGCAGCAAACCCCCTTCCTTACTGTATCGTGAAAAGTGGCAGAATCATAATTCCAATGTCCCTGAGACACATAATATTTTTTGAATATTTGATATATGTTAAAGGGCATAATAAAGCTAGCTGCTAGCTTGTATTTCAAGACTTACATAATGAAAGCAGGTAAACCTTTGCTGGAAAAGAATAAGAAATCTTACAACATAAATTGGCCCAATCTTGTCTATTATTTCTGTAAGGTACAACTCTAGTCTTTCTCATGATAAGTGGTACCTTGTTTTGTGAGCAATGGTATTGAAAGCCATGGTGCTGTGTGTGTAATGGATTGAAAATGAACACATGCAGAAGAGACAGTAAAAGTACAAAGTACAGAGATTTGATGATTTCTTTATTTCCTGCTCTCTTCAAGGCATGAAGTAGATATGATAGTAAAGAACACGTCTTTTTGAGAATGAGATTTTTGCTTTGTCTTTTTCAAAGTACAATTGAGAGTATACAGGATGTAAACTAATGGGACAACACCAACAAAATCTAAGCCAAACTATTAGTTTCATTCTTGTTTATTTCTGTTTTGCTTCTTGAGGGAAAAATCTGTTGGAACGAGAGTGATTAAACACGGCTGCTGTAGTTCCTTCAGGCTCCTCCCTACTACAAATCATCCTGGGTTTTATAAAAGAAATTGGGAACTCTCCTATTAAACTTTGGAGTGACTAGTTCTCTCGTTAATTGTCAGCTAATTTTTTCAGGACTGATTTGAAATACCTTCCTTCTGTGGGAGGAATTATTGAGGATGCCTTACTGAGCAGAGATGAAGGAAAGTTTCCTTAGCAACAGGAATAACATGGAATGCTCAAAAGCTCTCTGATGACTTTCCTTGTTTCTGTGCAACAAAAAAGGTGCTTTTTTCCTGGTTGGTTTTGGGTTTTTTTTTGCTACAGTATAAAGATTCAGACACACAACCTGATATTTTGAACTTTCTTTCAATTTTTCAAGCAAATGAAGATAAAAAACTAGTAATTCTTCAGGCATTACCCAAGTAATTCTCTTAGTATGTCCAATTCCTTCATTAATTAATTTACAAAATCCTATTAGCATATAGCAAAAAAACCCATGATTTAGCCTGACTTGTATCCAAGGAAACGTGTATACTTAATAACTGAGATAATACTATGCATGTCTCTAGTCATGCTTTACCAACCTGGAGGACTTTAAGGCCAGATTTTAAATGCATTTCGACATCTAGAGATGCAGATAGGTGCCTGGAGAGTTTTCAGAAAGTGGTTTCAATCATCCATCAGTTAAGCTCCCTTGTGAGAGACAGAAAAATACTGTTTCCAGTGGTGCAGATGAAGATTAAGAGAAAACAGAATAAAGCTTTGAAAGAGTTAAGAGAGTATCCAACTTTATAATTCCTACCACTGTGCTTTAATGACTAACTAATGTTCCCCACAAGGCAAGACTGGGTAATTAATGCAGATTAGGGGAAAAATAATACATTTTTTTCCGAAGTTTACACCTGAGTAGTAAGACATCATCTGGCTGTTGTCCTGCAGAGGTAGCTCACCTTGAAACTGCACTTTGTCACAGTCCCCTCCATTACCTACTATGACCACATCACTCAGCTCTTCACTAGCATGGCAAGTGACAAACGCTGAAGTAGGAGAAGCCTTGTGGGGCAATAAATCTATTTGCTGGCAATAACTAACAGCCACAGCATCTCAGCTCCTTTCATAACTGACTCCAGCTCCATCTTTATAGTATTTGGAGGCTTTGGTTTCACTTTTCTTGTAGGAGATCACTGCCCTCTATAAAAAATGGTTTTAGCCTTTGATTTGCTAAGACTAAGCATGCCAAAGGTTTTATTTTCCACAGTAGCTCCTACATCATAGAATCATAGAATCATAGAATCATAGAATAGATTGGGTTGGAAAAGACCTCCAAGATCATCGAGTCCAACCCCTGATCCANATTCCTTGTCTCTGCTTATTTTGTTTTGAATTCATCTTTCCAGTATGTGGGGTTAAAGTGCATTACAACTACAGTACCAATAATAAAAAAAAAAAAAAAAAAAAAAAAAAAAGAAGAAGAAATGTCTACATATCTAGTACCAGAACTACTGGAAAGAAATATTTTATAATAGGTCCAGTGAAATGAATAGTTTTCTTTATTCTATCCTTTGCAAAGGTGTTTAAGTCTCAAAATATTGTTGTCTAAATTTTTTACTTATTTCCTGCTTTTTGCTAGAACAGGCAATTTAATATATTTAAAGAAGAAAGTAGATTATGAAGCCAAAACAACAGAATGTTTAATACTTGCAAAGCAGTATTGCTTGCTGAGGGTGTGCATTCAAATATGCTATTCTGATAGTACTAAAATTCCACTGATTCTTTCAACTGGGAAATGAAAGTTAAAAATTTCCTGCTAAAGCTCAAAATATCTATTAGAAAAAATTATCTACTACTGGAATAAACTGTAAATCAGTGGGCATATTGGTTGAGAAATATAAACAAAGAAAAAAGTATTTTTTTGGTGTGAAATTTTTATATCACATATTTTTATTCCAGTTTATATTACCAAAGGACAATGTTTAAAAGCTCTTAAAACTTGTGACTGTATCTTATTACATTTTCTTGTAGGGTATACATTTATTTGTACTTTTCTCTGTGCAATAATCAAATGGCATAACAGGAACATCATTATGGTCAGAAGAACCATTACAAGAAAATGTAATGCAAGTTTAATTGCCATGAATGACTTACAAACATATTATCAACAGTACAATGCATTTTATATTTTTACATGTTTGTGAGGTGCAACAGTGAAATATATTTGCTAGTAACTGACAAACTAAATTATGACTCAGAGAATAGAAAAAGCTATTCTATCTCATTGTCAGGTGATGAACATTGAGAAGGCTGAGGGGAGACCTTCTCACTCTCTACAGCTACCTGAAAGGACACTAGAGAGGTAGGCTCTGGTCTCTTTTTACAAGTAACTAGTGACAGAAAAAGAGTCAATAGCTCAAACTACACCAGAGGAGGTTGAAACTTGAGATTAGGAAAAATTTTTTCACTGAAAGGGTTGTGAGACATTGGAACAGGCTGCCCAGGGAGGTGGTTGAGTCACCATCCCTGGATGTGTTTAAAAGATGTATAAATGTAGTGGTTGGGGATATGGAATAGTGGTGGACTCAGTAGAACAGGATTAATGGTTGGTCTTGATGATCTTAAAGCTTTTTCCAACCTTGATGATTCTATATATAAACCACCGCAATAGACCATTAGAACTGTTTTCCATCAAATCTCTCATGACAAGATGACATTTTCCACCTGTTAAAAAATGCAAACAAAACAAACCAGAGGATTGCACACCTGCAAAATCTCAGATAAAGAATACAAAAATGACAGCATCATGGTTAGGACTTCACTTTATGGGCCTGGGGTTTTTATTTACACATTATGTGTGCTTGCATGTTTGGCAGCACTGTGTAGCTAGTGCCTGCTGTCATTTCTGGTGTTCTGGCTATATAAAGAAATAGCCATCCTGGAATAGTGGTTCTGAAGGCCTGGCAATTTAATGGAGCATAGGAAGTTGACATAGGAAGTTAAAACACTGAGAAGAACTTGGCCTGCTGGTAGTTTCTGGATTTTCAACAAGTGTGTCTTCCTGGAACACTGCTTTTCAGACATCCTTGGCAAGTGCTGGCTGTGCACATGCAGTGTTGTGCAGTTCAGGGACAGCGGTGCACCTCCATGTGTAAGGAACTGAGCCATCTGAATTAAATCTGGCATGCAGTGTATCCCAGGGTGCTATTCATGGTCCATGGTAAACTGTGCATTTACTCAAACATTTCTTTCCAGATTTCTCAAGTGGAAAAATGGGAGCACTATGCAACCCAAAATTTCTCCTTCTGAGAAAAATGCACCCCTGAGGGGAAGCTGAAATTACAGGAACAGTGCAGAGAGCTTTGGAAATAGAATACAACACAGACACATTGGTAATGAAGCAATTCTGTGGAAAATTCATGGATGAAATTCCTTGGACAGAAATTTCCTTTTGATGTAAGTCAAAAGTTAATCACACCCATAAGCTAACCTGGCTTCATATATACCTCATCTATAGGTATCAATGATTCCCCAGCATATGTAGTACTTTGCTTAGGCTCAGCAGATTTTCCACCTCTTTTAATCTCTTCATTGCATGTACCACAACATATCACTAACTTCTTTCTGTACGTTGCCACTAATTTATGATTACCTAATGGCCAAGTTTAGTTGCTTCAGATGCACTGAACCCCTGTTAAGAGTTATTGGAAGTACTTGTGTCACAGCTTTTGTGAACAAGGTGCCATTGGGATTTCACTGATGTCCCTACTGCAATACTACAGCAACAGGGATGTTTTCGTGATGTGTCTTCTCTACAAAAGCAGGCTTTGCAACAAAGAGGGATTCTTTACTGGCTACCAGCATTGTGCTATTTTATGTACGTATGCTGTTTTGAATGTGCTTCCTGTAGGTAACCAAATGCATAAACACCAGCTTATCATTATTATTAGACTACGTTGCTGAAGAGAGGAGAATGTGGCTCTGACTAGAAACTCACAATTATCTTACTGAAATACTACAAATAAAGGGGAGGTGAAGGTATTTATCAATTTGTATCAAATTTGGCTGATAATCTGGACAAAACAGAATTCAACCTACCCAGAATTTTTCAGTTTCCCAAATACTTCAGTTTTGTCTGCATTTATAATAAAAGTAGAGAGACAGATGTATGATTTGAAAGCTCCCGTGGATAGTATCTGCAAGTTTTATTGTGTAACCTTATCTCTGAGCTCCTGTTAAGGAGAATTTTTTTCTCATTATAACTTATTACAGGTGGGACATTATGCAGCAGAACCTGAGGAGGGATACTGGGGTCTGTGGGCATGGAAGGGACCCCCAATGAGGGTGCCAGGCTTGCACAGAGCTCCAGCTGGACTTTGAGGCACAGCTACTGTGGGTGTGACAGTAACCTCACACCTGTTGCTTTTTAGATTAAGTACCTTGTTTTGTTCAGCCTGGAATCCTTCTTTTGCCTTTGTTGCTCCATGGTGACAAAGATAAACTCTGACCCCACCCAACCCTCCTGATTGCAGGTTGAGATCACATGTACTATCTAGCAGCTGGGGGAGATTGGGTCCCTCCTGAAGGCCAGCAGCCCAATTCCTTACACTTGTGGCTATCCTTAGATGGAGGCATTTGCAGGGGCCCCTGCTCTTTCTGTTGGGAGAGTTCCTGCCTCATGGTCTCTGAGGTGCTTCCTCAGACCAGGTCTTCTAGGCCATGCCTGCAGCACTGAGGTGACTCTCAACCTACAGTGCTTCAGCTGGTAGCTGCCATATCTCCAAAGGTGGTAAAACCAGTTTCTCTTCTTTCCTGAAGTTCATATGGAAGCTATGGCAACAGCTAATTGGTGTTAGTGGAGGGGAGTCAGAGGGACAGCTACATCAGGAGGATGATGCTGGTGAAGCCACAGTTCCCTGAGGACACCCTGAGCACATTGAGCAGGCCAGGATTTATCTCTGGTTTATAATGTGTACTGCAGTTCCTCACGTATGTGCTGTGCCAGTCAATCAGTGCAAAACTGTAGTCCAGAAACTATTTTCTTCTGTCTCTCCACTGCTTGATGGCAGTGTGTACGTATGGGATAGGAGTGCAGACCCTGTCATGCTGCTGCCACTTGCATTGCTTTCTCCATGCTGACCTCTTCTGTTTTCATGTTACTGTGTGGTAAGTGTTATTTATTAATTATACTGACAGCTGCAGTGATGTTTTTTTTGCAGGTTGGAATATAATGTTTAACTTGGTTTATGGTGCATAGAAACTGATTCCCATATGACATGCTCTCAAATTTCATTTAGTGCTTTCAGATCACCTAACTAGCACAGGCAATTCAGCTACAAGGAATATATACTCCATTTAGTGTATTTCCAATAATATTTAGCTTAGCTTTGCATAACATAAAGCTCATGAGGAGAGAAAAACCAGGTGCAATACAGTAGTTGAATATAAAGCTTCCTCTGTCTTCCCCTGAGGAAAATGAAGGGGTTGTTCTCCATGCTCTGGTGCCTGCCTAAGTTATCAGGGAGCCTGAAACAAGTGCAAAATTGGAATATTTTAAGTTGGTTTTAGATTTTTCTCCTGCTGCAGCTCTGATGGTCAAGTTCTTTAATGGTAGAGTCTGCAGGACTGCTGTCCTTCCTACAGATCTGTCACTATGTATTTTCAGTGTAAGGCTGCAATAGAAGGTATGGCAGGACAGATGCTTAATTTCTTTCCAGCTAAACTAGGAAGCTCTTGTGGGTTCTTCAGTCCTTTACTTGCATCGTGTGCATTACATTCCTACTGTTTTAAAATCCTACTGGGTTTTAGCTTTTTGGCTTTTTTTTTGAGGAGATGAGACTTGCTCTATGAGCAGTCTCTGTCTGGACCCTTGATCTTGGACTTTGACTTGTTAGTAGAAGAGTTGAGACTTAGTCAAAGTCCCAAAGGTGGAAAGGGGAAGCATTAGGACTGCTGCTTTTTGTAGGAAAATCAAGCCATGAAATATCTTGCTGGTTTTTATCACTAGTTTAAAAATCCACTGCTTTTAGACTCTCCTCTTTTAGAGCCAAATTATCTGCAGGTGTAAACTCTTACTTCAGTGCTGCCTTACTAGTCATCTTCAAGTGTTTACCATTATTTCAAAGCATTTGCCTTCTGAAAAGCAGGAACACTACCCTGCTAGTTCCTCTGGCATCTTAAAGATTTCAGTCTTATCTCTTTTTAACCCTTATTTTCCCTACTGGGTACAGTGGGTTTTTTATCTTGAGTTGGAAGTTTGTACAGAGTGGAGTTCAGTAAGCCTCAGTTTTTCTTCGAAGCTTACAAAACTGCTTTTCAATATTATTAATAATGTTTATCAGGTCTCTCAAAGATTCAACTTATATAGGCTATTTTTAAACATTTGTTATGCTATTAAGTGATGATAGGATTGTTTTTAAAGTGAAAACTGCATGGTTTCCTAGTGATTCAAGTTCCCAAAATTCATGAGCACTTTCCTTTGATTTGTTGTCATTATTTCTCAAATGGATTTAAAGCAGATAGTGCATATCATTCTGTAAATTGCTGGTCTGAGCTGTTGTTTATTTTGTTGAACTACACTTCTGTTGCATAATTGCATTTGCCATGTAGAAGTGAGAGCTGTCATTTTGATATCACAACTAATAGCATCTTGGGAGTTTACTCCAACTAAATACTGCCCTAGTTTGTTCATCTCTGTGCATTCAATACATATCAGTCAACCTCATACAGTGCCTTTCAAGGTTAAGAGTCTGCATACCCAAGGATAGATGGCCTACTTTGCCTTTTTTTTTTTTTTAATAATTACTTTCAGTGAATAACATTAGATTCAGTGATGCTGGAACTTCTGGAGGAAAAAAAGGAATTTAATTGGTAAAAATAGGAGGTATTTTATACAATGTTAAAACCCTAAAACAACATACAGAAAGCTGTGACTGGGAAATAATTTCTTCTAGGTCATATTAGGATGTAAATGATTTATGATGAAGTGATTTAAATTAAATCAAAGAAAGTGAACAATAATTATAAATCTTATTTCTGAAAAATGGAATGTAGAATTTGCACTATCAGGCCTTTATGCTATCTCTGTAATAAAAGGTGAAAAGGTGACTCATGCTATTTAAGGAGGAGGTTACTGCAAATTGAAGATAGCTATAATTGGGTCTTCTGCTGATGCAAATGAAGAAGAAACAAGTAGTGGAACACTAAGAAAAAAGGCTAATCTCAAAAAGTGGTTAGCAAATAGAAAGTTCTTTCAGTTGACATGCTGACACAGATAATAACAATCAACACTGCTAGCAAAAGTTGATAGACTAGACAATGGGTCTAGTATGGCTAACAAAAATGAAGCACTTTAGTCACTTAATGGCTCTGTGTTTATAACAATATACTATGAAACAGTACAAACTTTAGGATGCTCTGCTGAAGGGGACTTCTGCTTGAACAACAGATCTGGGATTTGTTCAACAGATTTTTGTCCCATGAATGCAGCATCTGGTTGGTTTAGAGGTTGCAATTGTGAGCCTTGCTTTAATGAAATTTATGAAATTAATTGAAGTGCAACTATCTCATAAAACAATTTTTAATAGCAAGCTTAAATTATTATTATATTCTAAACTGAAATTTTTCTTCGTATTAGTTTAATCCCAGAATGCAATATAATTTGTTTGTGTTTTTTATCCAAAGTATTTATAAAGATAATTTTAAAAGATTCATTAATCAGGATTAAGCAAATATTAAACAGAAGAGAATTAAAAGTAAAGATTATAGAAAGGCTGCATAGTAATATATTCCAGATAATTAGTCTGATCTTCAACTACAGAAAACTAGGAATAAAGAATCCTGTACTGAACTGCATCTGAAATAGCATTCAGCCTTGTAATAAAAGGATCTTGTGGTTTTTTTTCTCACCACTGAAATTAAGGAAAAACTGAGTGTACAAGTGAATGTATTTTATAAGAACTCTTGAATTTGCTTGCATAAATCTGTCTGAGGTTCCTTGTTAGTCTGACTCCTGAACACAGAAATTAAGTCCTTCCTCTTTGTCCAGTGTGAGCTCTCTGCCCTTGGGTGTCTACTGTAGAAGTGAAAAAGTCTAGGGGGGAGAGGCTGGAAAGTTATAAGAAACACAGGGTATTTTATCCTCCTCTTTCTATTGCAGTGATCCTACAGTAGTACACTTACAGCCTGTACTTAAACATAGTAAATGCAGTTTGTCATAGTTGTTATCAACTCCTAGATTTGAGAACTTCAGCTTTTCTGCTGCTTTAGAACTGTATTTAAGAACTGTCACTAATAGGAAATTCTTTACATCTGTATGTTTTAATTTTTTTTGTGTGAGTTTTATTAGAGATGTAAAATTTATTTCAGCTATTGGGAAGTGTGATTTAATTGCTGATATTTAAGGCAAGAATAGAAGTGTGTAATATGTGGAAGTGAGGAGTTAAACTTTCTTGTCTGCTCTTTGCAAGACATTTTGTTGCCAAACCTATTTTCAGCTTCTAACTGAACTTGTTATCACACTACTAGAAATTTTCCCAAGTACTACAGTTAGAATTCATGAAAGTGTTTCTCCAAAAGATGTGGACTTTGACAAATTATTTTTTTCCCCTTTTTACCCCTGCAATACCTCTGCAGAAAATTTATCTGTTTCCTAGCTTCAATGACTTTTTCAAAATTAAATCCTAGATGTTGGTTCCATCATTTTGGAATGTTTTCTAAGGTTGAGCGAGACTGGAGGAGGTGGAGGTGTTTGTGCCATGTGCGTGCATGCATGGACAAAGATGGGAAGGATTTGGAGTGAAAGATGGAAGGGGAATGGCAGTCCTGGTCAATTCTAATGTTACTGACCTCATTAGTGGAGGAGAGAAAAAGTACAGCTCAGTGTTTTGAGATGAGAGAGAATATTTTAAACTCTGTCAAGCAAAGGTGAAACTCTGTTCGAGAATACAGCTTTTCCATTTTTTGGTAGCTGCAGTTGATATTTGTTCACCAGTATTCTCTACTCTCTCCCTTAAGCCCACATTCAAGGTGGTATTTTAAGACTCAAATATGAATAAGGAGATTTAAAATTACTCTGAAGTACTTTTTCAGCTTTAGTATTGGGAAATTGGTTGAAACAGTTTCACTAAGTTCACTTCTACTTAAGAACTCTGCATCACTCTAGTGTGAACATGGGCTTCTGAATGTACTTTTTGTTAGGCTTTAGGACTCCTGTGTTATAGATGAGTTTAATTTTTAGTATCTAAAATGCACTAAAGGCAAAATTAAGTATTCTATTACTTACAAGCCAGTGATTATATGGTACTTAAAAAACCCCAGCAAAACCAATTAATGAAAAACCCAACCAAAACCAACTTAATGGTACCTCTGCAAAAAGATGCCTTGTGACTCAGATC
Organism: Chloroceryle aenea; assembly: GCA_013399075.1. Taxonomy (NCBI): domain Eukaryota; kingdom Metazoa; phylum Chordata; class Aves; order Coraciiformes; family Cerylidae; genus Chloroceryle; species Chloroceryle aenea. Next base: position 55,805 of record VWZY01009453.1, read on the forward strand.
GGCATCTTGTCAGCCTTGTATAATTGCCAAAAAATTGTTTTGTAGTATAAACACAGCTAAGTGCCATTCAAATATCAAGAGTTTGAACAAACATATATATAATCACAACTATATGGAGACCTTCTACTTTATAGAGGGTTTTAGCATTTCAAGGTTCATGCCCATTGAAAACTAAAATGTGAAGGTTACAGAACCTTTTTTGCTGTTTAAAAGATGCCAAAACATTTGGTTCCACTTTATCTAATTCAAATGGGGAAAATAATAAAAAAAAGTAAAGCTATGATGTAACAGCTTTCTTCAGCTGTTTTTCTTCTCTCATGTTTCTTTCCAGTGCATTTGTGGTGATATTAGTGCAATATTATAACCTGTGCTATAGATAGATAGGTTATTAAATCTTATTTCCTCATGGAAGGCTGATGAATCCTATTCTAATGCTTTTACTCTAAGCAGCAAACAATATACTTTAGTGGTATGTAAGCATTATATTAACTGACCCCAGACCCTGTTGTCAGTGCTTGAATGGAGTTTCAGATTTGACTTTTTATTTTTATTTGTGAATTGAAATATGCTAATGGGAGGATCAGCAGCGTATGCGGAAAAATCAGTCCTATATTGAGAAAATATTTTGAACATGTTATGGATCTACACACAGCCATATGTATATAATGTATGAAAATATCTATATATTTTCTGTCCTTAAATGTGGAATTATATTCTTTAAATTTTTAAATGTAGTACACTTACCTAGTTTTATATAGGATTTGTGACAATGTATTTTAGAGCAGGACATTGCTGAAGTTTTAAAGATTCTTTTAGTGCTCTTTTGCACTCAGCTTAAAAGGCTTGACATTTCTTTTCAAATAACAGTAAATGAAGTTATAAGATCATATGCTTAGACCATAAGATGACATTGGTAGTTAGTAGATGATGAGGCCAGGATTAATTTTATTATATTCTGTTAAGTTGGTGTTTTTAACCATTGAGTGACCTGGATATATGATTGATGTAGCGAGAATATTTGTGGATAAATGTATCACTTTGCTGTGTTCCTGCATTTTCTATGTTCTACATAGATCTTGAAGATCCTCATAACTTACTGCATATGTATTTCATTAAATACTTTATGTTTTTTTTACAAATCCTCATTTTCAGCAAAGAACTAAACATAGTTTTCCAGGGCAGTCTACTGGAATTTGAACTTGGAGGAGAGATGCAATTTCTTACAGTGATGGATAGTTGCTGCTTTTGGACGATGGACACGGGATATCAGATCCAAATTCACAGTTTTGTTGAATCAGATTAATAGTGCAACTATTATGGTGTTCAGTCTTATATGAAATTCAATCTATTTATGCTCTTTTCAATTTTCATTGTGTTATTGAAAATAATCTTTAGTGAGCATGACTAACGAGGCCACTACATGGATAAGGTAATTCATATTCTTCGGAGTTAAGCTCAGCTCTCTTCATGCTTAGAGACACAGTCTCTAGATAATCAGTCCATCTTCTTGAGGTTGTTTTTTTTTTTTTTTTTTCTATAAGTGTGGAATTTTTATCAAAAAGAGTTACTTAGCAAGAAGACTCATTATTAGGAAACAAAACTGTATGTGTATACCATGTGATTTCCTAGAACTGGATAACTTAAACTTCAGCATCTAGGGGTTTTTTTGGTCCATTTTGGTCCATTGAGAATGAATGGATAGATGTTACAGCACCACTTTGTGTTTGCATGTCTTATTTCTGCACTGCTCCTGATCTGGTGCCCTAAGGTAGACCAGGAAATGTTCATGCCAAGTGCTGCTAAGTATGAGTAGATGCTGTCCTTAGGCGTCTACTGCAGAAATGAAGACGACTAGGGGCAAGAGGCTGAAAAGTATTGCTTCCATTTAAAAGGTAGGGTAGCATCTTGCCTAAAGACATGCTTACAGGTCTGTGAGAGATACAAGAACTAAACTCAAGTCTCCAGGCTCTCCATGTAGTGCTTTAATCGTGAAATCATTCTTCCCTTGGAAGTAAGTTCTTGGTTGACGTGCACAAACAATAAACTTTCTTCCCCCCTTCTGTGATACCTTCCTCGTTTGTGGCTTTTTTTTTTTTTGAATGAATGAACTGAGAAACCTGTGAGGCAGCAGATATCCATATCTTAGAACAAAAAAAATGGACATTGAGAAGCATTGCCTTGTATTTTCTGGCTCTGTATATGATGCTTCTCTGGAATCTACTTGCATTCCCTACAGCTTTAAGTTTTTCATCCTTTAGGACTGCAACTTTTGCATTTCTCTTATGCTTTTTACTAATGCACATGGAAGTGCTGGAACAAGGGAGATGGGGAAAAAAAACCAAAACCAGAACAAACCATAAGAAGAATGTAATCATTCAGAAATTTATGAAATCTCTGAGGTACAGTGTGCAAGAAAGCATGTTAAGATTTTGCTTGGGTCATACAGTTGAAATCTGGCAGCTGTTCTGCTGCTATAAGTCTTCTAAGATGCTACAGATTCTAACATAATTTTATTACAATATATATATTTTTCAGAAAGAACATTTTGTTCAGCTTGTTGTAAAAAATATGTATAGTTTTCTCCTGTGTATAAGTCCAAATTGGAGGGGAGGGAAAGGGAGAAGGGGAAAGGCAGGGATTTTAATTGTGTTGTTTTTTCATAATCTACATGTAAACTAGACTTGCAGATGGTTCTCTTGCCTTAGTTCCACTGACTTAAACAGTGCGATGCTGATTTATACTATGTGTTAAATTAACCATTTTACATCATGAGTGTGTACAGGATTTGGTCTCTAGATTTTGCACAAAAATACTTAAAATAGAGTCTGTTTAGAAGAGAAGGATTATTGAAAAGGCTTTTGCTAAAAAGAAAATCTTCTTTGTGTCAGGAAGAAGGGGCTTCTATGTCTGTCTTTTGTCTAGTTTTTACACAGACCTGAATACTTTTATGGCTTAATTGAAGTTATCAATGCCTTGATTCCTCTTGAAGAGGACTGAAAATAATATTTATTCTCAAGAACTCGTTCTTTCAACTAAGAAATAAATGGAGGTACATTTGACTAAAGATACAAGGCAAAATCATAGAATCATAGACTTCTCAGGGTTGGAAGGAACCTTAAAGATCACCTAGTTCCAACCGCCCTGCCATGGGCAGGGATGCTTCCCATGAGATCAGGTTGCTCAGAACCCCAGCCTGAATCTACTACCCAGTCCTTTCTTTTAAGAGAAAAGTAGAAACTTTCCAATGAATTATATAAATTAATATATAAACCAGAAATGTGAAAGAAGGCAAATGCTCCTTTCTCACAGTCAGAGTGTACTTAAATTTGTTTGCATTCACAGAAAGTCTCAGTGAAAACGGTAAAAACTATTCATGTGACTTAATTAGTTGTTCCTGCCCTGGACTTGAATAGTTTAGTCTCAAGGAAGCAAATATTATTCTAAGTATATATATTAAAAAAAGGCTATTAAGTCTTTGGAAATAGTTTCAAAGTCTTTGCTAGCACACATGTATCATTCCATCTCTGCCCAGCAATAAATTGATTTATAAGTGTTAGGCATTTAGTGAGTGTGAGTTTATCATTTATTGAAATCAATCTCTTTCTGCAAGCTTGCTTTCTTCTCCCTGGCAGTCAGCTAAACTGTGTTCAAACCCTAAATAGCTTCAGGCTGATCTAGCCTAACGTTGATTGCATAACATGGCAACAGCCTGAAACATTGCTGTTATAGATTGACCTCATCTGACCTGGAAATGCCAATCCATTAGAGAAAATAGTGCTTGCCTCTGACGACAAATAAACATAACCCCTGCACTAGGGCAGAGCAGACTAGAAAAACAATGAAGTGTTTTCCCATAATAATTGTTTCACAGTCTGGAGTACAAATATTTTGAAGGTCCTCTAATGAACAGTTGTAATTAATATGCATAGGTTTTAATAATAACCCTACCTCATAAGAATGACACTCTGATATTCCTGTACAGCTTGTAGAGTAATAAATGTGGTTATGTACTTCGTTATGCATTAAAAAAACAAAACTGTGGAACATCATCTTTTCCACTATGCATTTTACAGAAAACCTGTAGATTTAATGAAACTTGTCTGGTGCTGGGGAAATTGCCATATTAGCTACAATTTATGGTTACACAAGTAACTTTTATGGCTGACAAACAAGGGATCGAAAACATACAAGTAAAGTTAAATAAACAAAAGCTGTGCTGCATTGTATGAATGTGACTGCGACCTCTAGGAAAATGTCTTGAATTTTCAGAGTTCTCTGAACCCATATATAACCAGCTCAAGGCCCTAATAAATTAAATCACTTTCTCCTTGTGTTTTGGGTACAGTTATGACAATGGCACACATCACAGCTGTGTGTGTTTTCAGTACAGGCTTAATAACTTCCTGGTCAATTTCTTAGCTCTTCATTAATTATGGTAAGTGCTTTAAAAATTTGCCTATTTAGAGGCGAAAGCGAAATGTGAGACAGGGTCTTTTATAGAATCACTCTGAATTGCTGGTTATTATTCAGAGCAAGAACTGTATTACAGGAACACAAATGTCTCTAAAAGGTTAAGGGCAAATCACTGTTTTGTCCTCTCCCCACCTCCTTCCCCTTCATTTCTAATAAAAAGAAACAACATAGCAATACTGTATATACTGCAGAAATATCCTGGAAGACATTTTCCTGGAGGTGCATTTTTCAGTTAATATGCTGCCTTTGTACCTTCTCAAATGTAGGGATCACTTTTTTTCACCAGTGTGCTCCTTTTCATGTGTCTCTCTGTTTCATTTTTGTCTGATACCATGAAATACCCTTTGCATTTACCATGAAGGTAGGTGATGGTTGCTCCCCTTGCATCCTCAATCTAGTTCTGCTTTAGTACTCCTATATTCTTAAGGATAAATCTGTTTTCCCATATAATGTTTAGGCTGTGTAACCTTTTTATTTCTTCCATGTTGATTTATCCCGTAGTGATGTTTATTAGGTCACAATGCACTTCATTTTCTGTATACTAGCTTTAATTTCTTTATATCAGGTTACTGGATCTATTCTGTACTGCTACAGTAGGCCTCTATATTTCTAAGTTGCCCACTTGCTAGCAGAAAATATAAATAAAAATGTAGCATACTTGTGAAGTAACGGAATTATTTCCATGTAAGGAAAACTTATTAAAACCAGCAACTATATCCTGTCATTCACTTTAAAAAGTGTTATGACAGCAGTAAATGCCTGAATCTATTTTATAAGGAGTATCCTTACTACTACTTTGTGTTAGATATGCCTTATATAGCTTGTCTCTACTATCTAGACAGTTGCATGAGAAGCAACCCTGCATGTCAGTGATTTTTCCATCAATTTAAATTCCTTGGGATTTTTGCATAGTATGACTGAGGTTATTGCAAAAGCACTAGCTTTTCTACCTAATGTTTTCTTAATCCGGGTACTCCTGGATTAAGAAATTTCTATCTGAAAATACAGGCAGATACATAAAATATACTGTGAGGTATCCTAACATCGCTACTCAATTTCACGTTCTCAAGCCAATTACTTTTTTTTTATTTCTTCCTCTTTGTGTTCCTTTACCTGAAATAGGCTTTGAATTATAATGCACTTACAAATCAAACTCTCTCTTCCCATCCTGGAGTTTCATTTTTTCCCTCCAGTATAGACAGCTCATTACTCAAGTTATAAAGGAAAAAGTTTCCTCCATTCCTTGATTTCGTGGGGTCTGTGTCTCAATATGAACACTTAAAAATGTATCTCTTGGTATTTTAGTGGTATTTTAAAAATTAAATGTGCAGGTATAGGTTACTGATACTGCATTTAAAAATTCCAACCTTTTTAAAAAAAAACAACCAAAAAACCCAACCACCTACCTCTTTTTGGACAAAGGGGTGAAGAATTCTTCTCATCTATGGTTTGGCTAATGAGGACAATCCAAAACACAAAGGTACTTTTACAGTGGAAATGACTGCAAGGGTCAGCACAGAAGTATTTATGATGTACTATTGGCAGACACCAGTGAACAGATGGAGTTGTAATTATGAGGCTTGAACTGTACCTATAATTCATTACAAGAAGCATTTTGGTGTTGTATTTTTGGAATTATGAAGTGTTTGTCTGTGTATGGAAGCTGTCATCTTAAAGCATGCATCTGATTCAGACCCAAGGCTGAAGGGAAGCCCTGTCTTGGAATGCACTAGGATTTCTTGTGCTCAGTGCAAGTATGCAGACGCTTGGTGCTGTCTCAACCCAGGAGGGGGTATGAGCTAGATACTTTTATCAGGGCTAATACAATTACCTGGGAAGCAATAGATGGTGAGTTTTAACTGAGATTTAACTGAATTCAGGATTATAAAAGGGGAAATATAATCTTTATCCAATGATTCCTATTGATTGTCACAGATTTATGCAGAGAGATTTATTTAATGGTGTCAAAGAGCTCCCTTTGTGGTCACAGTGTGTCTATTGTTGACTTATGTGGTACTTGATTTGGGCTGGCTTCGTGGATTTAATTCTGTCTAACCTTAAGCACTTACATAAACCTGCCAAATTAACAGTCTACTTTTTCTGTGAAGATGGTGGGTGGAAAGAAATAAAGTTGGTCAGTAGCTCCAACAGGTTGAACTGACTCGTAGAGATGGTTTCCCTAAGTTATCTCTGTAGGGAGCCCATGGTGTTAGGCTTCTAACTTAGTCTCCAAACACTGCAGAAATTATGAATATGACTCTAAGTTGTAGCATGACTGCACTGTTAAGTGTAGTCAGAGAGCAGGATGTGCTGGCCACAGAGAAAGTGTTAAGTAAGCCTCTCTCATGCTGGATTTCTTAGTTGAAATAGAAGCATCTTTTATTTCACAGCAGTATTTGAAGCAAATGACATCAATCCCCATCTGAAACTGCCCTGGGGCATATAAATAGCATAAGGTAAATGTTTGGCCACTATCTTTCATACTGAATGAACGGTGTCTAAACAAATAGTTCTGTATTGCTTCTAAAGAGTGACTGCTAGACAAGTAGTGTAGCTAGAGTGTTAGTAAGGCAGTCTGCTACCCAGGACTCCTCATGCTAGGCAGCAGATGAACTAAATGTAGGAGTTGCTCCTCTTTGCTTCCAGGAGTGTCTACAGTCCAAACAGGCAGGGCTTGTTCACTCTAGTGTAAACCTTTTTTGCAGTGGTGTTGTGGAATATACCTGGCTGACCTGCCAGTCTGGTTCTGAGTAGTTCAAGCTTGTGTTCATTGAATCTGAGATAGTTATGTCTTTTAAAACAATAAAATTACTTTTTTTTTTTTTTTTTACAGCTTTTGTCTTCTACCAGAGGCATTTACATTTTTAGGAAAGTTGGCCATGAAAATACATTCTGTATTTGTACAGTGAATAGGATGTTTACCTTTTTAAAGTGTTTTCTGTGAACAGCTTAAAAAATTGAAATAATTTTTGCAGTTTAGAGGAAAAGTGAACTATTTATTTAAGTACTTAATCCGTTGTGCATCAAAGCACTTTAATGATTCAGACAAGAAACAGACCTGAAACATGACAAATGTTGTGAGAATAATACCTGAGAAAAAAACTTGATCTCATTTACTTTTATTTGTTAAGTGGAAGGAAAAAGCGGTTGAAATCTTCTAGGTTAATGGAATTCTGAATGTTATCTTATGTGACCATGGTATCTTGAAGAGCAGATTAGCAGTTGGCTGGATCAGTTCACTGGCAAAGAAGCAGAATTCTTGAACTTTGGATATCTTTAGTTGCATACCCACAGGAGACATATTCCAACTGCAAATTGGAAATCAACTGCCCTGAGTGGCCATCCTTTCACCACTCCAAGAGGCCAACTTCATTAGCAAAAATTGATAATGAAAAAATAGTTTTAAGGAGCAATATAAATCATCAGCTTCAGTAAACATTGTTTGTATCAGTGGAGAGAAATGCTTTTGTCTGCACTTGTACAGTTTCATCCACTTCAGCTCCCAAGGTCTTATTCTGAAGCCATGCAATTCCTAGCATATTTTTCTGAAGAGAGTTTGTACTATAGGCCTTGTCTGCTTGGTCACCCCTCGAGGAGAAAGAATGCCTCTCCATGTGTCTTAAGCAGAAGGCAGCCCAGGCTGACAGACAGGAATGAGATGATGTATTCCAAGAAATGCTCGATCCATGGCAGTATAATGACTTTAGGAGGAGGGAGGGAGAAACTAAACAAAACTTGAGAGATATGAATGCCAGTGAAGGACACAGCAAGGAGATAGGGATCTATGGGTGATCTGTGAGTACATCAAGATGATTTTAAAAAAATAAAAAAAAAAATTGAGGAGCAGGAAGGTGAACAATTCAAAGAAGGAAGGTACAGATAGTTCAGATGTGTGAAAACTGACAGTGGTTTTACTGCGTCCTTGTAAAACAGCTCTCAAATGTTCAGGAATTGGTAGGTGGAGTGGAAGAAGAAATCAATCAGTGGAATTAAGTGGGGCCAGAGGTGAACAGTATTTGAGTTCTAGATCCAATGAAAAATCTGTTTTAGATATATATGTGCAGACTCTAGTGTCTGTGTGAATGTTACTGTATTGGCCTATATTGTACATGGTAAAAGTACTTCTGTTAATGACATTCTTTTTATGGTACCAGGCTATCACAGACGTGGTACTGGTTTGTAAATGACTAATTGTCTATAAGCCTATACAGAAAATAAACTTCGTCATTACAACTGTAGATCAACCCATAGCTGTTGTAGTTAAGGCCCGGCGCTCGGAAGATCTCGCGATGTACGGAAAGACAGGGACAGTTAGGTAGCCAGTAGCATTTGATTTATGATGCTAGCAGACGGATGTGATGTTGTAAACCAAAGCTATATAACGCGGTGTTTCCCTGTAATAAACGCCATTATCGTCCACCACACTGGTGTAAGCGTGTAATAGGCGGGTGCGACCCGAGTTAGCTGCGTAGTTACGGCTGGACCCCAGGTCACGCATGTGGCTGACTGTACCTCTAAATCTGAGGTAAAGAACAGCCACACATAGCTACTGGACCTCTAACATGACAACTGCCATGCTGTGATTAGCACTTAGGACAGGAACACCAGGTGAGAACCCAGGCGTGTTTGGCAATGAGCAAGAGAGGAGTCTTCAATCACTTCTCAACCTCTGGCATGTTGTAGAATACGTTTTAGCCATAAGCCTGCAGTTTATCCCACAAACCCACAGCTCACCCTACGAGTGAGAAGCATAGAAAACAAAATGGAAACTCCAATCTTCATGTAACTAAAAGGTATTAGACTAAAGGTATTCTGCTTCAAGCATCTTCATTCCTGAGTTTTCTCTTCCATGTTTTCTACTGATAAGGAATATTTTTCCATTCTTCTGTTTCCTTTCATTGCTTTTAGTCCCATTCATACTTGCATCCCACTTCATGCATTGTCAAAAGACCAGTCACCTAGTTTTTTGAGAATTAAAATTACCTGAAAATTATACATAATTCATTTGCAAGAATGAATGCCAATGTTTGCCTTCAGTCTGGCTGAGACATCCTGTCACACTGGGTTTTCACCACCCTCTTTTATAGACACTTCTCCCATAGAGTCCCTCAGCAAACCAGTTTAGCTCAGATGCTTTGTTGACACTGGAACAGTTCCTCAAGTAGTCATCTTTTGCTGTGTTAATGGATGAAATTAGGTCCGTGAAGACTGCTGCAAGCATGACTGCTGATGTGGGGCAGTGGGCTTAACTGAGACGTCGGGAAGGCATGATGCCATGAGGGATGGAGGAGGCAAACCTTTCCTTTTGGTGGCCATGAATTTTTTGGATGGCCATTACAGCCATCTACCTGAATCCCTGATCTTTGTCCATATGAACAGTGTATTAATTTTGCATTTGGTTGAGATGAAGAATCCCTGACCCAATTACTTTGTAATAGCAAATAACATTTATGGGGTATTTGGACATGTCAGGATTAATGGTGACTTTATATATGCCTGTAATTCCTTGGGTTTAGATCACTTCCATCTAGTCAATATTTTGGTATGATCTGTTTATGTAGTGTATATAATAATACAATGTAGGCTAAACTAGATGTCTTCCTCAAATCAGTGGCAACATCACTGTGAAAAATATATTGAATGTGGCAGAGTCTTGACTTCCTGAGAAGAAGAGCTAGTGAAGAGTGAGGGTGCTGGGGTTTGTGGTGGTTGTTTGGTTGTTGTGTTTTTTTTGTTGTTGTTGTTGGTTTTTGGTTTTGTTTGTTTGTTTGTTTTTTTCTTCCTCAACAATACTTCTGTATAGTGGAAGAATTATACAGGTATGGTCTCAGAGCAACCTTTCAGGGAAACAAGAAGAATAAAAAGTCAACAGTGTTCTCTGCTCTTTGATTCTTTTTCAGAAGGCTTTCTTGGAGATGGTGGGATTATCTGCTTTGAATTATGGACTAATGCATTACAGTAGCACTCCATCACAGGATGATGCAGACCTATGTAGGAACTGTACATGTGGAAGAATACAAATCAGCTTCAAGATGAAAGCTCTTAAATCTCTACTTCTCATGCTGATTATCGTGGCCCCAAGGCATACTTACAGAAGAAAGACGTACTCATGAGGGTAGCTTCAGAATTTCCACAAATCACTACTCATTATGTATCTCTAATTTTTAAGTGTTTATAGGTGGATGATTGGTACATTAATGATGTACCTTTCAGAACTGCATAAAGTGGATCAAGACTTGCACATGGTTTTTCATTATTCCATCTTTTGCAGTCCACGTGGCTCCTGTTTTATAGAAAGCAGCTATGGTAATGAATTTAGGAAGGTTTTCATATGCATATTTTTGCCAGATAGGCACCTTAAACTTTTCCAGTCATTATTATGAAATACAGTATAGCTTGCAATGCTCATTCGGAAAGGATACTTGTAATCAATTAACTGATTCTCTAGAGCAACCTTAATATGTTGTTTTAATTAATGCCACATTTGAAAGCAGAGCAAGCCGCTGCAGAACTCTTGCAGCAGTTGCTGGGTGTTTTACACTGCTGTTTTGCAGACAGTCTCTGTAGTTGCGCAAATGCTTGACATAGCACTGTTTCACCACTGTAATCATAATCATGTAGGATTAAAAGGAAAACTGAAAAGAGTGATACTTCCAGAAGAAATAGAGTTCTGTGGTAAGCTTCTAAGTAAATAAGATGAGAGCTGCTTGATTTTACAGCAAAATCAAGCAGATCAGTGTTTCAGGGCTACTAGAGCCATCTAAGGCCTGTGGTTGGGCAGAAATATCCTACTGTAAAACTGAAAGCAAGATGAATGCTGGGGGGGGATATAACACTCAGAAAGACTAGAATATAAAAAGTGTTAATGGCATGTACTTATAGCTGAGGTGTCTATTTCAGGGTCAAGCACCAGTGTAATCACTGTTGATAGTATCCCTTTGATAAAGATACTAATTCTTCAGCTGTGATTTGATAAATCTACATTTATTGGTTAGCATTTGAGTGGGTCTCCTTCGGCAGAATTTTATTACACTGAATGCACTATACAGCTGTTGAAGCTTTTCACTAGAGCCAGAAATTTACACCAGCAAAACCTGTAGCTTTTGTATGTAAAACCTTGTGGTGGGTTTTTGTGCTTCTGTGCTTCTGCTCTCTTTCCTTTGAGAAAAAATTGTGCTATACTCACAGGTCTGAGGTGAGTTTGTTTAGTTGTTAGCCATAGAATTGTTGGGTTTTTGTGGCGATAGAAATTATTTAGTGTAGATAAAAATTTCAGGTGCGAGTTATCCTGTTTGTCACTCTCATGATATAACTTATTTTCACATATAATGAAGGATTTATATTGTTGGAAGTTAATAAATATTTCCAGGTTTGTTGTGTTGTGTTGTTTTTTTACTGCTGACTCTATAGGAGACACTTCATTTAGAAACACTGAAACTCTTCTGATTGTAGACCTCAGGGTGTTGGGGAAGATGCAAAAGAGACATACTTGCATATGGTTTAACATAGAAGACATGGTTTTAAAGAGCAGTGATCTTTTCTCCATAAAAATACATCTGAATTTTTAAAAAATCTCTTCTGGTTGTTGAAGAAGGGTGTCCAGCTGTTTTAGTAGCAAATTTTGGAAACCAAATCTTTTCTGCAATTTAGGAATACTAACTAACTAGCTATTGAAGATGTATATTTTCATAAGTAATCTGGCATTTTAATTGTATTTACAGGTGAATATTTATTGTCTACATTCTTTTTTGTCTTCTCCACAGTTCACCTTGGTTTATGTGTGTGAGAATTGGTTGGTTGTGTGCTTTTGGTTTCCGGGTTTTTGTGTGTGTGTGGTGGTTTGTGTTTGTTGGTTTTGTTTTTTTTTAATATATTTTTCTGCTGTTTGGTGTAGATGAAAGAACACTTTTTATTCTTGCACTGAGTGTAAATTTTTCTTTTCATGTGCTAGCAGAGCAAAATTTGCACACTTACTGCAGAGATGCATTTGTCCATACTAAACTTTCATATTACTTGGCTTTATAAAATGATCAAAATTCTTCTGTGATTGAAACTTGATTGCATCTTTAAAGATTTTTTTTAATTGAATGTTGAAATACTAAGGTATAAAGCAATCAAAATTAATTAATATACCTTATAAACAGATTGGAAGCGCCTAAGAGGTGATGGGAAGACTGTTGCTGGTTTTAATCATCTTGGCTTAGGCTTTCGCAGTCTTCCATAGTTCAGACGAATGGCTGCAGACCATGGTGTTGCTAGGCATGCTGTGTGTCATACCAGTTGGCACCTGTGCTGAGTTGGTATGGAGGAGGATGATTGTTGTGGATGAAGACCTTTGCTATGCTGTAGCCAGCCAGTTTGCACCCTGCTGTGCTGCAATTACATAAAGGATGTGCTCCTCCCTGTCAGTCACCTGAAACAGTTCCCTTCTGTCAGCCCTGTACCACTTGAGAAATCACTTCTGCAAGGCTATTTTGGAGTTAATTGTGGTCCCTCCTGCTGCCACCTTTTGAGTTTGACGGGTGTGGTGGTTTGTTTATGTATCAGGTGTTTGTGCTGGTGTTTGTGCATCAGGTGGGAGCAGTCACTGGTGTAGAAGAACTGACCAGCCTGTGGGAGAAGTGACAGGATCTCTTGTTGGTGCGTAGCTAATGTGGAAGCTGACCCAACAAGCTGTCTGCACAGCCTGATTATATAATGAGTGATTAAATTCCTGCTGTGTATAATAATTGGTGTATTGATAGAATAATGGAGTAAGTGAATTTCTGCTTAAACTTCTGTATAAACCTGGGGAAAAAAAAAAAGTGCTCTGGGAATTAGAGTATTTTTGTACTTACTTTTAATTTGATACTGCTCTTAGTAAATGGGTCAATGATCTGTAGTATTGTATTTTTGGTATTAAGAGAAGTGCTATATGCTCCAAAATGCATTAGCTTTTCAACTTCTCCTGTGAAAATCATTCCACTTTATTTTCTCTGGCTTGAAGATTATGAAAACCGTGAGTGTGGTTTTTTTGTTTGGGTGGTTTGTTCAGCTTTTTTGGGTATAGGCAAAATTTTGGTTTGGCACAGGCAGGAAATAAAGTGAAGTAACATCTAGGTTGTTCTTTGAAAATACACAGATAAATTGGAGAAGAATAATATACTCTTGAAATTATTTGATCTTGGTGGGGCTCTGATATATCCAGCAGAGGCTGAGTTGTGCTAACATGATTTTTCCAGCATCTTGTTCTCCTTCTGTTGAAAACATTGGTGGAAGTTTAATTGAAGAACACTGATAGATTTTGCTGGGATGAGAGGAAGTTCTTTTAATGCTTCATGTGCAATTATGTAGACCCAGGAGTTCAAGCATCTCAAAAATAGTTTCCAGATTAGTACCAACAAATATCAGCTTTTCTGAAATATCTAAATGCCTCGGAGATTTATCCTATCCCCAAATGAAACAGAGCTGGATAATTTTGTGCTAGATGCAATGAAAATTTCTTGCAGGCTATTAGAATTCACATGGTTTGCCAAAACAAAAGTGCCAAAAAAAAGAAGAAAGGTGATTTCATCCTCATTTGGGAGTTCAAGCATCTCTGGAATAAGTGATATTTCAAAATAAGAAACAACTACTGAAATAGCACAGGGCAGACAAGAAGATCCAGAGCTAAAAAAAATGAGCTGAAGCTAAGATCTGGTACTGTTTTAGGCAGAATGTTATGTAGACAGCTGGAAGAGAGAAAGTACAGGCAGTTCTTCAGGGCAGGGCTGCATGGAGGAGCATGGAGTGCTGAGTTTACCACAGCAGGCAGAGCAGGGAGTGCACCAGACAGCTTTGACTGCTTGGCCTTCAGAGGTGCTGCTTCTTTGCCCTCCACCCCACCCTTCTCTTTGCTTCACCAGGAAGATGTCTGTTTTATTGCATAAATGTAAGCCAGAAGAGAAGTGCTGCCTTGGTTTTTAGAGTCCACTTTAACTGCCTGACCCTCGCATTTGCATGGATGGAGGATTCATGCCTTATGTAGGGACTGCTAGTGTGCTAATTATGTAGTGATGGCATTCTCTGTACACTAGCAATTTTCACTCAATTACTAAGTGCACAGTGTCACTATTATAACCCAATTAATTTAAAAAAAAATTCTAATTTAAAAGGAAGCAATATGTCGTATTTCCGCAAGTTATCTGTAGTGTTATGTTGGTTAATATGGCTGACTGTCTTTAGAGGTGCATTATACGGTGATGCAAGCAAACCAGTGAAAAGTAGCGAGACAAAAAATAACTCTGTCTTTCTGGTGCCGAAAGCGTCCGAGGTTGTGCATTGTAGAGATTTCTTAGGGTCTGTCTTGATAAGATGCAAGACTGTAGAGGACATTTTAAGCCAATATTTAATTGGAGGGTGGTATTCTGCTATACTTACAGTTTAAGGTATACATAAAAGAAACCTACCAACTAAGGTTAGCAGACCATTAAATGAAAATTCAATGTTCAATTTCCATTGGTGATTTAGGATTACAATTCGCATATAATAAACAGGGTTTTAACCAAAGGTTTTTCCTGAAGAGAGAACAGTCATGGTGAATATTAACAATAGGCTGCTAATTTACAGCTTAATTTTGTCTATGGGAGTTGTAAGCTTGTGGTGTAATGTGTAAATAAAATGTATAGATCAAAATAGTGGACTAGATTATCCTAAATGGGGGGGGCAGGTGATCAAAAAAAGTTTATATCACAGAATTGGATTTTGACCCAAATGTGAGCAATTTGTTAAGGTAGCAGTGGCTGTGCAGGCACCATGCTGTTGCCTCACACTTCATCCAGCTGATGCCATGTGCACCTGGTAAACCCAAATACCCCAATGAGCATGTGTTTGTAACGGAGAAAAATGGAAAATCAGTATAGGTTTGGGAGGAAAGCTGTTCCTCTAACCTTTGGTGAAAGCAGAGAATTGCCAGCAGTGGCAGCTTTGGTCTATCTGTGACTGACATGTGGCCTTAGGGTGAACACAGAGTTATTGCCATGAGAGTGAGTGTCTTACAAAGAAGCAAAGACCACCTGACAGCCGTGGCTATGAAGAAATTTAACTGGGAAGTGAGCAAACTGCTAACCTTTGCCTGGCCTTGATATAAGCAGCAATGACAATCTCTTTAGTCCCAGATTTTGCTGTCACTTGGTGATGAGGTTTCCATCTGGACTCCATGAGATTTTTTTTAGATTTAAACTCACTGGAAGAATTTGGTGGAATAATTCTGTTTGCAGCACTTCAAATTGCATGGGGCCATTACCTGGTAAGCTATTTAAAAAAATGTTTGTATATGTGGGTTGGCAATGTAGAAGAAAACACCTCACCTGTTTTCCAAAAGCAGGATTTACTTTCCATGATAACTTTAACTTATTTCCATGCTAAGGTTGCATAATTTTTTTCTACTAGGTTATACTGGTGCTTTATCAGACTTCCCTTCAGTTGGGAAATACAAGAATAAGGAGTTTTATAGCTGCTATACACCCCCCTGTGTCTTAAGTCCGAGATCACTCTTACAAAGGTTTTCTGTAGCACCCATTACTGTACTATATGTGTTTAGATGGCACTGTGATGATTTAGTCATTTTAAGAGGTAGAAGCAAACATGCTTCAAGTATACTCAATGGACAGAAAGTCAGATATTCATTAACAATACCTTCAAACCATAATCACTTAGCCTCAGAGAACATGTTTTATCTTGCTCTCAGCCAACCTTTCTTCCCACAAGTGATTTGCACTCTTATTGAACAAGTTGGATGGAATGGATAATAACAAGACTGAAAATGCTCCGTGGTCTTGAAAGTAAAAAAAAAAGCCCTGGGCTCAGGGACAGCAAACCTGGAGTTTAGAGCAGAAAGTGAAGAATATTTAAAAGGTCAGGCCTATTGAAAGTTACAGCATTAAGATTATATCATTGGATAATAAATCTTTAATTTAATTGAAAATATAGGAAAATATACCTGGGGCCCTTCCATTTGCTTTCTCTAATGCAGAAATCTATTTACAGTGATTACCATTTCTAGCACACCTCAGTTATTACTGTGGGGAAAGAGTGATTAGGGAAAAATATAATACACAGTATGTCTGCTCACATCATAATCGTAGCATTGCTACTTCTTGTCTGTAATATTTTTTGGCTTTGCTAGTGTTATAAGATATTTGCAGAAGGAAGATAAAGGAAGAAGTGAAGATGAACAGTGTGAGCAGTTACCACAAGTAATAGGCACGTGGTTAGTGGCTCTATACAGGTCATGATACTGCTTCTACTTTATAAACCTTTCTTGGATTGCATTCCTGCACTCCTATGCTTCTCATGAGATAATGAAATTTGGCTATGTTTCAGGATTGTTTCTTTTTATAATTATATTTTATAGGTCCAACACCAAAATGGCTCACTAAAGTGGTGAGTTCCCTCTATGTGATGTAAGAGTACACAAGGGAATCTTCTGTGGATAAGCAGCTAGTGGAGTAGATACAGGAAAGCTGTTTCTTTATGCATAGTAGATGACCACTTGTTACTTTTTTCCGGACAGTATATATCAGACAAAATTGTTCTTCAGTCTCATTACAAAGTTGCAGACCTAATCTAAAAGGAACCAACTTGATCTCCTTTCCTCCTGTTGTTCGGTGCATGGTTGATGTTTGTTTAGTTATATATACTCATTTACATGTTTTAATAACATGCTAACCATCTAATTTGAATTAGAATTTTTTAGATATAATAGGGTTTCTATGGAAAATTTTTTACAGTCACCACTGGATGTTTCTCTTTTCTTAGCTTTAATTTAACTCCGGTATATCCATTTTCATGAGAAACCTAATGATAGCACAACATACTTAACAAAAAATCCTCTGCTATTTAAATTTTACATTTTAAGAGTTCTATTTTCCCATTTTAAATAACAGTAAATGGGGGCATATACATCTTTGTCCTGTGATGTTTAATTGGCATGGTTATCAAGTTAGCTTTAAAGGTTGCTTGTGACTAAGCATGAGTTAGTCAAACCTAGTAAGTAGGAGGTGGATTTGTGCTTATAAACTATTACTGAGGGAGAAAAACTATCCGTAGTGGAATTGCACTGTCTGTGAGTGAAAGCTAAAGGGTTTCCAGAAGGATATACTTGGATTTAACTAAAGGAAGACTGAGTCAGGGCAACTTTAAAGGCAAGATATAGACATACTGTGCTTGAAGTGTGTAGTCAGCATTCCTTCCTGCATTGCTTTAGAAGACACAGAATAGTGTGTTGGTGTGTGGAGTGTGCGGGGTGGGTTATTGTTTTATTTTTAAATTAATTCTGGCAGCTAAGAGCTAACCTCACTGCCATGGAATAGGAGAATGCCTTGTATGGAAAGGGCTACATATAGCCAAGCTACAACCCCTGTGTGACTTCAGTATTGGTTAATTGGATTACTTCTTGACTGTAGTGGTTAAGTTAATTTTAACAGTATTTAGCATGTAGCAGTACTACACTTGACCTAAGGTTTATTTTTTTAAGAATATTGAACACTGTGTTTAAATTTGGTGCAAGCAACTTTAAAAATACTGAATTAGAATTATCCCCTTTATCTAGTATTGTTTAAATGTCATCTATGATAGACATGTCTAGTTTTGTTCTGTGTCTGAATTTGAGCAGAAATATGACAGTTACTGATTTGAATGTGCTTTAGCTTTGTCTTCAATTCCAAGATTTAGGTATTCTTTTTAATTACAATGCATAGTTATGTCAAAGTTGTGAATATTTACAATGTAAAATGTCAATTATCCTATTTTGAATGTATTTATAATAATAAAGGAATTAAGACACAAGTGTCCAACTAAACAGATGTCTGTGATGTAAATGCATAGGAAGAATTAGTGCCTTAATTTCCACAAACATTTGTCAAACCTCTGAAGATCTCTATACCATAGCTGTTAAGTCTCTTAAGGCTTAAGATTTGCCCACAGAAAAAGCAGGCTTGACTGTGTCTCTGTATGCCAGCATTGCACTGAGATGGCAGCAGGGTGCTCATCTTTTGTGCAGAGTGCTAAAGGAGATGCTGTTTTAGTACTTCACGCTGTTCCTGGGCTACAGAGAGGTGTGGAAACTGGCTGTTAGTTCAGGCCCCATGTAGTAACAGGAAACTTGAGGTTGGTGGGGGTGTGCATGTGTGGTTTGGATTTTTTTGTTGGTTTGGTTTGGTTTTATGTGTGTGGGTGGATTTTTTTTGTTTGTTTTATTGTCCTAAAGTACTAGGTAGTGCTAATGATGGGTTTCTTTTTTCACCGTCAAAAGAACTGAAGTGTTTTTAATATGGCAAAGATAAAAACGAGTAACTGCAGGAGTGATTTCTGGCGTGAAGAAGTTCTGTCTTGGTCAGTCTCTGACAGCAGGTGTATAGGAAACGCTCACCCTTTGAGCAAATTGGGATACGTTTCCAGGCATTTGATCTCTGCTCAACTGGTGTAACCATATGAAAACTCTTCTATTATTAACTCTCTCTGCTTCAAATAATTCAAGACCAGAGTTGTCAACCCACTTTGTGGTACAGCTTGCCTACATATTAAATTTTCAGCAGCTGCATTTTAATCGAGTGACAGTTCAAAAGCATGGTGTTGGCTTGTGTTTAAGGAATCCAGATTTGACTGCTTTAGAACTATTTTGTGCTTGGAAATCTACTGACACATCCAGGCTGTGATCAGATAGCCTAGATGCATTTTCCTGCCCAACTAATGTGCTCTATATCTTCAGCAACTAAGGGCCAGCTGCCTGTCTGATATATTTACATGATCAATATATTAAAGCACTGTGTTATACCAGAATTTTGTGAGATTTAGGGATAGGTGAGATGATGTCAGAAGTAATTTTCAGCTAGAAATATTAGTGGTTGGAAATGGATATTTCCACACTTTTATTCTTTAGGATGTTTCTATTTCCAAATTGATGAATGCTTTTGTGTTTAAACTCTTGACTTTCTTTTTCTCCAACTACTGACACTCTTGTAGCCAATCAAGGTTTGGAAAATGTTTAGAAGTACAAGACATAATAAAAGATTGGCTTTTAAAGCCCTGTTATTGTGAAGGAGAGGTACTGCAGGTGAAATGAAGAGAATATAGTGGACATCACACTGAAGGAAGTAGCTTTTTTTGTTTGTGGTTGGTTTGTTTGTTTTTTTTTTTTTCTTTGTTCTCTTCTTGTAGTGAAAAAAGACTGGACTGCAAGGTTTAAGCAAATGATTTATTTGAACTCACAGGTTTAAATGTAAGGCCCAAACAAACCATCTATTTGAAGTCTAATACGCCACTACTGCAGGTTTTTATGGATACAGCGGAAGAATGCATTATTACAACCTAAAAGCAAGAATACACTATGACAAAGCAGAAAGCACAGTAAACATTATACATATGTTAGTTAATGTTCTCTTACCCCTCTAAGTAACTGTTCTCAGTCCCTGATCTGGCTGATGTCTAGATCGAGGTGGGGGGGAAAAAGGTTCTCACTGTAGGTGAGTGTAGTGCTGGAGAGGCAGCTGCCAAAATCTAAGCTAAATCTTAGCACTTTTATCCCCTGGTTTACGTTGCTGATTATACACTTTGAATGCACGGTTGTGTCTGAAACCCCCCAGATGGTTGTGGCAAAACTATGCTTGGTTGGATTATGCTGTCAGGATACACAGAAGTTGTCAGCTGAAACCACCACTGGAGCCCCTCCAGGCTCTCTCTATCTTACTTTCTCAGGAAGCCGAATAGTGATTTGAATTGAAACTAAGGACATACCATTTATTGAGGAACTCTAGGGCTGAGCTCAGGTTTCTGTTCTTTGTGTGGTGAAGCATTGCCCTGGGGTTTATGGACAACTCAAGGCTGAGCTATCTACACAGCTCCCCGTGTGTCCTGTCCTCCCTGCATAGACAGGGCCATAGATAGGCAAATCAAGGTTTAGTCGCCTGCATAAACCCCCATGAGTTGCCTGCATGCACCAGATGCTCCTGAAACTTTCTTCTGAACTATGAGCCAGAAAACCCTACACTTCTCACCTCACATCTGATATGTACAGACCTGGTATCAAATCGTAACTTAGAGTAGTTCCAAGGGAAATGTGTAGATGCACATGCATAATAATTCCTTAGGTTAAAGTTAAGACTTCAGAACATATGCACAGCTTTGTCCTTAACATTTGAAATACATTGTGAGGACAGTGTACCCCAGGTGCTATTATTCATAGTTAAATGCTCAGTTAATGATGTAGATAACTGGTTTAGAAACCTTAACCATCTTTAAAATGCACAACTCTTCAAAGATTTTTGTAAGGGAATCTTTCTATAGCACTAAGACTCTATGTCTAATGTTGTGCTTTGAGCAGTAGGTGGAAGCACAATTGATTCATTAATTTGCTGGTGTAGTTAAGCTGCAGTTGTGAGGAAGATGGAGAAGTTGGGAACCAGGGAAAGTGACATCTGGTGACACTGGGAAGAGAAAGTGGAAGTGTTTGCACCCTGAGGAAAGGATTCTGTCAAGAGTATAAAAAGTATAAAGTCTGAAATATTGGTGACTCTCAACTAAACTGTAGAAATATATTTGATCTTTGATGGATTTTTCTGCTTCATTTATGTGCTGTGTCCAGTTCTCTTCTGAGAAAAAGCAACTGCAAGAAGTGAATGATTAAGGCAACAGATTTTTTTTTTTTTTTTTTTGGCTTTGATATCTCTCCTTTGCAGTGAAGGATTCCTACTGATTTACTCCCCCTATATAGTATGTGAGTATGAAGCCTCTACCATGTATAATGAGACAGACATGAAAGAAAACCGAGAAAAAGGAAAAAGTCTGACTTTTAACTCATTGACCTTTACCGGGACTTGACAAAGTGCCCCACAGCACACTCTGCAACATAGAGTGCGAAGATTACTGTGCCACATTAAAAATGGATGAGTAAAACTTCTTTTGCATATAAGGTGATAATCTGCTGTTCATTGAATAACATTGATTTTACACAGTGAATGGAATTGGATTTCTATTTTGGTTTTACTGATACTAACCAGACATTAGAGCTGCAACAAAACAATGTTTTGTCTTTTTAGAGCAAGAGGATATTAATACTGACTTTTCTTACAACAGGTTTTCAAATTTACTTCTGAAAATGTTACAGGAGCTCTATGTTATTCATTACCTGCACATTGGTAACAAATTTACTGAGTTATATGGTGGTAAGTGATGATTATTGGCTTATTCATGCAATTTGGGAGAAAATAAAATTTAAATTTGGATAAATTAAGATGTTTTGGTGAATTCTCATAATCTTATTAAAGAAAGCCATGTAAATGTTTTATTAGTAATATGAAATCAAAAAGTTTCTTTGTGTCTGAAAAACCCTTAAGACTATTTCAAACAAGGTGGAGAGCTTCACCTCTACAGATTTCAGGCCATCTTGCGATGCTTGGTATTTATCATAATACAGTTAACACAAAACCTTTGCTGAAGAGTTGTTTATTTGGGTTTCATTTCTCCTTTTTTTTTAATTGTTTTGGTTTCGTGCTTTTTGTTTGTTTTTGCTTTGTGGAACAAAGTCATAAAGTGACCTTCTTTTCTAGTCTTTTAAATTAAACTATTTTGGACATCAGAAAATGCAGTTGACCAGTTTAACAGGTTATCTTAGTGCTTACTATCTCAGTAAAAGATTTAATCTGCAGAGAGAAATAAAAAAAAAAAAATCCTTTTGTGTTCTTGTGATCCCACCCATGTTCCTTAGAAAAAACTCTGAGCAATGTAATATAGGCTTTCAAGTTTCGCTGTTCAGTCACTTGAATGTTGTAGCCAAACACTGACTGAAGATGATTCCAAAGTTTGCTGTACTGATCATTTATTTCATGCATCTCTTTCCAAGGGAGTGTTCACAATTACTTTGAGATTCCAGCACCGCCCCCTCTCCCCCCTCCTCTCCCCCCCGCATTGTTTTGTTCATAGGCTTCAGTGCTTCTCTAAAGGTTGGCAGCACACAACTTTTCTACAAGTGGCAATATTATTGTTTGCTGTGACCTGAAAGCTGGTGGCACAGCAGGAGTCAGAGCACAGATGAGTACAAATGTGCAGAGTAGGAAACTTAAGCCTTACAGGGATGCCAAGGAGAAGCCAATTGGTTAGCAATTACTGTTTCTGTTGTTGCCATTTTCAGATAGAACCTTTTATTAATCGCTTCCAAGAATATATCACAAGGAGTATACTAGATGAGTACTTGCACTGAAATGAAATTAACATGCTTGTTTATTTTAATCCCTATTGCACTTGCAATTTAAATTGGCAAGAAGGGGAAGACTATTCCCAACTCAAGATAACAACACCTTGATCTCACTCTACCCTTTGGACAAACTAGACTAGCCTGTACTTTGAATGTCCAATTCCTTTGAAGCCTACATATAGCAGGCAAATCTATCTAAAGGCATCATGCTTTGGTTGGAATGTTTTGACAGCAGTTCATACTTCAGTTATCTCTTATTAGAGTCTTAAGGAAGCCTTAAATATTCCTTCAGATATGGTTAACTACTTTGTCTTAATAAATCAACTCATCTTTTGTATGCATTAAGAAATATAACATTAAGCTTGAATAGCATTGTTTGTTTTTACATAAGAAATCTAGATCAAGAATATAAGTAAGAAAATGTATGTAAGAAACCACTCCTTACCTATTTCATATCTTTCTATCTCTAAACTATGGGATATAAACCAAAAATTTCCTCAATCCTCATGTTATCCCTGCCTCAGTAGTTTTTCCTAATAAACCATATCTGAACAAGAAACTGCTTTGAATTATTAATTAATACATACTTTTTTTTCCTCTTCTCCAAGTCTCTCTCTCTGTTCTATTATCTCTGTAGGGCAGCAAATAATAGTTCAGACAGATGTGGATATTTACCATTTAAAATGTTATAAGATTCAGCATTTATCATAACTATCTCTTGCTAAGGTATGTAATGTTAGATTTGTTTCATGTTGGCCAGCAGACTCAGAAGGTACTGGGAAGGGAGGCTGCAGGCAGAGGGATTAAGTTCTTAAGAAATTCAACTGAAAAAGTGCTCTCTTCTGTGAACTTTGCCCTTTTTGGGTCCCGTTACCTTGGTTTGTAATGAATATCCTCTGAAAAGTCTTACACAGTTTATGATTTCTAAAGCCAATTATCAGCTCTGCCACTCACTGCAGGTTATTGCTTCTTCACAGCATGGTAGTTGTGGATTTTCCTTGTGCCTCAACTTCCCCAGTTTTCATGGTATTTTATTAAGTTGGATTCTAAATGACAGTAGAGATACAGAGGCATCTACAGTTAGTGATGTTTTCAGCTTGAGAATGCCTGTCAAAGACTTCAGATATTTTGCTCCTAGCAGAATTTTGCCAGTATGTTTGTGTAACCCAGAGTCCATCTTAAACAACTATGTTTTAATTTTGTCTCCAGTGATGCAGACTTCTGTTTGTGTACTCCTTATGCAGTGCTTCCAGTCATAAATCTGTGTTTCTGTTCTTGTGTTAATAATGAGGCATTTTCTCTCGACCACTGATGGCTTTCTTTTTTAATTTGAAAGTTGAATTTCAGATGTCAGCATGGAGAGGGAGGAAAGATATTGTTACATTCAGTGGTTATAAAGGTAATGTATATAGGGAGAAATTCTAGTAGAAAAGTGTAAACAAATAAGCTATTATCTCAAGGAATCTCTGTTGTCTATTTCGGGATTTAAATATTATTTAAAATATAATCAATATATTTTAATATAATAACTGTCTATAATTTGCATTTAATTTGTTGCAGCTATAGTTTTGCTATGGCTTGGGCAGTAAGTCTCTAAGAAAGGTACAAAGCTGTATGGTCAGCTTTGAATTTTCAAACTACGACAACTGAGAGTGGCCACAAGCACACAGAGGATGTGCTTGATGAAGAGTCATGTTGGCTACAGTTAATTCTTTTTGGAATTTTGTTCAAATTATGAAGCAGCTGTAAAATTTTGTTCCTAATTTGCATTATCTAGAGTTTCAGTCTGAAAATACAGCACACAATAACCCAAAACTGTTTCTGGAAATAAAATTATTTTGGTATGTCCTGACAATTATAGCCTTTCTAGATGTGTTAGTGCTTTCTAAATTGAGATCTTAATCTATCAATATTATGAAGATGATTTTTTAAAAAAAGATTTAGTAATAGAGACAATTTCTTGGATTTATCTCCTATTTAATATTGTAGAAGTCAAGACTTTTTTTGTTAGAGGATCCTAAAACTAAGTTATTGTTAGAATTAATCACAAAAGAAGTTGTCATGCCTACCAAGCAGAACCAGTAAGTAGTATTTCCATCTTTCTCAGGTTTAAATCTCATAAATTTCTTAGCCATCTGTGCTCAATCTCATACAGCCAATTCCAGCACTGCGAGATAGCACTGCTATCGCTTTATGTTATGTACCTGCGAGGGAAACCTGGAAATGGGAACTGATCACTTGTTTAATGTGGTAGTTTTTCAAACATAGGTGCTCCAGTCAAACTCCTTAGAAGCTTGTCTATAAATTGAGTGGGGGTAGTTTTCCCTTTGCCTTTTGAGAGGTTAGTTTGTAAGTGGATCTGTTGTCCCCAGGAGAAATTACAACACAAGCATGAAACCGCAGAAGAGCAGCGGTTGAGTGCAGACTGATGTGTGAAGTCAGGGGCCCCTGGGAGGCAGCAGAGAGCAAGCCATGGGGGGTGAGGTGGTGCTGGGAGTCGGGGAAGTGAAAGGGCGGCAAATGAATTGAGGCCCAAGGAACAGTGGCCAGAGTAACAGTGGGAGAGGGAGGAAGTAGTTCAGTGTCTTAGCTCTGTAACTATTTGCATGTGGCTGTTTACTGAGCTACAAGGTGAATGGTAAAAGTAGAAATCAGCTCAGCAGGTGTCTTGTTTTGTATATTGTTCCCTTGCTATTTGCAACAGTCACTACAGAAAACATCCTGAGTAGGTTGATTAGTATGTCAAATATGTAGACTCTACCAGAATTCCTTCATGCAATATTAAGCTAGACTTTTTATCTGCCACATTTCTATGAGCTTGCTGGTCCAAAACTCCCAGGAAAGAGATGTTAGCATGCCTGTGTATTGGATTCCTATACTTGTGTGTTCTCCTGTCCATATAGAGTAATCCTTCCTAAGCATCTGGTGATACTACAGATTAATTCTCTGAAGCTCCTTTCAAATCTAGTCCCAAAAGAACTTTTGACTGGATAGATATAGCATTCCAGAATCACTCATTCCTTCAGGGTTCTTTGTCAAAACAGGTGGTGTCCTTTCTAAAAACCTTTAGCAATTTTTATTATAGCATATAATATGTGGTGCACTATCTCTTTTGTAAGAATTCCTGAAAAAAAACCAACCAACATCATTCCCCAAAACCTTCTGAAATATTTCTCTTAGAAAAATTCTGTTAATTTGTTTTTATGTTTGTGTTGCTCTGTGCTTGATGTCTGCTCAGTCACAAGATTGTTCAGGGACCAACCCTAGTGAAAATAATTTGGATCTCCATACAGCTTTTAGATTGTACATTGGGTGCAAAACACCTTCTGTTTTCCATAGTCTTTATTCTGTCAGGTTTTCCCCTTTATCCCAGTTATTTTATGTTCCCTAGAACTCTATGGATTACAACTTAAGATGCAGAACTAATCAGTGTTTTAGTCAGAAAAATAATTAAACCAGTGTTGCAGAGATTACAGGAGATCTCTAGCCTGACATAGTCACTGTGGTGAGAGTATGAGGAGGTGCTCTTCCTGGTTTCTAAAGAGATTTCTTACAAGGAGTTAGTGTTTCCTCTAATTAAGAAAGTATGTTTGAAAGAGTAAATGTGCTTCAAAGCATCCCAGAGAGGAGTCTTCAAAGATGCATATTGGTCATTCTCTAGCTGCATCAAAGTGGCATAGAGACTTTAGGTTTCTCCCTTTTATCTGGTTTCTTTCTTGATGCAATAGAACTTAGGCTGTTAAAGCATGAGCTGCCTTGCTGACGTGGTTTAAGAGTCCAAAGCTGATTTGTTACACAATACATTGAACAGTAGTATTTTTGCTATGAAACTGCAACAACTGGTCTGAAAAATATGAAAGAAA
Source organism: Chloroceryle aenea (assembly GCA_013399075.1). NCBI lineage: Eukaryota > Metazoa > Chordata > Aves > Coraciiformes > Cerylidae > Chloroceryle > Chloroceryle aenea. The sequence goes on from VWZY01009453.1 coordinate 82,349, forward strand.
TGATAAATTAGATTAAATGAGGGCCTAATTTTGTTATGGGGACAAGAGGATCTTCCTGCAGCAAAATTTGCCAGATCTGTCAAGTAAGAAAGAATACCGCCAAGAATTCTGAGGTGTTAGTCACCAATACTGTCGTTAACCAGAGACATGGACTTGTGGAAGTGGTTTATATCTTTCAATAGCATTTTTACAGTTAAAAGGTGCTCTCAGTACCGCCAGATGTTGTGTATTAGACCCAAGTAGTTACTGTGGTACTGTTGCTGTATGTGCAGTACTATCCTCATGTAAGCTTTGCGTTTGTCCTTCAAGGTTTGAGTGAGAGATTCAACTCCAAATTTCAAGACTCTTTTGTCCTCCTTCAAAGTTCTGTTAGAATACTTTTTTTTTTATATTTAATCTGCTTTCTTTGGGTTTTGATTTAATGTGATGGCTTTTTGAAATCTAGAGGCTATGGGATCACATACTTTGACTTTGGCAGAAATTGAAAATTTTACAATACTGTGAACTCTTGGATCTTATTGATTCTTTGTGTTTATAGGGGTGACTCACCTTCTGAATGGTTACAAAGCAACCATCAGATGCAGGAGCTGTATCTGTAAGACTGTAACTCAATACAACCTAAAAATTTAGCTTTTAAAATTGGCATCAGCTATATGTCTAAATGTAGCTGTCTTTTACCCTTGTGGCCCAACTAGTTTTCTCTTGTTTCCCCTTTGCAGTGTTTTAATGTCTTTATTGCTTTAATACAATCTTAATAATAGTACAAATAATGTTTACACAGTCTTGTTTAGGTTGAGGTATGCCTTTTTCTGCTCGATTGTTCTTTTTTGGTATTTTCCTCTGTTCTTAAATGGTTTTCCAGCTTAATGACAAATCAAGTTTGAGAAGCTCATTTCAAACTGTTATACCATCTGACCTGTGGAGCTTATGGCTTCTGAAGTACAAGTGGTGCTTCACTGAGTTTCTGAAAAGAGTTTTTTGGTGATTAATTCAGTGTTTTGTGGTGTTTTTGTTCATTGCTTTTGCAGTTGTGGGGTTTTTTTTTGTGTGTGGTGTGTTGGTGGTTTTTTTGATTGTTTTGTTTTTTTGAAAAGTGTGGGGTTTTTTTTTCTAAGCTTTTCATTAAGTAATATTTAGTATATACAGAGTATACTACAAAGTATATAAAAATTTGTCGAGACCTTTACAGGAAACTTCTGATAAACAGAAAATAAGCTACTAAAATTTTCTTCATATGTTACTCAAAGTATCTTGTGAATAATGGACCAATATTGTACCAGCGGGCATTCTTCAAAATAATTTAGTGAAGTAGCAATTGATAACATTGTGTGATGTTACTTCTGGGAATAGCTGTAAACAGCAGAAATATTTATTAGCTGGCCCTTTGCCTTTCAAGTGCTGAATTACTAGAATCATAACGAATCTGTTGCATAAGTAGATATAATGTATAAGAATAAAAATGAGAATTATTATGTTTTTATCTGGAGAAAATGCAAGTCAAACTTCTCCCACATTTTCACAGAGAGTTCAGTTTCATCTGGTTTTGGATCTGTTTTTCATATGTCCTCTGTGTCTGTAAATTACAGAAGACTGAAAAATATCTAATCAAAAATAGAAGTATCTGTGCTACATGCAAGCATGTATTTTGGGTCTTCTCTCACTGTTTGACATAAATCAGAAATATAAGGGATAACATTTTGCCCCCATTAAGAAAGGAATTGTGTTAAGGGACAGAAATTTCTTCTGAATTCAACTTTTTAAACTGCACTTTGGTATTGACTTTTGCTTTATTTTGCTTTATAGACTTGAACAAAGCTGAGAACACCAGCTATTACAAAACTTGCCCTACAGGATTAGCTATAAGAGAAATAGTTTGTAGTTTGTTTGAATGGTGTAGGGGTTTTTGTTTTATTTTGGAAACTGCACAACAGTATATAATCATAAATGGCATGGAAATACTATTCTGAGGAATGGTTTTTTTGAGCAACAGCCATGATAGACAGTGGAAAATGGCTGGTGAGAAGTTTGTGTGTCCAAACTCAGGATCAACACCTTGATGAAATGTTATGTTGACTGCTTGCTGAGCTCTCTGGTGTCATCCCTAAATGTGCCAATTCAAATCTTGTAGATTTTTCTAGGCTAGAGATAGTCATGGTAAAAATATGGATCTTGGAGAAATCAGATGTCTGTACATAAAATCATGTACTGAATTCTTTGTTTATTGTCCTAAATCACATAGCTTCTACTTGCAAGAATGGAATTACTATTTTTGTATTCTGACAGTTACAGTTAGTAGTGTTCTAAAGTTTATATTTCTTACCATGAGGCTGTTTATTTAGGGAAAACTGAAACTTCTGATTCCATATTTTCCTAAATTGATTACTTCTTTAGTATACCTGTGGTATATCTGGTATGTATTATATATTTGTCTAAATTTAAATGAGATTTATTTATTTTTGTCTTGCAAGATTTGCTGGAGGACTTGATTGAGTTATACTTCTGTTTATTACAGGAAAGATGTTTAGGAATAATCAGGAGTATTATAATATGGTGGTAAAAAATAATGAAATATTATTTTTTTATTGGGTCCAAGCCTTTGGATTTGTACTTGAAATGTTAAATGAATGCTAAAATTGCTAATTTACATCCCTAGGAAATATGGAACCCATGTGTTTAGATAAAATAAGTCTTTATCTTTAGATAATAAGTCTGAAGACGTATACTATAGTTCTGATCACAGCTAAGAGGCCTAGATCAGGTTTAATTTTAAAATGGAGTTAATCCCAATCTTGAATATAATATGAACAGGTTTATAGGAAGTTTTTCAACACAGATTTCCCTTTTTGAATATAGTTTTCAAGTTTAAAACTTGGACTTACTTTGTCACTTTGTCACTTAGGAAGATGATGTGTGGTGTCTTGTGTCTATCCCATGGTAGATACAAATCAAGATGCAGATACTCTGAATTGTATCTTTGTGGATACAAAATACTGTCAAAAAAATTCTTGGATATTTTCCCCAAACTACCCCAAAAGACAAATTTGAGTAAGAATATATTTCTTTTGAATATTGAACCTAGAAATAGAAATGAGGAATAACATGATTGATTAATATGGGAGAAATGACCCAGTCTTTGGGAGTGTTGAATGCTCTTTCCTGACTTTTGTGCCTATGAATGTGAGTTAAAGAAAACACTGCTGAGAAAACAAAACCGTTTGTTCTGCTCTTTTCATAGCACAACCATCTGCTTGAAGTAAGTCAAGAATTGGAAAGAACCTCATTTCCCTACCTTATGTAATAAAGCAAGTGCATAGTCTTCAGGACTCTGTATTTATGGTCAGTGGCCTTCCTGTAGCAGTCCTGGTTTAACCTAAGCAGTTTGGGTTTTGTGTGTTTTTGGTTTGTTTGTTGGTCTTTTGCTTTTTGTCATTGGTATTTGGTTTTGGTTTTCCTTTTTTTTTTTTTAAATTTTTTAAGTGTGCCTTAGGGAACTAGGTGCTCAGTTTTCTCTTCTTTTTGCGTGCTTGCCTTGGTGACTGAAAAGCTGCCTGACAAGCAGACCGATTTAGCATGGCAAATTAAAATCCAGTGGGGATGCCAATATAAGTCTGCACAAAATAAACAGTGAATACTTCCTGAAATGCTGAGGAAAAAGTGTAACAAACTTCAGCCACTCAAGCTCCAGTAAAGTAGCAAAGTATGGCCATAGTTCAGTTTTATTTGGGTTGCACATATCCTAAAATAGTCTCTTATTATCACAATGCCTTGTGTGTCTTTATAAATAATACAATTTTTCATCCACACCTAGGGAAATGAGTGTTTAGTTTGTGCACTGCCGAAATCATGTCCTCCAGTACCTCCTCATTTCATGCTATCACGGATAGAAAGCAAATTGCAGCAAGGCAAGGGGGCAGCCTGGTATCCTGTGCTATGATTTGGTGATGGTCTTTTGTGTATGGGTAGACAGCTGCTGTTTATTCCTATCATGCATATTGCAGTGTTCTCAATTTTCCTCCCACATGGTTTTATTCTTGTATTCAGTTGAAAGGGCACTTAAAAAGCAGTGTGTCACTTTACCCATGATTATAGTCAACATAACAAAGACTATATTTTTCCAGACCTACAGTACAGCATCAAATAAGTTTTTAATTTAGGTTAGTAAGTATTTAGACCAGTAGAGTGCAGAAAGTATATTATGATCTCTTATGTGACTTAGTCTGTAAATTATCTCTGTGTTGAGCCCAGCTGGACATTTGTGAGTTTGCATCTCTACATGAAATAAAAAAAAAGATTCTTGAAGTTTTCTAATCTTCTGTCTTGGTAGTTTGCTCCACTGGTTGCTTGCCCTTACTCTTTAAAATTTGTGCCTTAATCCAGTTTGATTTTTGTTTGGATTCAGTATCCTGTTTGCTTCCTCATGCCTCATAAGAAAGCTTTCTTATTGCACATCATTTTAATTCTGGAAAGGGAGTATTTCTACCGTTTACTCTGCAGTGCATCTCTCTGCAAAGCGATTTGTGAAAGTCCAGGCAACAGTATTGGCATGTCAGTGGGATGTTCCTCCTGATCCAATTAGTCCGTCTTCTGTCCTTCCCTCCTCCTTTTCTGTGTTTAATTAGCTCAGATGCAGCACTGTTCTGGCCTGGCTGTGTGATTTCTTTAGGGAGTTGAGCTGGAGTTAGACTGGGTTAATGATGCAGTGCTGTATTGCACAGTGGTGACACCAAAGTGCACAGAGTCATTGCTTTTTGACAAGTTAGGCTCAACTTTGTCAGTGTAAATGTAAGGTTCTTTTTTTTTTTCCGGCACTGAAATAGTACTCTGCCATAATGGGTCTGCTCATTCTGAACTTTCAAAACTGTGCTCAAGGAAGGTTTGAACAGTTGAAGCTTTATGAATTTTAAAAACCTGGGTAGCATGGCAGAAAGTTAAGTGAAGTCAGGAGGCTTCAGTCTACTACTTGTGTTCATTAGAACATTTTTTACAGAAAAATGAGGTATTAATCCAATTACTCGGTGGCTTGGATGGACCAAGTAATAGTTTTAATTTATAAGTTTACCACTGAACTTCAAAAGTTTGGGCAATAGATTAATAATAGTATATATATAGTTTGCTGCCTGGCACAAGTGACTTTGTATGCTAGAAATAGTTTAGGAAATAATTTTATCCAGTTGAACCTTGACAACTTTGTTGCGGTGACTTTCTTACTTTTTCCATTCCCACCACTGTCTGTGGTGTTTTCTGAGAGTACACTTTTTATTTTCCAAGCGTTTTATCATCTTAGATGCTTTTCTCTGAACTCCCTCTGATCTGTCCATCTCCTAAGCGTGCTGCTCCAAAACACATGCGCTCTGACTGAGATCTAATGGGACTTGGATAATTGTGCTTATTTTACATACTTAGTGCTGTGACCTAAATAGCATTCGCTTTTTCTGTGACAGTGTTTTAACTTGTATTCACTGTATTATGCAGTATGACATACAGCTCTGTCTCTGTGATGCTCCTGTATAGAGTCTATTCACAGAGAAAATCCTAACGGCCTTGTTCAATTTAAACTTGTCGCATCTTCAAGCAAAGTCAGTTGATCTCAGTGGGAGTTGCCAGATTACAACTGAACAAAGACCTCAGGATTTGGATCCCTGTTGGTACATTTGTTTGTTCTTTTCAGCTGAAACTATTTGTCATTTGTTTCTATTGAATCACAGTACAAATTGATTTAATTATTTTAGTCCCTTGAGGTCTTTTGACATCTTGCATACTGTTTAGATGAGGTGTAATGGCTTGAAGTGTTTTTCCCTCTATTTCCTCATACAAATAAAGCAACCTTATTGTTAAGTGTTATGAATGCAAATTAGATATTTTGAAGGGCCAAGCTTAGTTCCTTCATCTTTAAAACTTGCTGAAAAACCTAGCTTTTTCAGAAGGGTAGGAAAAAAACCTTCCAAATAAAACCAAACAAAATCCCTGTATTACATAATTACTTGAAAAAGAATTCCTTGTTTTTCTACTTACTGTATTTAACTGCAAGTAGCAATATAATGCAAAATCAATATATTGAAATATATATGTATGGGAAATATAGATCTGTACATTCCATGTTGAAGTACTCTTTTGGCTGTATATATTCATGGAACAGTTGTCTAACAAGTGGTCTGTTTACTTCCCTAATTCCTTGCATGTTGTGTATCCCATGTCAGTGAGTTTTTGAGACCCACAGTATGTGTTGGCAAGCTTGGATACCCACCGTAAAGCTAGCTGAAGAATCTATAGCAGGAGGAAACAGGGAATGACTAAGATGACTTTGTAAGGACTCAGCTGTCCTGTCAGCTGTTGGGACCAGTAACAGCAAGAGCTATGTAGCAGGATCCTTGAAATGCATCTTTGAATAGTAATATTTTTATTTATCTCTTGAATTTTCACTGGTGTTCTTCTGTGTTCTTAACTAGTTTAAATGCAAAAAGCATTGACTATGTATGTATTCAAAATACCAAAAATAGTTGGAAAAAACCCAAAACAAACAAAAACCACTCAAAAGCTATAGATATTATAGGTCGGTTGGTACTGCCTTCTTTAAATCTGAGTGCATGTATATACACAATTATAAAGATCTGGGAAGGACTGAGATAAATGGTCAAAGAAAGATACTTCGAACTGGGGGATTTAAAGACATGACATATTTGAAGAGCTTTGCAGGTCTAATGCTGTGACTATTGCCCAAGTATCTCCCATTATAGCAGTTCCTGTGGTAGAATATCAGTATATAGAAGCATCAAAAACTCTATCAAATAGATGGATGCACATGAATATGATACAAAAATGCTGACAATTTGAAGCTTATTCTGAAGTATTCTTTATTACTGTCTCTTCCTTTAATGTCTCTCTTTGTCCATTTCTACAATTCGTAATTAAAGGGCGGGGGGGCGGAGAAGAAGAAAAGGAATCTTCCAGAGACCTTTGTGTCTCATTAGATTTTCATCAACGTTTCATAAAATCTATTACACAAAGCTTTGTAAGAAATGGGAGCACAATTCATGTGCATGATTAACAAATTGACTTAATGAATTTGTCTTGAACCTCTCGGACCCACTGTGGAGTTCTCACTACCATGAAGTGTTAGAAAGAAACACATCTAGCATGACAGTTCAGGAGAGTATAAGAAGTAAAAATGAGATCAGATGGTTTCAGACTTGCTTGTACTTTTTCAAGAGTGCACATCAACAAGCCATACTGAACTGTCACTAATTTGACAGCTGTAGCAGTGAAAACCCCATAAAGCCAGAATAAGACACTGGGATTTCTGCCAGCTGAAGGCAGTTTTATCTTGAAAAGATTGACTCTGGGTTGTGTGATTGAACAAGTTGCCTAATATGGCTGAGCTCTTAACTTTCATTTGCATGGGAATTTAAGAGAAAGCAGCTGCTTGGTCCTATTTTGCTGTTTGCACTAGTGTAAATACTAGTATTTTAATACTAGACTGATCTGTGCAAGGTCTGCCAGCAGACAACCAAATCAAGAGTAGAGCCACCAAAACAAAACCGCCAAAAATTATGAAAATCATGTTTGAGAGGGGAATTAAAGAATTGATTTAACTTTCACATCTGTAGGATGGCCAAATTACAAATTTTAAAACTTTAAAACTACTGGATGGTTTATGCAGTGAGACATATATATGACATCTCAAAGCATTTTACAAAAAAAGTAATAAATCTTGATGTTAAGTAGATATTGGTGGTAAAGATCACCTAAACTCACCTTTTTTTTATCTATCTGTGAAGTTTAAAAATGCAGGTAAAGTCAAATTATCAATCAGGAATTTGGACTTCTGTCATCATGACAAACACCCATCAAAGTTACATTCTTCAAGAAATATTACGGAAATATAATTCCAGAGAGGATCATCAGATCTTTATGATCTTGTGATGTAGGAGGTTAGAGTACAGCTACACTTTGTTATTCCTCAGCTAGCATGTCATTTAATTTCAAGGTTGTAGTTGTGTCTATTTTTTTGCCCTTTTTAAAACAGAATCTTTCCTTGTTCATTAAAGTGACCCTGCAAGAGGTGTGGTCTTCTGTCATTTTTATCTGAATGGTGGAGGTTACTGCAGCATCCTGCCAAAAAACCTTCTGTCCTCTCCCAACAGGATATACTCTCACACCTAAAAGTGTGCTTTGCCTTGGTGTATGATAGGTAGGTGTGATGTCTTGCAGTGTGACTGGTCAGGACACATTAAGCTCCCCTGACTCAGAAGCAAGCAGAGTTAAGCTGTGGCACAGCTTAAAGCCTGCTAGGACAAAACTCCTGAGGGAAGTTTTGGCTTCAGTAGCCATGCCCCTGTTCTCCCTTCTGCTTTCTCATGATATCGTTTCCTTCCACTCCTGTTGATAACAAAATTAGTACTGTTGTACCGTAAGCCAAATAAGGGAGGTGAATAAATGATTACATTTTCCTGATGAGTGTTTTCCTGCTGAAACATTTCCCTAACCTGGATGTCTGTGTAGCTCTGTTGTTTATGCCAGCACAGCCCCAGTGCAGCGAGGGAAACAGGAGCATGTGGTTGAGGAGAAATTGAGCCCTAGCAGCTATCTGGTAGCACTACTCCTGAATGTTCGACACTCAGCTATTCTCATCCTGAGAATTAAAATTTAGCTATTTTCTCTTACTAGGAGGGAGTAAACACCATAAACTCTTCTTGGCTCTGTTTAACTTCTAATTCAGATTGTTGTATGGGATGTCCGCTGTGTCCTTTTCCTATCCATCTGTGCAACAGCGAGCGTAGCAGCTCCCTTGCCATTCCCCAAACTGTCATCTGTGAAAAGGAATTCAGCGGAGTAAAGCAGCTCCCTGTGTAACCGTATGTCCTTACATGAGTTTGCAGAACAGGAATCACAGTTTGTCCATATTATTGTTTCTCTTGCCAAGCTCAAAACATCTCCTTTACAGCTGTTGAAGAGAGTTTCAGATGTTTCTAAGAAGCAGAAGTTCTGGAAACCAAACTTAAAAATTAGGCCTCTGTCTTCTGAATGATTATAGCTGGAATGGGCTGCCTGCCCTTTTAATTGCAGTCTCTGAGTTGATATACTGGATCAATGTCTGTCACTTGTCAATATGATATGTTCCAGCTTCTTTTGGATATTTTGCTTCAGGGTACTTATCTCAAAATCAATCTGATTCTTGGAGCTGTGTGATCTAGTAATTTTTCACAGCTTTTATCTGCAGGATACAGTAACATTCAAATATATGTGTAGAGTCTTGTCTCTCATCAGTGCTATGGAAGAAAGCTTGTAAATAGGTCTTTTGCAAACTCTACATATTAGGAAAACTCATCTTCGTAACATCAAGGTCAAAAAAATTTGCAGACTTACAGGTGTGGTGATTTGATTTTTTTTTTTAAATGTTTGGTCTCAAATGTTAAAAAATAGGAAAATCTTAGGTTGACCTTGTAAAATTTTAGTTGCTTTCTTGTGCACATATGGTGTGATAGCTCCTTTAGAATTATTTTAATTGCAGAACAGCAATCTTAGACTCAAATTTTGCACTTCAGAAAGGTTAAGGAATTGCGCACAATGAAGGCACCCAACTACATCGCATCGGAACTTTCTTAAATGTGACTCTGCTGGAAGCAAATAGGCCTTACTGCTAAAAGGATAATTTGTTAGTCAAACTGACACTGTCCTCTTAGTCCTTTCTGTGTTTGGTCTTGCAGTAAACTTAAATGTATATGAAGAAATGTCCCTAAAGGTTGTATTAATTTTACTTTTCATACCAAAGTTTTCTGAGGTTCATTATTTAGTTATTAAGGGGAAGGATGAGGCTTAATTACTGGAATAAGGGATAATGCAGAGCTGAAGCTGATGTTGCCCTTAGGGTTACTTTTCTACCACAGGAAGTGCCAGAACACCAGTATGGACAGACAGATGATTTAGATCACAGCAGGGCCATGTAGCCCTTAAAATTATAGTACAAATGTAACCTTGTATCCATAGGGAGTTGTATATTCTATTTATGAGGAACAGTCCAAAAAGTTGTTAAAATGCATAATGTTTCATAAACTTTTCAGAAAAATGAAAAAAAATTGATTCAACTATAGTGAACACTGAGGAATGTGGCAATTTGGAATATAGGCTAGATCTTTCTCACTGTGTGTATGCAAAGACTACTACTAAAACTGGAGTAAATAGACTATGGCCTCTTGTTTCTACTGCAATCAACCTCAAAGACCTTGATCAACTCTGTAGGACAAGGATTTGGCCAGTGTTTTCTCAACTGCAAAGATACATGAGGACTGGATTGATAAAATCCAAATTACATATTTACTGAGGAGATTTTATTTTTCATAGCAGGACACAAAAAATACCATTTAATATTTGCAGCTTTTTGACATTACATCCCATGGCACTATGTATACTTGTAGATCATAATTCTAAACATCAGAGAGCAGATGATTCTTTGGGAAAAAAATAAAAAATGCAGGTGCAAAATAAAGAAAAAAGCTCAGATGCAGTTGGGTATATAAATGAACAGAAAATAGTGCAGGCTTGTTTTTTGGGGGGAGCTGCTGCTTTTTAGAGGAAGAGTGGGGGACAGCCTTTGAGATGGTGTGTATTTGTGTTTCACGAAATCACAATGGAAAATAAGTCTCTACTTTTTTTTTTTTGTATATTTTGATTGTTTGCCATCAAATGATTCCTTAGCAATAAACAGATCTTTTGTTTGTTTGTTTGTTTTCACAGGAAATATGTATAAAATAGTATTGCTTATTTGGTGCTGTTTATTTGAAAGAAATTACTAATTAAAACCAGCAAGCTGTGAAAACTCTTGTATTGACATGATTTTTAAGTAGTCTAGTTGAGTGATCTGTCTTAGATCTGTTTTTACATAACTCCGTCTCATTTCTTCATTCACCAATAGTAGTACAATTCAAGTTATTGAGTAATTGTAGATGGAGTAAGTTACTCCTTTACAAGTAAATTTTGCAATTGGAAATACTGCGTGTCAGCTGAACATAGTTTATTGCACAGGCTATGTAGCACATGCTTTTCTCTTAATTCTAGTCATAATTTCAGTTTAACGTAAGCATCAGTTGGGGATATACAGACACTACAAGGCACTGGGAGCCATTCCATTTCTGATATGCAGCCTAATGTCTGAGCAGCATTAGATGACACAGAGCATCCAGTATACCTGCTACTGGCCTAAGCCAATGGCACCCACAAGGGAATTTTTCTCTTTTTAAATCTGTTGAATTTGACTTTCCACTCAATGGAATAAACTATTAACAACTCTTCAGCTTTATAAAAGAGAGCCTTTTCTTGGTGTTCTTGTAAAGATTAATTAATTTATGACATTGGCTTGTGGTGTCATGACGTTCTTAACTTGTCAAGCAGTAAGCAAATACCTATATTTGCCTATTCTCCCATCCCTCAATTTTATGTTTTTCAGCTTATGAAAACCACTTTGATTAATATATCTGCTGTTTTCAGGCCCCTTTGTAGAGACAGTACTGGTTCAGCATACTACTTTGGCAGCTCTTGTTGGCAACACTTGTATGAATTGCATGCTTAAAATAAAATTAAAAAAAGGGTCATCTGTCTTTGAGATCGTACATGTAGATGTCAAAACTCTCACCAGCTTTTGTGTTGCAACAACAGTCATCAGAGTTTATATCCAAGAAAGTTCTGGTATTTAGATACTCCAGTAGAAAATTGTCACCAGTGGCTTTTATCTGAAATTCCATTCTGGATGGTCTGGTTCTCAATAAAAAAAACAAAAGGAGGACAGTGCTTATGGCCCCTTGGGGAATTAACACTCCCTGACACCACTGCTCTGAAACAAGTACAAACTGCAGTCAGGGTTGGAACTGCTTCTCTGTCTCTTAGAGACATCAAAACCATGGTTCTTTGTTGTTTTCATGAAATGGTTTTATGCAGCTGTCAGACTGTACTTCAAAGGATTTTTCTGAATTTACTTATAAAAGAACTGAATTGCTCCAATATGTTGCTTTGCTGGCAGTAGGAAGAACTATTTCTCCAAGGAGTCCACAGTGCGTATCTGGCACCATTATGTCCTACTAGGCTATGGGATGGGCAGATACAGTCTGCTTCTGGACAGGGTTGCTAATAGTGTATTGTGCAGAAGGAATACCTAAGCAAAAGAGAGGAGAAAAATAATGAAATTTTTTTTAAAAGCAAATCTAAAAATGGCATTTTTTGTTACCATTTTTTGTTAGTAGTGTATGCTTTTTCAAAAAGCAGTTCATATTCCTTCATTTCAAAGTAAGAGTTAATTTCTTAGGGAGTTATATACTGCACCCTCAGTGAAAGTACGTCATATCTGAAGGTAAACTGCATAATCTGTAGCTCTAAGCAGAAGCAGAGTTTAGTGATTAAAGCTCCTTAATTTTTTTTTTTACACTTTTTTCAGGAAGCTTATTTGATAAATAAGGTGAGCATGAGAAGGGCACTGAAAATAGCTTTTCTAATTAGGTTTCTGTCTTTAAAATTTTATTTCAACAAAAATGCTAGGCAATAACTGAGTGGACAGAGGAATGCAATTGTCTAAACATGTGCTCAGTCACCTACACCACAGATTTCCCTTTCCCTGTCCCTGGCATCCCCCACCCTCTGGTGATTTTTTTTTTTTTTTTTTTTTTTTTTTTTTCAGCTTCTTTGAAGAGTTTCAAATTCAGCATCATCAGAAAATGCTGCCTGAGAAGCTTGTGCACTTCAAGTAGTGGTAAAGTAAGATCGTGTTTTAGAGAGAATGATCTGAATAAAGGTTAAGTCTTACAATCTAATAGAACTAATGGCCACAAGTTTGTTGTGTTTTTTTTTTTTTTTATGTACAAATAGTAATAAACTTGCTTTCTGTTGATTATAAAATGGGGATTGGTTAAAATGTGAAACAGCTTCTAGTTGCTAATATTTATTGCCTTATTGGTTGGACATGGTTGTATGCGAGCTTTTATGGAAGGTTTTCCATCTAGTTAAGACTCTAAAGTCCTTGTTATAGAAAGCAGCATCTCTCTTGTAAGCCTGGAAAAAGAGTTCTGTTTCTGTGAAGGCATATTCAGGTATTCTTTAGAGCAATGAATTACAGAGTGAGGTGGGCTGTCCTTACTGAGTGTGTCCCATCTATGACAGGCTGTAATGCAATGTCAGATGTGCAAGAGAAACACATACGCAGAAGCATTCTGTGAGTTCACATCACTTTTGGCAATTACATGTGATGTAATTTATTTTTCCTTTTCATGTTCATCATATTAAGTTCATTCTGGGGAATTAAATGGTAGTTGAAAATTATTCACTCTTGAGAAATTTGAGGAGCAATCTGTAAAAGGTCTAAAGAGGTAAGAAACTGTTCTGAAGTGAGGTGCCCCTGTGACTCTTTCAAGTTAAGTATGTCACACTTGTCTTAACTCAATGAAGGTTAGGATTCATTCAGTGCTGTTAGAAAGTGTTTCATTTAAATCTGTCTCTCCTCAAAGTAGAGCTCTGTTTGACTGACCTTCTGCTGTTTATGGCAAGCGATAGGTGTAGCTCCAGAGTGATGATGCATTGCTAGCAGCACAGGGTGAAGGAGTCATCCTTGCCTATGGCTGAGGTTATACTTGTCATGCAGCTGCATCCTCCTGGAGAGGAGGTTAATGCCATGGTTTAGCAGTGGATGGGTTTGTGCTCTGGCCCTTCTGCTTTCAGCCAAGTGAGTGGGAGCAGAAGCCTGACTTGCTTGTTTGTCTTAAATCCTGACTCTATTGAGATGCCAAAGGCTTGAGGGTCCTGGTGCCAGATAGGATTGTCAGTCCTTTCTTTTTAATTTTAATTGTCCAACTAGTGCGTTGTGGTGTTTCGGGATGAGGGAGGATATATTTATGAGGGTTTCTTGTGTGTTGCCTTCCTTTTTTGAAGATAATTTCATAGACTTACTTCAGACATGCACAAATTGAAATTTGAGAGGTGTGAAAGCCCAATTTCAATATAGTAAAGGCAGAAAAGTTTGCCCTAGAAATCTGAAAAATTCTTGAGTTTGCTGTGTGGAAAGGTGGTAGTTAAACTTCCATATTCTCTTTTGGAGAACAGGGTATAAAGCTATCTGTGTTAATTTAAAAAAAAATACGGTATCATGAGGGGTTTTTTTGATATCTGGGTTCTAGTTTCCATCAAGCTCCAAACCACACCATCTTGTTATGCATTTCTGTGAACAACTGAAGGTGTTGTTTAGAGAACCTTCTCAACATCACTTGTGAAAACACAGTGTTACGCGTCTGCTGCTTGTCACTTGCTGTGTTTGCCTGGGCTGTGCTGGTAGTTGACCAGGGATGTGACTACCTGTAGTAATCTACCCAGGGACTCTGCTCTAAAAATAATCCTCAACAGCCTAAGGAACAGCTGCATTCAATTACTGCTGTTTTCTTGGTTAATAATCAAATTAAGTTTCTCATAAGTTCCTGGGACTTCTAACAATCCTAACATTTTAAATGTATCTGCTGTTTGTTTTGCAGTACCACGGGGTACCATTCTTTCAGTGTTAAATCATGGAACTAGCACACTCAAAAGGAGACCTTGTCTGGAGTTTTCCTGCTTATTTCAGATGGCTTCATTTAGATTCACTGATTTCAGTTTTGTTCCTGGCTGTCTCCTTGCAGAAATGAACGAACATTTTTGAATAAGATATTTGTGTGATTTATTCTGTTTTGGGTGTGGGTTTTTTGGTTGGTGTTTTTTTTGTTTTATTGGTTGGTTTGTTTTTTGGTGCATTGTTTGTTTTTGGTGTGTGTGTTTTTTGTTTGGTTTTGTTTCTTTCTTTTTTTTGTAGATATTTCATTCTCTAGAAGGCTGTGAGGGAATGCTTCAAAGTCAGAACTTGCAATATCTTTTACTGCATCTAAAACAGCTCTTTCTGTTCTCTCTTACTCTCTAGTAACCCACTTAATGTCAGCCTGATGCGACTTCCTAGGCTTACTGAAGCAGTAACTTTAGTTTGGAACCAGAGAGTAGCAGCTTTAGTTCTGGTAAACTAGTCTTTTCTAATAATTAATCATTTCTATTTGGGAAGTTTCTGATAGAGCTGTTGTAATGTCTTTATGCTTTGTTTATTTTATTTTTTTTTAAATAAAGAAGTTTAAAAATAAGCTAATGATTTTGTTAAAAAGCTCAAATAATTCAATACAACTGTTTACATGGGATTTGCTCACTAACGAGGTCTCAAATGACATTTGTGCAGTTACTACGTATTGATTTCATACTTGTGATACATAGAATTTTCTGCCATCAGTAAGGAAGGTAGAAGTTGTGATGAAGGTACCTCCTCTCAAGTTCTATATTTCCATGAAAACAGAAGTAGTATTTACCTAATAATTTCACATGTTAGGTTTCTTGCTTGTGGTATTTCAAAATAGAAGAGTGAATTAATTGAAATGTGTGGACTTGAAATGCTAAACACCAATTTTCTAACAGTGAATGAAGCCTCAGCAATATAACAACGGTTAGCCAAGTAGCCATGGAGTTGATTTCTAAGATGGTGGTAATGAATGTGTCAGCTTAAAGTTAACCAAGTTTTAACATTTCGTTCAGTTGTCCTTCTTTAAAACAGAAAACTAATTATAATATTCTCATGTTTTAATTGTGACTATGGATGACTGATGGAAAACATGTAATTAACTGATGCAAAAGTTGACATGATAGTTGACACCAATTTTTTTTAGTACATCATTATATGAAGGCATATAGTGAAGCAATTAGTCCTTCATTAGTTCTAAGTTATTTCAAAAGCTTTGAAATACTTGCGTGTTTAATTTTTAATCATCAAGGAAATGGGTCTTCTAATGGTGTTAACTTCAGGGACTTAAATTAAGTGCACCCCCGTGAGACACATTTCAATAAGATAAATGGCCTCCACAGCTGCTGGGCAACGGAAGCTTTCATGAGCTTTTGGGGCTCAGTAGTGATACAAGCTCTTCAAGATTTTCGTTATTTTTTTTCCCATTTCTTTTTACTTCAGAGTGCTATCTTAGAATTACTGTCTTGCTGCACACATTGGAGAGGAGCTGCTATTTACATTTGGCCCAATTGCTGTTATATGTCTGCCTTCTCTAATACTTTTTCAGCTTTTTAGTCACTGAAGCCAAAAGCTGCAAGCTAGGCTTACGTGTTAATACATGTTTGACTTCTGCTGCTTTGCCATTCAGTGTTAGAAATGGTACTGAAATGTAACCTCAGTGAG
Source organism: Chloroceryle aenea (assembly GCA_013399075.1). Classification (NCBI taxonomy): domain Eukaryota; kingdom Metazoa; phylum Chordata; class Aves; order Coraciiformes; family Cerylidae; genus Chloroceryle; species Chloroceryle aenea. The sequence goes on from VWZY01009453.1 coordinate 98,568, forward strand.
GATAGGCAGCTGTTCAGCTAGGGGACGTTTGTCTCCAATTTGTTTTCCTATTCACTAAGCTGGTTTACATGATAAACCTATTAGAAAAATGATCTTTCCATGTTTTGGAAGATAGATTGGTTTTTTTTTATCTTTTTCCCTCCTGTAAGGAATTGGCTTCACTGACAGTTTTTCACCTTCTTTGTTTTTAATGTTCTTTAAATCTCAACCTGACTAGACTAGAAGCAATAAAGCAGGATAAATATGCATTCCAGTGTTTTTCTTAGAGGATCCTTGTTCTGTGCAAAGTCTGTATAAAGAAAAAAAATAAATCTTTATACGTATGCTGTGAACCTATTGATAGCATATATAAAAGAGCAAAACTGTGAGAAACTCTGAGTTGTCCTATACAGGTATACAGAAGGAGTCTGTTGTATGAAAGCTGGAGAACTTGGGGAAGACCACTTTCCAAATGCATATATCCTGTGTTTTGGCATAGTGAGGTTTTACTATGTGTTCATAAATTTTAACAGATTTCCAATTAAGTAATGAAAACATGTCCTAGACAAAGGCAAGTTCTGTTCATCTGATTGTGCCTGGAGTCTGCACGTTGAGGCAGAATGGACTTTTTTGTGTATTAATTTTTTTTCAATGCATTACAAATATTAAAGCTGTGTTAGGTCATCAGCTAAAGTAAATTTAAGTAGTCTGAATAGTATAGAAAGATTACAGAACACCTGGAGCTTTGAAACAAACTTAACTTTCTATTTATTTCAGTAATAATAATTACTTTGGGATAAATTTTGACTTGCCTTGCTGAACTTTAGCTTTTGTTATTTACCTAATGCTTCCAGGAGAACATTATTTAATTTCTAGCATGGTATTTCAAGGTGCACCTACCTTTTCCTACCAATTTTCCTAAATGTTTTGTTGGTGTTTTTGTTTGTTTGTTTGTTTGTTTGTTTTTTAGTATTTGCTTGCTTGTTTGGTTTTGGTATGATGAAATTTAAGTGTCAGATTATATAATTTCATCTCGGTGGCAACTAGTCATTCATTTCACTAAGATTACTGCATGATAAAGACTTTCATAATGCACCATTCAGGTGTTCAGAGGTCAACTCTGAGAAGGTGCTTTTGCTAGGGATGTTTATTCAACTTCTGTTAGAAATAGAACTTTGATGTGAAAGTACTTGTACCCATCACATGTAAACAGCATTAGCTAATTATTTTTCCTGATACATTTGCACCTTTAAGACACACTCCCAGGTACATTCAGTGGATGAGGAGTAAAAGGAATTGTATGGGTCGCATTTTAAGCTGCATGGGATTTTCTTCCCATATGTAACTTTCTATCTTGACACAGTTTGAGATACAAAGGGAGGAGTAGAGGTTGAGGATCTTCACAGTTGATTGCATCTAAAAGGAAGAGAACATTAGCTTTTTACTTTCTAAATGCTTTCCATCCCCTTTAAACAAGTCTGGAAACATATTTAGGAGCAGTTATCTGGTATCAGGTAGTTAGGCAGCTTATTTGATGTTGAATGATATAGTTTTGCATGGAAGTAGAATTCATGTAAAAATGAGTAAGCATTAAATGGGTCTCTAGGAGCACTATATATTCAAATAAATAAATAAAAAGACAAGTTTTACTTCCAACTTGAAGTCTCCATGAGTTCAGTGTACTCAGCCCAGCTAAGGACCAAATCCAGTTTGCATGCAAGAGACCAAATTTTCAGTCTGCAGTCTCATGGCTGTCTTACAGGATAAGCTGCTGGATGTGAAACACACTGCTGTGGTAAGCCCTCAACAAGCTTTTCTCTCTGCATGAAGGTTAAATGAGAACTTGAAAGGAAAATGATCTCTCTTTTTTTTTTTTTTTTTTTTTTTTTTTTTTTTTTCCCCTTTTTTTTTTTTTTTTTTTTTCTCCTTTCTTCCCCTTTTTTTTCCTTCTCCTCCTCCTATTATCCTGGCCATCTACATCCTCCAACAAGATACTTCAAGCTGCTTGAGATAAGGTGAGGAGAAACTGCACCATAAACCCCCTAGAGAGGTTTGATGAGGTATAGGAGAGCAGCCTTTATTGGGGATGGGACTCTTGCCCTCTTTACAGGGAAAAGTGGGTGAAATTGCTTGTTAGTTTGCAAAGGAACCTTGCTTTTTATGCTATGAAAAAATGAGTGATGCCAGTTAGCCTTGTGTGTCTAATACGCCATATCTTGGTGTATTCAGATACGTTGAAGTATAAAACAGAAAACTGAAGTGGAACAATTTACTGACAGCAGTTCTAGGAGAAAACACTAGGCTGATGGCAGGAGGACTGGTCTGTATGTTCTGTGCTTTTGGAATGGGTTGCTAAAGTCTAGATGCTTAAGAGTGAAAATGGGCTTTCAGCTTATCATCCGGTGATAAGATACTGAAGAACGCTGTTCATGTGGGAGGAACATGTCATGAATAAAAGCAGAGTTGCATCATCCAACAGCAAAAGATGTCAAAGTAGACGTAGTTGGTAACAAGTCGGTTTGCAGTATGCAAATTTCTAGAACACTTGAGGCAGTTGATAGATATGAGATGAATAATTTTGGAAAACTAATCAGTGTCAATTTTAAATTTTTCAAATGGGTGGAAAAAAGGAAGAATTTTGCATGTTTTACCCTTGTGTGGCATACAAGGTTACAGATGACAGAGACATTATTTTCTCTTTATGCTGATAAATTTGAAGTTGAAAACGGTGAGTGTTATATTTCACAATATATTTTAAGCGATTCAGACTTTGTTATAAAAATGGAAAAATGTCAGTCATGCTGGTATTAGACCAGGATAAAAGAATAAGTAATATTAAGTGACAAATGCAGGGCTTAACATCAAATCCTGGAGGCTGTTGCATTTGCATTTTTAGTATTTCTCTTATCCTGAAAATTCAATTAAATGTATTCTTTAAAATCAGAAATAAACCAGTGCTAGTTGTCTTGACTTTCCAATCTTTATCACTGTTCTAGGTAATGTAAGTTGATTGCATAGTGTTAAAGATGAATTATTTGGAGTATGCAGTACTACTTATTAGTATTTTTTTTTTAAATATTTCAGTCCTTTTTTATTAACTTTCTATAATGTGTTTTCTGTTGAGAAGTGTCTGCTGGATAGCAATACTTACTGAAGTTTTTGACTTGTAGCACTGACTCGTATTTCAAAAATTCAGAATAGAGTTCATCTTGGCCATCTTGATATACATCTGGAAAAATATTAAATGCAAGAGTTGTGAAGGATTATTTGGTGGGCTTTTTAAAGCTCTCAACAAGGTGGCATTCATAGTCCTGTACCAGACATTATTTAAGCAGAAACCTCAGTGTTATTGTGGGGTGCTGAATGGAGTCTTTTAGTTTTGATAATTTATTTATTCATTTATTTTATACTTTGGTAATAAGAAAGTATCTTTAAATAACTAGATATATAATTAAAATAATTTACGTTGTTGTTTGGGTGTGTCTTTTTTCTTTTTTTTCCCTTTTCTTTGTGTGTGTGTTTTTTTGTTTGGTTAATTTTTTTTGTAATGCTTTGTAAGAGTAATTTTATTACTGGCCATAATGGGGTGTATTCATATCTCTAATAGATTATTTGGTGTATTATTTTTTTAATTAAAATGAAAATTCCCCCCTGAAGGTCAGGTATTTTCCTTGTCTTCACCCTTCAAACACTGTATGATAAAACTTGTAGCTAGATGTCTATGTTTTACTCTTCAAACAGAGTGGTATCGGGGAATTCTATATTTGCAGTGGCAAGAGCACTTGCTTATGTGGGATTGAAGAATTAATTGGAGACTTTTAATGGTCATTTATTGCTAATGATCAATAGATTCCCGCAGAACTGAATTTGAAACCCATTTTACTGAACTCTAATTGTATCCTGTGCTCATTTTAGCTTCGTATTTATAAAAACACCTGGAAAAAAATTTACTTCTCTGTGATAATTGAAGCCCAAATTTACTAGAACTTTAAGGTACAATTGTAGATTTTTTTATTTTTTTTTCCCCCTTGATGTTGAGAAAGAGAAACAACTAATATGCCTTGGATTCCAAGCAGAAGAAATGGAAGTACACCACAGAAGGTTTTCAAAGAACTTATAAGTAAATAATCCACCCACTTTTATGCCCATTTGGAATGGATGCTTTCTTCCAGTGCAGTTATTTTGGTCCACTAAATCTCTGTAGTTTTCTCTTTTGCCTTTCCTGAGAGACTTACATGAGTGGCAGTTTCCACTTCTGCTACAGCTTTGATGCACCCATCTCAAGCTTTTAAGATGAGAAAGCATATGTAACAAGTATACAAATCAATAATGCAGGTGGCTCCCTTTACGTTTGTAGCATGCGTATATATAAAATGTAAATCACTCATTGGTTTGTACACCATCAAGATTGTGTTCCTTATTTTTTAAGGAGTGAAAACTGAATCAGACCTTTTTAATGCACCTCATGTTCTACTGAAATTGATTCCATGTGAAGGGATTGCACAATACCCTTCTGCCAGGAGAAATTGCAATCATGTGTTTATCTCAGTTTGTTGATGGCTTTGATGGCACCTTGATGCAGATACTGGGACCTGGGAATGCACACATAGTTCAGTTTCAAGTATATGTTAGCAGGAAAAAAAATAGGAACCACTAAAAAGTGAAGCAAGTACTGTCTAACAGACTCAGGCATACAACCTACACAATGTGTATATTAGGAAAATAGTAGTGCCTTGCAAAAAGGCCGGTAATGCTACTTAAGAATTGATTGCAAGTTGACAGGCAAACACAACAGATAATTCTGGAGTGAAGTTTCTGATTTCTTTATATTTACCTAACCATAATTTAATTTTTCTGCTGTTAACTCATAATGCTAAACTAGTTTCCCTCTATGAAGTTCTCTGTATTCCAACACTAAGTGATAGTAACAATCATAGGAAAACATAACTGTACTCAACCACAAAGGCCAGACTTGGGAACACGGTTGTCGAATATAAGACTTTAATAGTTTAAATAGAAAATCTTCTTTATCTTCAGATGGAATCTCATGAGTTCTTAAAAAAAAGATTATTTGTAATTAAATCCATTTTCTAATTTTCATTTACCTATGTTGCTCTGATTCAGAGATCTTCGTGAAGCTTACTTGGCTGCTAAAATACAGAGATACAGCTCGTGTTTATGTTTTTATGCATCTGACTTTTCATTGCCACAGATTGAAATATTTTATTAATGAGGTTTCTATCTTCTTGTTATATGTCATGCGTCCCAAGGAGAATGCCAATGGGATGAGTCTAAGGAAACTAGCACTGTTCTGCAAATAGAAAGGACATGGCAGACTGTAGTAGCTTCTGTTCTACATGTGCCTCTCATTGCTGAGTGTTCAAGTTTTTCTGTCTGGTATTAAAAATCTAAGATTTTAATTTCTGCTCCTGTGATAATTTCAGCTTTGTACTGAAGCAAAGGTTTTTAAATTCTGACATGAAAAATGCATCTTTCTTCAAATATATTTGATTAAGAATAGAGAAGGACAAAGAAAAGAAAAGAAATTCCCAAATCAGCAGTTCTTCGTAATATACATTCCTCGGTATTAATTCTCTGGGGTTCAGAAGACTTCTGTCTGCCATTACCTCTGCCTTGCCGTCTACTTAGCTATCAGCTAAGTTAGATTCACAAATACTCAGTCTTCAGAGCTTTTCTTTATGTATCTATGGCATTTTAAGTATAAAACTGAAAGCATGTGAGTAGTAATGTAATAAATATTTTAAATTGTTGCCTATATGCTTTGTACAAGAAGGCTTTTTCTTGTAAGTCATGTTACATCAACTGAGAAGACATGCTATTTGCATGATGTTTGGCTATGTCACAACTATTTCTATTCTGCAGTGATTTGTTTCCATGGATTAGTGCCTAACTTAGAAATACAAGTTCAGTATTTAGAAATGGCATTGGAAAGTTTTTCATCATTTATGTTTCCAGTGGCAATAATGATTTGGAAGAAATTATAACGTTGGAGAGATGGGTTGTAAAGGATTTTAACTTGAGAAGAGCCAGCAGCTGAGCTCCTTTCCTCGGAGGCCAGCAGAAGGCATTGGTCAAGATCTGTATCAAATGTCTCTCTTCTCTATCAAAGATTGAAGGTGGGACGTGTCACTTCAGGTACTCAAAGTGCAGGTTGTACAATTCATCTTGCTGTACCTATGTTGATAATGGCTGAAAGGTCTACATTTTATGTGGATGACAATATGAAAGAAAAAGAGTAGAGGAGGAGGATGCAATCTAATTTCAAAATGATTAAAAATGTCAAAACTTGCTCTAGTGGGAAGGATAAAATTTTTACTCCTCTTTTACTTAGTATTCATACTTATTTTGGCAAGTAAGTGTGTATACTCCTGTTACTAACAGTTATGTACTGTGATGCTGTACTTGGAATGTTTGTATTAGCATGGTGATAGCTTGATGCCCAGGAATACTGTGGAAAGGAGCACCCACGGTGCAGATTTAGAATTTGGATGCATCCATATATCAGGCTACTATGAGAATGAGAAAACATGCATACATACATCTACAAGTTTGGATGCATGTCTTTTTGGAAGTCCTGAACAAAAATATGGAAAAGACAGTTTTTACTTTAAGTTTTATATGTTTGTATGAATCTGTGTTAAATCATCCTGGTGATGATGTCAGAGGCTTGCATCATGCCAATATACATGTAAAATATAGTTTAGAATTTGTAAACATACTAAAGCAGAAATAATGGGGGTTAAGCATTATGATAACACTCATCCAGAGGAAGATATTTTATTGCATCATTGTTAGTGTCAAGGAAGGAGAACCTATAAAAACATGAGTAAGGGAGCAAAAGGAGAGTGAGAAACAAGTGTTTAAACCCAGATTCTATTCTTGGTTATAGCTCACTTGTATTGAATATTATGTTGGCTCTGCATATCCTGAATTGTGCCATTACATGGTATTTCCTTCTGGAAATGAAAATTGTCCAGTACAAAGAACTTTGGTGGTTTGGGTGTGTTTGTAGTGTTTTGGGTTTTGGTGTTGGTTTTGGTTTGCTTGTTTTTATGTTTTGCTTTGGTTTCCTGTCTTGATAGCTGGGTAGAAGATGCTTCTTCATACTACATAGTGATAAAACAACCGAAGCAGAAAATTGGTCTAAATATGAGGGTTTTGGGGGTGTATTTAAATGTTTTTGTTGCTTTGGTTTGAACATTGTTTCTGAGATATTGCCATGATCTCTTATTTAATGGTGCAGTGTATCATGGGGTTTTACACTGACAGAAAAAAAAAAAGTACATTTGGACCAGGTGGTCTTTTATCTTCGGTAATTAAATTATGTATTGATTTCACAACGAATTATTAAGGTGCTTAAATGTCTTCTAGAAAACATAATAATGAATATCTGTGATACTTAACATTAAGAAAATATTGCCTTTGTTTCTTTAGAAGATAAATAGTATAGGTTACTGTGAAAGGGAATTTAACTGAATATATTCTTTTCACACAATTTCAATATAGTACAAATACTTGAAAGTATTAAATATACTTAAATTCATATTCACTTGTCATACTTCTACCTATGATTTAATTTATTCTATAGGGTATATTTAGTTGTACTAAGTGAACAAAACCCTCAGTGAAACAAGTTCCATTGAGATAAAAATAAATATAAGTTGAGAAAGAACATAGCCTCAGTTGAGATACAATCTGGTTTATGCTTTGTAAAGCTGCATAACACTATTTCTGTTCATGAGTAGGCTTCTCCTACCTATATTTAGTATGTCATTGTTTTCCTTTGTTTCCCAGTCTCTAATAACCCTTCGTCTCCCATGAAGAGTTTTTCTTTAAGAAAAATAATTTGAGTACATTTGGTGTTACTGTGTGTTTCTAAAGCTAAGTAAAAGTGGAAAACCTGTCCAGGCTTATCTGCCTCAAGTCAGGGAATTGACTTATGCTAGTCTTTGTTCTGATTAGAAAAGAAACCATAGCAGGACTCAAAAAAACAATGCCAGGTTCTTCTAACACAGTAGCATATAGCTAAGTAAAATCCACCGGAGTGAAGGACAGTCTAATCTGGCCTGCTCTTATGAATAATGGCTAGTAGGAGTGATGAAAGCCAAGGGAGAATTTCTAGACAAAGCTTAAGACATGAGAGCTAGAGGGAGTGACAAGAAAGATTTCCCTCTGTGCAGCACAACCATAAGGAAAATAGAAGGTTATTTTTCCAGGCTTGTCCCAGACAGTTTGGGTCAAAATACTCATTGGTGTAAGGCCATTAGACTGCAGAAGAGTTACCCTGGGTTAAACTTGTCCTCAGTATGTCTCAGACAAGGGAAGAATTCTAGCTTTGAAGAAAGCAAGGCACAGATTTATTCTCTTTTAAGCATCTCCTCCTACACTGTTGTACCTTTTTTTCTCTGTGTTAAAACTTTTTACCAGGAAGATCCTGTTTTTGACAATGATCTGTCAGCCCTCCAGGATAAAAGAACACAATTGCTGAAGGCTTTACGTGAAGAGCACTGTACAAAGCCTGAAAAGAATTGTCCACTTTTAAACTAACCTGCATTTAATTATACGGTTAGAGCTTTTAAGTAAGCACTGGGATTTGAGATTGGATGAAGCCTGCAATTTCTGTAACAGCTTTGAGAATGTGAGCTTTGTGACCTCCTGTTTATTTAGAATTGATGTTGTATGTCTGACACTGCCAAACTGTATATAGTCTTGCACAGCAGAATACACAACATAAAGAGCAGAAGTTGACAGTTTTAGATAGGTTTAAGTCCTTTGCAAATCTAGTAAGTATAATATATGTGCTAATAAGACATCTACAGCTTTTATTTCATACTCTGGTGGCTGTTATAGCAGAACTGAGTAAGGATCATTAAAATGCTGTGGTCTTTGGACATTGGTTAGCTGTTGCTAAAATAAAATGAGAAAAAAAAGGCAAACCAAACCCAACCAAGCAACAAAAAATCCCACAAAAAAACCTAGCCAAAATGATTCAGAAGATGAGTTAATGGCATTTCTCAATCAAGAGAGACCTGTAATGAGGAGTCCCTTCTGGATCAGTATTTGGATAAGTAAGGTAGTGTGTTAATAAGGAAAATTGCTAAAATGACATATTTTCTTCTAAAGAAAATAGTTGTTTTTTTTAATTGTGTTTTTTTTTGGGTTTTGTTTTTTTTTGCATTAGAAAAACTTTATTTTCTGAACCTGTTCACCTGTTTTCCTGTGATCTTGGTCACTACATTTAAAGGCTGAGCTACTAGAACAGACTGAAGGAATAAATTTCTCAGTACTACACAGACATTTTATCTTGGTTGTGTTTGGGTTGTGGGTTGTTTGTTTTTG
>VWZY01009455.1:22623-37099 GCA_013399075.1 Chloroceryle aenea
TACTACCCGAAAGAAATGCTACTTGTACTAGAAAACCAGTGTTAAACTCTAGCAGGCTGTGTGTATTATGACTGCAGGTGACAGAAATTAGCCACCAGAGGGAGCCCATATGAACTGGTACAAAGGACATTACTGTACAGAGAGAAATTTCAGATATGCAGATGAGAGTAAGAAAATAATTGCCTATATGTAGAAAACTTTAAATTATTTATAGGCCAAGCAATAAGATACTCTTCCTCAGTACTGCATTTCCGATTCATTTTTATTTTTACATAAATAAATAAATGCAAGTGAACTCTTCTGTGAAGAAATATATAGTGAGAATATACTAAAATAAACTGAAATACTTTATTGTGCATTACCTTTTTAGTATATCTTGTTCTCAAAATTTAGTATTTCATGAAGTGTCTCACCTCTTAACTTACTATATTAGCCCACAAATGATATGGAAGGGAGAAGGCCTACACTGTCATGGTGATTTTTAAAGTACTTCCTTCAAAGAGATTTCAGGCTAGAATCTTAAGCAACAATGCCATTTTCTACATTTGTTTTGTAGAACCAAGCTAGTATAATATTTACATTTAATATTTTGATTTTCTTGAGGAGCCATCTCCTTCACCAGACTGATTAATAAATTCATAACCAGTGAAAGACTTCCAACATTTGCTCCATGACTTAAAATACCTTTATATTAACAAGAGTTCTTAAATGCAGAAAGGTATTTTTTAATCAAGAAAATGCAGTCCTTATCACACCGAATCTTTCCATTTCATTCTTAGAAGGCTGGTACATTACTTTGCCTTGCAAATATTTGTAATTGTCAAAGCTGTATGATTCTCAGTTAATAAAATGAATATAATAGAAGCAGTAACCATAAATAACATCACTAGCAGTCTGTGTTTCTAGTCTTTGACACTCCACAACTTCTTGTGAATTTGTATGCTTTACTGCTGAATTTGCCTGTGCTTTCCCCTGGCACCATGACTGCTTTACAAAGTTGATAATACAATAATTTAAAGCTGTAAAGGAAAATTCAAGGTGCATAAATTTCCACACTAAATGTGCTTATTTTTCCTTAGAATACTTTGCTATTAAGAGTTGAAGAGATGAAATTTGCTATGGCAAAAGCTTTTATTTGGCTCCAGAGAAAACAAATGGGATTTGAAGAACTCTGTAAAGCAGCACAGTGTGTACAACTTCCCCCACTAAATTAAAAAGTTTTATTTGTCTTAAGATGATACATGCTGTCTAGGAAAACCCCACACTAGTAACATGGATAAGTTGAAGTGCACAGTGCTCTAGGATACACTAGCAAAGGTCTTTGTAATCCAGGGAGTCAGAATCCTAACTGCAAGATGGAGATCCTTCACCACGACATTTCAGCAATAGTCTAAGAGGTCTGAACACTGAATTTTCACGTGTCTTTGTCCTGATTTCAGACCAATTGAACTTGAACCCTTAAAGTTAATACCTTTTCTTCCTTAATCTTTACTGAAATTTGCAAAAAACACAGGAAACATTTGAAAATCGTTCCATATGCAATCTTACCTCAGCCCCCTCAGATATTAGCATTAATGGATCGCAGAAAGAATGTGAAACAACTTTACGTTAAAAACACCTCACAGGGGCATTGTAAGATACCTAATAATATTTAACAAATTCATATAAATTCTCAAGAATTATTATTCTCAACCCTGGTATGTACATCATTGCTCTGAAAAAATACTTTGTTCTTCTATACTGGAAGACAGATATGCTAGTCAGGAGTCACAGTGCTGAAGAAAACAGCACTGAATTCCTGTATGCATACACCTCGTGACTGTGTATTCATGCCCAAATAATTAAACTGAACTCTTTATATTTCCTATAACACTAAATAGACAGTACTCTGAGATTGCCTTCTTATGTCAGACACAGAAAGTCTTACAGACCGCACCAAACAAGTAGTACTTTCAGAAAGTACAACTCAGTTTGCTGCTTAGTAAAGAAACAATCTACATATAATCTATTAAAATGGATAGTTTTGTAAGCTAACCAAAGAAACTGATGCAACTGTTCTAATAATTCAATAAGCAGCTTTCTAGATATCTGTTCTGAACAGGTCCATAAACTGATATTAAAGAAAGTTTTGAAATAGAAATTTTGCAAGAACACGTAGCAGACAATGCCTAGTTTGTTCAAGTAACTTCAGTTTGTTGACATATTTCACTGAAGTACCAAGGAACAGTATAGTTTAAAAACTTCCTTGAAGGTCTGCACAGAGGGACTCAGAGTTACAAACTGCCATGCTTTATGAACATAAATACTACACATACATAATTAATCGTGTTAGCATTTTCTAAGATCATTTATTATCAAAGCTAATCAATTCTGAGAATACAAAATTATAAGTACATTAAAAATAAAATGTGTTAACACAAGGGGTTGACCTTTTATCAGGAGTGGATATCTATGGTTTTAAACCTGACATTTCCTACTCTCTTATTTTTAATCTCTTACCAGGTCTTTCCTTGCCAGTTCCTTTTGACTCAGCAAATTTCTGTATTAAACTCTCAACTGTAGTATTGGTCATGTTATTGATAAACTCTTCGTGCACCTTAAAAAAAAAACCAACATACCATAAACAAATGGAATTTAAAAAACAGTAATTGAAATAATTTAATTACCATTTAAAAGTCATTTTCTCTAGAGTTAAGGTTCAAAATACTTCCTGTCAAGAATATATTACACAACTTCCAGAAATCAACAGTCATTTTGTCAAGGAAATCCCTAGTTTGCTTGTGTATTAGCAAGTGTGTGTACAAGACAGCTAAAATTAGGAATGAAAGGATACAGCTTGATAGGATTTACTTCCATTTCTTCAATCTAAGAAATTTGTGTATATATAATTTTCTGAATTTGACAGCAAAATATCCCACTACATCAGGGAGTCAAGTAGTCTACTAGTCTCTTAATCCAGCGCCAGTTAAGGGTGTGAACTGTTCCTACTGTACTATCACAGCTTCCACCTGCTTGAGCAAAAGCATTACAGTTGTAATGTTTATGGTCTTACAAAGGAACAAGTGCATGTTGTTAATAAGTAGTTTTTCCAACAAGGCAGCATGTATGTCCTTTCGAAATAAATAGGATGACACTTATGACCATCATTCATTAGCAGAAAAGCTCAAAACTGAGAAAAATAGCAATTCTAAGTGTACACAAATAAAGCTGCAATGCAAAACATCTAAAAATTAAGGACTACTTGCATAGATTATTAATTAAATCAACTTAAATCTAAAGAAAAGGAACTGGAAAACCTTCTGTTATTGCAGATTCTTTGCTCACAAAACCAAAAGTGTGTCAAAAATTTGTAAACTTATTTTCAGAGTTATTTGATTTGAAGTTTTATTTAAAAAAAACCATTAAGTATATCATTTATGTGTGAAACGAGTGCTAATTTAATATTTACAGAAGAGAACTTTGAAATACAGTAAAAAAAATCTTCAAATTGTATTTTTTTTCTGTTAAACAAAATTCATTCAGACATATTCCATAAATTTTGTGATATTGAACTTAAAAATGTAACAGAAAGCCATAAAAATTTGAGCTTATGTTGAATTTGCCATCATTTGAAAGTTGTCATTTTGTAATTACCACATACACAGTAATAAATATTCCATTTAATAGTAAAGAAAAATATGTAGCATAATCCAAACAATAATAAAAAAATTACCTCTCCTATTTGTAAATGAATTTCTTTTATGGTATTTGACAATGATTCTATAATTTCTTTCATACGAAGAAGGTGCATTTCTTCAATGTCTTGAAATTTCTGTAAACCAATACAAGCAATTACTCATTATGAAAATATTTCTTGAAATACTAAACTTTGAATTTTAGTAATTAAGTGCACTTAATGGAAGAAAGCAAGCAATTTTTTTTTTTTCAGATCTTAATCATGGTGCTTACCAAAAAAAATTAAATCTGACTTATTTCTACCAAAAGAAAAATAAAAAGTTAGAGAATGTTTAAAAAATATGTCTTTTCTTCACTACTGAAGAGTCTCATGTTTTCATCTAAACCCAGAAATCTTATTTCTGGATCTCTTTTGCACTTCCTTCTTAAAGTTTTGAATGACCCATTCCTAGCCAAAGATCAGAACTAAAAATGTCCTCAACAGTCAACCATAACTGTCTTGAAATCTTTGTCTACCCCTGCTCTTTTCTAGTTCTCTTCCTATTTCTGTTACTGCCCTTTCAACTGTGCCCAAACTTCGGAGAATTAATTAATTCTCTATCTAATTGTACTGGCTTCTCTGTAGACCATCTCTTCACATTTCACACCTCCTGCTACTCCGACTCACAAACACAAATCCATACAGACAAGTCAAATATCTCTAACTTCTAACATGTCAATCTTTCTTTGCCATTCTTACATACCTCTCCAACCACCAATCAAGCAGATTAATTTTTCTTTTTCCAGGTCTTCCTCTGTAGCATAGTCCATAATGTTACTACTTCTACTGAATGCCTTACTACATAAACTGCATTATTTTGCTTTCAAAACTATCTATGGTTTGCCTGTGTAATATCTGCTCCTAGTCATAACTGGGGTGTCTGCAGATGTACACAACATGTCCGTTTAATGTGTGCCTGTTTCCACTGCCCAACTACAAACTAAATGCAAAGCCAACTTTTGAGATTATACCAACGATGCTGCCATCATGTTTGGTTTGAGCTCCCTGCTGCAAAACAGAGGTACCAGGCTCTAAAATGTCCTCTATAATGCATATCAAGACAGCTGGGAATTTTAAGATTTTTTTGTTTCTTTTGTCATTGGAAAGCATTCCCCTTCCCTAATTGTTTTCTTATTTCTTGTTTATTCTTTTATACTTAAGATTTGAAGTCTTTGAAGTAGATCCATCTTGGCCTTGTACAGTACATAACACAAAGAAGTTCTGATCAAAGAATAAAACTAGGTATTATAATGCAACCAGATCATTCTTATCACAGATCTAACCATTAACCAAATTATCTACTTTCACTTTCAAACATCAATTCATTTTAAAAGCATGAGCTGCAATGAATCTCTGATGTTAATGACCCAACAAATGCAAGCTACTTCATAGTGCTATAAATTACAACAGAAATGAAAAATCTTCATCAACAGGATCTTTAGCTGTCCAACTAAGTATATAGTTTAAGCATTACTCCTTTTTATAAACATGTATGTTTTCCTGTAAGCTTTACAATGCTAGTAAAAAATGAATTATTACATATTCTTGAACTTTATTTCAAGCTAACAGCAACATCATCCAAACTCTATTCAGTTCTAAATAAGAGAGAAGACTTCCACAGAATAATTTAGGACTTTCAGCTATTTGATCCTTTCCAATAATTGACTGCTCTATGTGATTAAAAAAAAAAAAAAAGCTTCTAGTAAGGTGGAAAAACTGGCAAATAAAACATGCTGTTTTCTTAGCAACTGCTTAACAATTGCAAGATGGCTTTACTCAGAAAAACCTTTCATGAGGAATTTCTGTCAAATCCAATTTCTAGATAACAGTGAACTATATTTTCCCACTTCTTTATCCACAATAAAACTTTCTGGTTTTATTGCAGCAAAATAATAACTTGCTATTCAAGATTAGGAAGATTGTGTATTTCAAAATCCAGTCTCTCAAAAGCATCTGTCGTAAGTCACTTTGCTTTGATAACTGCAGGTAAGATAGTAAATGACAAAAGAGGATAAACACATAAACTTTAGGCAACAAGATTGCTGGAGTTTAACTAAGAGGACAACCAAGTGAGGATGTTACTACATGATTGCATAGAATAACTTCACAGCAATTAAGACATTTGTCCTCAGAAAACCAGTATTTGAACAGGGTACGACAGATTTAGGATAAGCTAACTGATGTTGCACCAAAAGACCTGAGAACACTCACACTCACTGATTTTGTTCTCAGCATTAGTATATTTTGAATGAAAAGTACTCTGAAATAAAGTAAGTGGGCTTCCATACATTCATGTATGTTGTTATTTTTCCTATTGCATCATCTTTAAAGCAGCCCTCCTGCAACCAAACTGCAGATGCAACTATGCTATTATACTTAAAACAAATTCAACATACTTATACTGGCAAAATGGCAATTTCCATTTCCAGTGTGAACAGGTGTGGAAAGTTTCCAGGTGTCCATTATGATGACAAGTGAAAATCTGAAGTAAAATGGTTGTTGCAGTTGAGGAACTAAGGACATTTATACCAATGTGGTTTGTAGTGAGAGGTAACTTTCTACCATTTTTGTACTGGGAAAAAAATGCAACTCAGCTAGACTGTATGCCCCTACCCCCTCAGTCAAGAAATTTCAAAGCAGCCCGAAAGCATGGTGAGGTTTTCTCAGCTGTAACATTTGATACAGTAATTTTATTTTTTTTTCCCCCCTCTGTCTACATCTCAGCCTGGTTTAAATACATAAGACCTATATAGGAACAAAAATAAAGCTGAACAAAGAGCACCTTCATATTTTTTCTCTAGACACAAAATAAGCTGCTACTTTTAAAATTATTTTGTTGTAGCAGATTGTTCAAATTGATTATTTATTTTAGTACATAATAAAAAGTTGAGCTAGTTTTCTTGCTGAAAGCCCCTATATTTTCCTTCCCTAATTCACTGATAATAAAATCCATTTCAAATACTCTTCATGTTTATGTTCTATCCGTTCTAAACATAAACTCCATTTTATTACAGCTTTCTTGCTCAGTGGGGACAAGTTCACAGCATAATTAAGCATGGTCAGCTTACTGAAGTTGTTTTTGTTAATTTTTTTCTTATTGTTTCAGAGAGCAATAAGTCAACTGCTATAAACACAGCCTCTGTGACAGAAGATGTTTTTTTGTGAGACTAAATAAAGATTTAAAGAAACCTGACTGAATTTGCCCTGCAGTGGATAAGAAGAATTCATAGGATCTATTTCAGTAGGGGCTCAGTAACTTCCAGAGCAAGGTAAACAACAAACAGGGTAAAAATGTCATGATCTGGAAGAGCCACATCTGTATATGACTTGGGACAAATAATTGGAACAGTTATAGTTCAGGGTTTGTTTGGTTTTGTCATTGTTTGGGCTTTTTTTTGTTTGTTGTTCTTTTATTCTATTTTATTATTTGATTTCTTTGTAGCAAAAGTTGGAGTCTACAGCAAAAGTTAGGGTGCACTACAATTTATACAAACCACACAATAATGGATCTACCGGAATTCTTACTGAGCAAATACTGTAATTTAATTGACAGAATCACTACAAAAATGTTACTATTTTGGATAGCAGCACTATGTGTTCACATGTCAGTTTGATTCCACACATTCTTATTTCTGGAAACTAACCCGGAGGAATGTTTCATTTCAATGATTCTTTTGTTACTATTATATTATACTTGCTTCCTAGAACTGTTTTAAGATCAGTTTTAAGATTAGTTAAGTTTGAAAAGGTTCCCTACTACCAAAATTCTTAAGTGACTCAAGTCATGCCAATTCTAGTCATAATCCCAGTCAAATTGCCTAGCCATAACTGATATGCAAATACTTTAAATTGCAATGAGAGAAACAATGCTAAGTTACAAGGGATGTAAATGTGTAAGGTAAATAGATATGTAAGTTAGCCCAGGCCAGAGTCACATGTTAAACCAGATGAAAGATGCAATTCTCTGCCCTTGGTGTGACAGTGACTCTGCCTTGGTTCAGCACAAATGCTTGCGTGATGTTCTAATAAACCAGACTGCAGATCTCTTCTGGGTTAAAGTTAAACTTCTTTCATGTATTAGTTTTAGCTGGATTAGTTCTACAAGGTAGTTACTCACAAAAATACTTGAAAAAAGAAGCAGCATGGAAACAGGACAACTGCTACTTTTGACAGCAATACTAATGTAAAAGCTTTATTGAAAACAGCTTCATACATCAAAGATGAGAGAGAAGTACAAGAGCCCTTATGACCTAGACCATGTTATCCATGAATTTTCTTGTTTTTCTTAAAGCCTTTTTATACTGCTAACTACAATCACCACTATTTTATGATATACAATATTAAAAAAAAAAAAAAAGCAGCAAGCATTCAAAAGTCAAACTTTTTTGTTTTTTTTAAAGGAGAAAAATAATGCACATAATCAAATTTAACTCAAACTGAAAAGAAAAGCATAGAGATTACAGATCCTTCAACCAGAACCAAGTCAGGACACACTATACAGACAGATATCCTCTGGAATATATATTAAAAGTCTTTTAAAAAAACTCAGAAACTTGAACAGATCTAAAAGCTTTTCACAATCTCAGGTAAACCCTGTGAAGACATGATAATAAGCTGTAACTTAAGGTGTTTTGCAGGAATGAAAATTAAAAAAACATGATAGATCATGTTATTAAGACTCCTGTTAGTGAGTTCTGGGTGTCCTGCAATTCATAGGACTTCCCACATGATCACAGTTTATCTCCAGTACTCCAGAAGTTTATGCTGTTTTCTTCCTAAAATTTCTTTGAAATTCTTTCTAGAGTGCTAGTATGACCTGTGTCACTCAAGGACTGCTATCACAACATCCATTGTCAGTGTTTGCCCTTCAGATATATTACTTCTGACATTACTGTTCATGTAAATATCCATTCTATCTTCAACTAGTTTTTCAAAAGCTTTGATTTCAGGTGTCTTTGAGATGAAATTACATATATCAATCATCTGTAAAGGTAACTAATTTAATGCAACACTTACCTGTGCAGTTTCTGTCATTTTCTGCTCAAAATCAGATTTAAATGCAGCATATTTCTCCACATATAGTTTATAGGTATCTGTAGCCTTTTTTGTTTTGACTGCTGCCTGTAGATCAGTAAAAAAGTGCGAAATGTCACACACATAATCTGATCAAGTGTTTTATAGTCACTATTAAAAGAAAGTTTTAGAATCATCTATAAAAAATGAAGTCTTCAGGGGCATATCAAAACAGTGAAGGGTTGGAACAAAAATTTAGCACCAAATAACTCATATTCAAGGTTTTAGAGATTTCTATTCAAAGCTACAACAATATTACATGGAGAAGAAAACTGAAAAAAGTGATTGCAGAAGAGAAGATATTTTCAAACTTTACAATATGACAAATGAGATGAAGCTTTAAAAATTTTGATATTCTTGCTATTCCCAAGTTAAAGGCCAAAGAAAATAAAAACTGTCTTGAAAATCAACTTTTTGCCTAGCTTTTATGTTCAACACACTTAGTCTATCTCATAGAAATTTCCAATGTTATAACAATTCAGGAATACTTTTGATTTAATGACAACAGTAAAGAAATTGTATTTACAATTTGATCCAGTTCTGAATAGCTCTCCTCCCTTATTTCAAATCAATTTAATCTGTCCCACAGTAAAAAAAAAGAAGCCATTTCTCAGTTGCAATGACTTGTAAAGTTGTAAAACACCACTTATAACTATGAAATGAATTAATATAAAGCTACCCTCTGGAAAAATAGAATTACATTCTGCAATTTCCAGAGAAAAGTAAGTGAAAATCATAAGTAACAGTGTAGTATTAGCACTTGTTCAGCTGGGGAAACATCAACCGGGATTTCACAGGAAGAGGAACCAAAGCTGCGGTTCCATTTTTCCAGTTACAGATAAACCTTAAGCAGATCTTAGTCATAATGTCGTCTTAAACCAGCAACAGAGCCTGAAAATACTTCACTATGTGAAGAATATGTCTTTCAGGCATTAAAAGGAGAGCATGACAAGTTTTATCAAACCCATCGGTTACTTGTCCTGAAATTTATTTCACAATTCTCACTCTTGGTAATCCCCCTGTGTAAATGTGCAAGAAGAAAACAGTTCTATCTTGTTTCACAAATGCTGTTTACTATGCTGGAAGTACAAGGTGCTTTACAAATATTTGCTTTTAAAAATAATTATGATTCTGTAGTAACATTTTTCAAAAACTAACCACTGAAAAGAAAGGAAATGTCAATTTACAAAATAAGGTGAGGTTTTATTTTTTGCAAAGCATTATGTAACTGAACATCATGTGCATGGGATTTTGACAAAACCCAAAAAGTTTCTGTCTCTTGTAATCATGTTTAATGACAAGCAGACTCCAACTGTTATGTGCTGAAGAGCATCTATCAAAACCAACTGCTCAGCAGAATAGAGAAAATGATAAAACATGAACATTGTATGATTAACAAGTAGTCTCCTCTGAAAACAGGATGTGTCTATTCTAGGGTACAGCAATTGCTAGAACTTTAGCAGGTCTACCATAAGTGAAAGAATAAGGGTCAGTCTTTTGTCAAGTCACTATAAACAGAGAAGTTCACATGTCAAAGAACAACAGGAAATTATTGCACAAGTTACACTAATTTTCAGCTGCAATGAAAACTGCAGTCTCAGATACCTCTTTAGATTCTTCAGGAAAGTATTTCTCCAAATATATGGCTTTGTCATAAACTCTTAGCATGGACACTGGAATGGACTATCCAGGGAGGTGGTGGAGTCACCATCCCTGAAGGTTTTTAAGGAATGACTGGATGTGGTGCTTAGTGACATGGTCTAGCTGATATTGTAGTGTTGGGTCATAGGCTGGACGTGATGATCTTGGAGGGTCTATTTCAGCCTCAGAAATTCTGTGACTCTGTGGTGCAGATCCCCTGCTTTCTGATAAAGCAGTTATTCTGCAATTTTGATAGAAAACATTTTTCATGATGCTAAAAGTAATAAACCTATTCACTGCCAAAGGAAAAAAAAATACAATCTTTGTCACCATGTTTCTGGAATTACAAGAGTAAATTTGAATAAAGGTGTGACTAAGGAGATGTGATGGTCACAGTTACATGCTTGCACTGGAAACATACATTAAGTATTTGTGTAGCATTCAAGTCTGGCCTAATTGTTCAAACAGAGGTATCTAGGGAAGACACATAAACCAGTGAAAAATGGCCTTCATCTTATAGTGCTTCCTCTTTCTCCTTTTTCATG
Source organism: Chloroceryle aenea (assembly GCA_013399075.1). Classification (NCBI taxonomy): domain Eukaryota; kingdom Metazoa; phylum Chordata; class Aves; order Coraciiformes; family Cerylidae; genus Chloroceryle; species Chloroceryle aenea. The sequence goes on from VWZY01009455.1 coordinate 33,598, forward strand.
TGGACATTAGACTGAACTTTTTTTCTTGTTTCCAACTGAACAAGGGTAATGTTACATCTTAAAAGCAAGACTTCCATCAAGTCAACTTATGCAAGCAGAAAGTTTCAAAACGAATTCAGACAAAATATAGTTTGAATAGACTAGCAGGAAAACATCTGCCAGTCTGATTGATGTCTAGAACACAACACTGACTGTCATTTGAGACTACAGCTAGGGAAAGAACACTAAAGTATATCAAAGATGAAACAATCAGAACACAGTCAACAGGATGACTTTTGTCACCAGTGAAACGACAATAACCAACTCTATATGCTGCATCTAGACATCATTATAAAAGGCATTAAGATAATTCTAACCAGAACAGAGTCCTACACAATTGAAATGGAAATAGGCACAGGTATACAGATTTTAAAAAAGAGAAGACATACTTAGACAGGGAAACAAGATCTCTTTACTAACTAGTTTCCTGAAAACATGAAAAAGTTAGTTATCCAGCTGGTCATCCTTCCCCTCTACTCAGTACCGGTGAGGACACACCTGGAATACTCCGTCTAGTTCAGGGCTGTCCATTGCAAGAGAGATGGACATACTGGAGAGAGTCCAGTAAAGGGCCACAAAGATGATGAAGGCTCTGGAGCATCTCTCCCACGAGGAAAGGCTGAGAGCTCTGAGTGTTAAGCCTGGAGAAGTCTTAGAGGGGATCTCATCTATAGCTATAAATACCTGAAGGGAAGGTACACAGAAGACAGAGCTCTTTCCACTGGTGCCCAGTGACAGGACCAGGGGCAATGGGTGCAGACTGAAACACAGGAATGTTTTTGTTTCCTCTGAACATCAGGAAACAAGTTTTTCCTCTGAGGGTAGCTGAGCTCTCACACAGGGGTGGTTGTCCAGAGATGCTGTGGTCTCCATCCTTGGAGATAGAAAAATACCTGGACATGAGCAGCTGGCTTGAGCAGTACAGTTGGACAAGATGACCTTCAGGGTCAGCCATCAGGACTTCAGCCATTTTGTATCAAGTTTCCCTATAGTCCAAACACAATACTAGATACAACATCAAGATACTCTTCCCTCAGCCTTTTGGTCCATGAGATAGAACTGGAAGTAACATTAATATGTTTTATGTCTCAAGGGAACAGACTTCAAATACTCTTGTAATTAGCTACTTTGTCTCATTGAAGGAAAAACAGAAAGCCTCCTACTTCTTAATTCTATAACAAGGGCATTTAGTGTTTGCAGATTTACCTAAGGTAATTTAAACCAAAACATAATAGATGCTAAAACAATTACTCACAATTTCTTTAAAAGCCACTAAACAAAATTGTACAATGCTGGTATTTACAAAACGGAGAGTTAGAACTGCAGTGCAGTTAGAACAGATAAAGAAGTAAGCATAAACAAAATACAACTAAGTATTCAAAATATCATGTACATTATGAGATAACTGCAACTATAACTTTCAACTACTTCTAGCCCTTTCTGAGCGTTTCACTTACTAACACAAGGTAAACATATTGCTGATTAACAACACAATGAATCAGAGTAAGATGACACAGAACTACCTTATCAACTTCTCTTTGTGTTGCTCCTTCCTTTTTCAAACGTTCTTGTTCGACACACTTTGCATTGTAGTTTTCCTTTGACTTCTGTAAGGCCTGAGTGATACTTTGAATATTTTGTACTGCTTCCAGTGTTCCTGAAACATCTTCTTTAGTCTGTCAAATATCACATGATTGTCAAAAACCATTTTAATGTTAACAAGTCATTCGACATGAATAAGAAAAAAAAAATAACCTTTTTATAAGCTTTGATTTGTTCATCTCCATACTTGTGAACTTCTTTTATTAGCTCTTGTAATCTCCGCACAAGATCCAAGTGACAGCTTGCTAATTTTTCTGTTGAAGTTTTGAAAACATCCCAAACTGGTGCAAATGTCCTAGATTGAGGAAAATAATATTAAAGTTCATCTGGATTTTGTCCTTCTAGTTGGCTGTGATTTTTTTTAATAGTGCTAAAGTATAATTGCTACTAAGATGTTCACTTCTGTTCCTAACAACAAAACAAACCCCCCCAACAATTGCTATAAATTCTTATGAAATATGTTTCAGATGTACTTGGAATCCTATCTACTAAGTTTTCCATGCTTTATGTTTTACATGTATTGACTCTAGAATTAAATGCAAAAATGTTGACGTAATCTTCTCTATCATCAGCAAAGCATAATGCCAAGTGGTATTCCTAAAGATGATGTGAGAGCANAAATAATTTAACAGGTAGAAGTATTTTACATGCATACTTGAATACTGAAATAAAAAATTACTGGGTTAGTTAGCTTCTAATTCTCTTGCATCAATGCAGCCATAAAACTCAGGAAAAAAAACACGGGCAAAGATGGTCTGCCACTAAAAGGGATTTACTGATTAAGAGATTAACCATATGGTAAAGGAAAGTGAGGGACAGGTGATTCCTCAGAACCAGATATCTATACTGAATGGACTTCTCTAGCTATTCTAAAGATAGTATTTTCCTGGTTAATGCTGCTGAAAAAACACTATTATACATAGCCTTTAAAGCACTAATGTTCAAATTAACACGAAGTTACAGAATCTTGAAGAGTGGCAACAAATGGTATCAAATTATCCACTGATGAAAGCTCCCCACATTTCTAGCAGCAATTACTACAAATAAAAACATCTAGCCTGAACTAAGAAGCAGAGTACTCATTGGCATAAACTTTATAATGGAAAAACATCCATCACTCATTCTAGTTTTTAAAGACATAACCCTTGTATAAAATGTTCATAAAACTATGGAATAAATCTACTGAAAAGTCTCATTGAAAAGTCTCGTTTTTTAACATCTCTGAGGACAGAAAGCAGAAATACTATAAATAAATAAATTTGCCACATTTGCAGACCATATGTTCTCTCTTCAGAATAATCACCGTAGGTTTAGAAATGCAGAATAGAAAGCCAGGTTCTTTATTATGCCTAAGAAGAGCTCAACCTAAACACTGAGGAATGGACAGTTCCAACAAGTTTGGGCTTTTTTAAAAAATAAATAAGCAGAATAAAGAACTGTACTGCCTTTGTTTCTGTCATAGCTGTGTGATACTTTGCAGGGTTACTGAAGAGCTAACTATCATTTTTAAAGGTGGTAAAGTTATAATCCCTTCAACATCATCAATAAAATACTCAGAATCAATCTTGATTTGATGTTATTTACTCATTTTTCTCTTATGTATACTTACCCAAGTTGTGTGTAATTGCTTGCTGATTTGGCTAGTTTTGTCATTGACCTTGAATATACCTCTTCGATTGTAGCTCTGTCAAAGAAAGACATCAAAAGCATAATGAAAATTTTGAAGATGTTTGAAGACAGATGAATATGCATTCTAAAGGTGCAAAACAGAGAATTTTTTTCCTTTAGCTGATAATGACTCCATCTTAATGATCCCTTAAAAACTATACGCAAATCAATGCATAAGGAAAAAAAAAAAAAA
>VWZY01009458.1:9415-23715 GCA_013399075.1 Chloroceryle aenea
CACGGAGCCGCCCGCCTGCTTTCTGCTCTTTTCTGGGGCGGAGGTCTCGGCGTGGGCTGGATCGTGTAGGGCAGGCAGGCTCATCCTCCCTGCGGCCCCCTTTCCTCCCCATAAAAATGAGAGTTGCTCCTTTTTTACCCCTTTCTTTCATCAAAGCGGGGTCAATGAGACAGCACCTCGTGCAAGGTGTGAGATCCCAGTTTGACTAGTTGTGCTTACTAGTACAATGGTTTTGGTTATGTATTGTCTTTTGATTGTATTGTTTAGGCAGGAAAGTTGCTTCCCACTGGTGACACAGCTGCGTGTTGCCTCGCCGAGGCTTTGCCCAGGGTGAGCTGGATTTTCAGATGCTCCTTGTGAAACTCTGGTAATAGTTTCCTACTGGTGATTGTACTTTTAGGCACGCCCTAAAAAAGTCAAACAGTGACACCTTGGGCATTTTCACTATATCCCTTCTCTTTATAAACTACTGTGTTGTTTTGTGGTTTGGTTTTGTTTGTTTGTTTGTCTGCTTTTTCTTTGGTTTTCTTTGTTGTTGATGTTTGTGTTTGTTTGTTTTTTAAAATGTTTTTGTACATGGGCTCATAGAGAGCAGCTGGTGGGATTGTAAAACACTCCTTATGTCTGTTCTTTTTTGCTCTGAATGTTTTATAAAATTCACCTTGCCTGCTTAGGTAGGACTAAATAAAAGCTTTTGTTTGTGGGTTTTGGTTTGTTTTTTTTCCTGATAATGATTATTGTTTGAAATAGTTATAATTTCTTCTTTATCAAGGATGTCCCTTAGAACTGTGTTTCCTACTGGCCCTTGCCCAGGGTAAGAGTCGGAGGGTATTGAGACACAAATGGATCCCCCTAAACAGCAGCTCTCCCTTTAAACGGGTAGATAAAAAAAAAAGAACAACTTTGGTTAAAGTGAAATTTAGCATTACTTCTGTTTCTGGTTACATAAAATTTAAGCTAGACTTTTTTTTCAACCTTTGGGTTGAAACTGATATTGCTAGCTAAAAATTAATATGTTGGATATGCCAGACTATGTTATGTGCATTCTTTACTGCATAAATCATTTTTGTAAGATGAAATCAAAGAACCGAAGAGATCATTGGTGATTTTAGCACATAATATTGAAAACTCTAAACATAAACATGTTAGTAAAATACACTTTTATAATGCATTTCATCAGCTTGGCTTGTAAATTAATATTTTTCAATTTTACAAATTAAGAAGTTGAGGCAAAGACCAGTTCAGGTATCAAAATAAGTCTTCAGGTTGAAACACATAAATCTTGATATTGGAGGATGTTGAGTGGGGCATTTATTAGTCATATCCAAACTGAAAACAAAATCAGGTTCTTGGTGTCCCTCCTCAGAAGTTTTGTGTTCAATGCATTGATTATTTTTTTTTTAGTCTGTACTGTCTGTTGAGGACTCTTTCAGTTTGCATTATTAATTAAATATTAACTGGAGGAAGTGATGGAATCTTAGTTCACTAAATGTGGGTTTGGATCAATTGTATTTGCTACTACTTTTTTTTTCTATATTTCTTTATATATATTCAACAAGAATCTAATAGTAAACCCACTCTAGAGTCCCTATTGCTTTAACAGGTAGACTGAAAAGCAAATTATTTGGGAAGATAAAATTACTGTGTTTTGACATTTAATTATTTTTTAAAGTTTTTTTTCTTTTCCCTTGAAAATGACCTAATTTACAAGTAACTTTTATTGACCCAAACCCAGCATGTACACTGAGAAAACCATTTTGTCCAATCTAGTGCTAAGCTTTGAAAACCCTGCTGAAGTAATTTCTGTTAGTATGTTGGTTTAGGATACAACATTAGTGTATATCCTGAAATATTATCTTTAAATTCTACATCTGCAGTATTGCAGCTGTTCAGAGAACAGATAGTCTTAACCACTAGACAACAGATATTTTTAATCATAAGCACCAGGAGACTTTGTTCCAAAGATGTTATAACTATAATTACTTTCACATTTACGTTTTGGTCATACTATAATTTGACTATAGTTTCTAATGTATGCTAAGAACAGAAAGACTGCAGTTTGAATTTCTGTAAATTAACAAGTGGAAAAAACTTGCATAAAAGTTAAAAGTCCTGTCTCTCAATTTGTATTTTATTTAGCTGGAGATTTAGCATATTTGAGTATTAGTGGTCTCAGAAAATACAGATTTATTTTGCAACTTGGTATATAAAATTATGTCTGTGTAATCATATTAAATTTCTTTAGAACAGTTATGATCAAACTTTTCTTTGTGTGTGTGTGAGGAGGTAGCCATATTCATGTATGAATAATTGATAATATTTTGCTGGTTTTCCTGCCTCTTGTGTTGTTTATGATGTCTTTAGGCAGCCTTATTGATAAATCCACTTCCTAAACCACTTGGTCTGTGACAAATTAAAAAAAAAAAGAAGGCAATTTACTTTAGTAATCATGAAGCACCCTTACGCAGATCACATGATCAATCTTCTATGTTACCTGAGGGCTTGGATGTAATTACTACTATATTTGGAATAAAAGTCATTCAGGGTAGGAAAATTTATCATTAAAATGTATTTCTTCTAAATACAAGATAATATTAAGTTTCTGCCTATTTTCTGCTTCCAACAATTCCAGCTTAATAGCAAAGTTATTATTATAGCAGTTCTTGAGAGGTATAAAATTGTACTAGTATTTTTCAGTTACAATGATGAAACAAGCAACTGAGAACATATGATAAGACTTTTAGCCCTGTGCCAGATCTGTCTTTGTAGATTTTCCTGGAGAAGTGTTCAGGTAGCTGACAATTTACCTTCCTTTTCTCAATTATTCTAATATGTCTAATAAAAGATATTACCTTGATCTGTGACTCTCTCCTCCATAGACTGGAGCAAATCACACCTGTGTAGACCATGTAGCTCCTTACAACAGTTACATTCATTTCAGCTTCTGTGATATCTTTTTTTTTTCCCTAGTCCCATGTCATTATGTTGTAAGATTACTATATATTGACTAGAAATGTGACTACAAGTATCATTCTTCCACAGTATTAGCATCTTCTCTAACAAGGTGCTGTTTAAAATTAAGAACCAACCAAAATGCCCGGTTACCTCCCCAACCATCTATTTATACCTGACTTTCCAGATGTATCAGCTGGAGAGTTTATAAACATTTGAGGAAGCGGATAAAGAAGCCAGAGGAGGACATGATTTGTACATTGTGTCACACAATGATTATTATGTTGGTAAGTTCAAACACTGATAAGAAACCACATAAAAAGTTACAAATAGAGGTAATTCTTCTTCTTTGTGTCTTTAGCATTTACTGAATGCTATATTTGGAGATAAAATCTATTAATTTTTTGCTACTATTGTTTTAATATAAATTTGATTTAAAGGTAATGATGTAAAAAAAATACTTACATGCAATTGAGAGAGCATGACCCATTTCTAGAATTGTAGATTGCTTTGCTGTGGGTATATTAGACAGTGTAAGAACTCAGTGAAGGAATTTGAAGCCTGATTTCTTTTGGATGCTACTTGAAGAGCAAAGTATTTAAAGGAAACTAGAAACTCATCGATGCCCTGGTTGCTTATTAAATTTAGCTTTGTCTATGCCACCAAGAGTAATCTCAGGCTGTTTCTGTCTCCTTTGTAACTTCCATCCACCACATCATAGAGAGGCCAAGCCCAAACCAGACAAACAATGAAAAGTAGAAGTCAACTATGTGCCTCAGTTCTGAACAGTAACATCAAAATTCCTTGCTGCTGTGCAGGCAGAGGAAACCCTTATTAAGAAAGCATGCAGTGAATAATATGTTTTGAAAGTTCTAATTGCCATTACTTTCAAAAGGTGATTGAAAAGAGTTTGGAGAAGCAGAATGACATTTTTTTTCTGTGACAAGAAATGCTTACATAGAGTACTTATATGGTAGTTTTGTGTGTGAAACTTCATTTTCTAGACAAGAGTGGATTAATAGGTTCATGATCAGGTAGGGTAATATCTTGTTTACAGTGAAGTCAGTGGCAAATTTTCCACTGAAGTCAACATAACAGGAGTGTATCTGGAGTGCAGCACCTCAAAACCTAATTTTCCTTTTAGTATGGTGTTTTTTTGTTTTGTTTTGTTTGTTCTGTTTTGTTTTACAAATGGTAAATTAAATGGTACACATCTCTGCTCAGATACAGATGTTAGAAAGTGATTTGTTTGCGTGACCTTCACTAATTAGGCTGCTTGGTATTTTTCATTATTTCTCTTGGGCTTGTCTTTGGTCAGACATGAAAGGACAAGTAGCTGTTTTACCACTGAAAGAGTTTTTGCTTTTTATTTTACTTTTATCTTTGCTTTGGACAGTGAGACTATTCTGAACTACTTAATAAACGTGGGGAACGAAAATTAACTAATTTAATTAAACAGAATTGTTAATTAGTTATTTGCTTTTGTTTCTCCATTGTTTTGTCTTAAGAATGAAGATACTTTAATACATTTTGCTTTCTGACATGTTTGAAATTATACAGATTAAAATGTTTACTTTTTTCCATAGAGGAAGCAATAAATAGGAATCATGACTTGTCAAACTTCAGCAAGTCTTTCATTTTTGGAATAGAAACCCCTTGCTTTAAAGATGGGCGAGGTGTATCCAAATCCTTAAACTGGCTCTATGATCTGCAATCGTAAGTTGCAATGAGTTAGCTAGTTAATTAGTGGTTAAATAATTCTTAAGAAGAGTGAGTCTTCATATTTGAAGATAATTTTGCATCTCACAATTCTGTCCTTAGCTATATTGAACTGAATAGAAAAATGCAAGGAGTAATTTTCGGAATAGTTTATCCAATTCAGTTCTTGTATAGTATAACAGCACTTGGCATCTCTTCAGCATTATGTAAAGACATTTTTGATTTTAAATAGCAAGATTTTTCAATTACTGAAATGTGTTTGTCTTGCAGGAAAATTGCTGTTTCCCTCTAACATATAATAGTATTTTCAAGTATTACTGAAAAATTGATGGATGTTATTAAACAAATATGTGTAGGAAGAAAGCAGCAAAATTTGTATCAAAACAAAGTCCTTGATCCATAAATAAGCAGAGATACCTCCCAAGAACAAAATAAATTCATGTTTGCCAAGTACCCTGTATCTTTTTCTGTTGTGAATAAAAATTACAGCTCTGCACTCAATGCTTCTACTGCAGTATTTGATTACAGAAAGGGACTTTCTATTTGCCCTAATTAGGCTGATAAGTATGCAAGTTACTGACGAGGACTGTATTGTGTTTTCGTGGTGAAGTTACATCTTAATGTTTAGAATGACAGAATTATTTAGGTTGGGAAAGCCCTTTAAGATCATGTAGTCAAACTGTTTACATGGTCTACATCTGAATTGATCAAATTTGCACCAAGCAAATTACAAGCACAGTTTAACATTTCACTCTTTTTCCTGTCTTTTACAGTTAGGAAGGTTTGAAAGAACTGAAATGTCTCACCTATTGTTCAGGGATTTGACCGTTTCACTTAGATGACCAAAAGTAGTGTCAGAGTATGTTACATCACCTGTATTGATAAGGACATGGAACTAAATTGTGCTATTATCTTGCAGCATGTCTCAGTCAAATCATTACAATGCATTATAAACCTCAGGTGATCTGGAACAGCTTTTTAGTTTTACAAAACAGTGCTTATGAAGGGCTACAATAGTCCTAAGGTACAGTACGGTCAGGATCCAGCTGTGCTACAAAACTAGGGTTCCTGAACATTCACAAAGACTCTTTGCAGATGCTCTAGATTTCTGCAAAATTGTATCTGATGACTGACAAACAACATTACTGACTTTGGCAGCAATATTTAATGCTAAGGTCAAGATCTCAGCCTTAAGTGATTCTGGACAACTATGCCCATAGTACCTCTAAGGAGGAAGCACAACATGAGCATTTCTCCTTCCCCCTTCACTGTGTCCTAGTTTACTGTGAAGTACACCTGGAGTGTGAGCAACATCAAGCAATGGGATCAGTGGGGGAATATGGGTTGCAATTCAAGCTCCAACCCAACTCTGATATTACAAGACAGATAGAGACTAACCCAATTTTATTTAGTGAATTTTACCCCATCCACATCCTATCTGTATTATGATACACATTGTAGTTTTTAGATTGCAATGCTTCTATCTCTTCTTTTTGTTCTCGTTGTTGTTGCTTGATTATTTTTTTTTAATTTTAGAATAAAGCACCATTTTTTTTTATTTATTTTGATGGAGTTTTTTCATTAATGTAACAATTTCATCTATTAAACATAGAGATAAAATGAATGTTGCATCTTTTTCAAATTAAGAGATAAACAGTTCTTTAATGTCACTGACACCATCTTCATTTTCTGGTAAATAAAACCGGGCCAGGTTTTCCAGATAGATGTTGACTTGGTTGCTGGTTTTGATAGACACAACATTGAGATGTGATTTAATTTTCAACTTTAACCAAAAATTGTTTATTTGGAGATATTATTTCATTTCGAGATCTGGTTTGTCCTAAACATTCCTATTTGACTGGTATGCTCTAAGGACTTTTCTCACTTATTTCTATTATTGTCTTAGGAAAAAAATATTTTAGGGTAGAATAAGTTTCCTTTTAATGAGTATAAAAGCTGTGTTATATTACAACTACGGTTACGTTGTGTTATATTACAAACAGCAATTCTTCTAAATGGGTTTATAAGGGGATACTTTTCTGGAATGGCAACTTTGAAGCAAATGCTGATAAATTTCAGGTGAACTAATTATATAACAGATTATGACTTTTTTTTTAGTAATAGCATAGGGTTTGTTTTGCTATAATAAACTGTTTGACAATTAACAAAGAAATATGTTTATTGACAGTATTGCAGAAACTAAGAATGTTCTCCCAGACATACATCTGGAATGTTACTCTGTCCAGATGAATATGGTAAGTCCAGAGACCGAATAAAATCCTATCTTGTTGATGAAACTATGCTGAAGTAATTACAGTTGGTTGTGAAGTATATCATTTTCCTAAAAGCTTGGAGGCAAGGTATGAAAATATAACTGACAGTAAATTTTTGGATTTGTGAAGCTACATTAAGACATTTTAAACTTTTTTATCATAACTGCATGTGAGTAGAGAAATCATCATATGGACCATTTGATCTTCTAATGAAATGGCTGCATCAGAAGTTCAGCAGTGCTGAAAATCAGCATCTCGAAACTGAAATTCTCCTTTTCATTGAGACTGTAAGCCATTTGAAAAAAAAGTCCACTTTCTGTATATGGGCAACTAATGGAGGAAGTGTTTATTTTTATAGGAGTGGGTGATCTTCACTCCCAAGTTCCCTGTGAGTTCCTCTGTGGTGAGGACAGAGGGAAAGCTGTCTTGGCTGCAATTTGGCAAAGTTTGAAGAAAGCCAACTATGAGAATGTTGACATATTGCTAGAAGCATTTAGGCATTAGGATAAGGTTAGTGCTTTGAAAAAGAAGAAAAGTATTGTAATGTGTGACATTAGCACTCCTGTGCTGTGGAGATAGACATGAAGAAACATAAGCATAGAAAGGCAAATACAGTTGAAGACTATAAAGACAAGGTAACTTTGTAGTTACTGTATGTTTAATCTACTGTGGTATGCTATGGAATTAAACACAACGGTATTTGGAGCCTTTCACAATAGTATTTGGAATATCCAGGTTAACAGTGAGCAAGGGACATGTGAGCAGGAATAATCTTAGCAATTTTTGCTCTTCAAAAATTGGTATTTCTTCTTAAAAGAAAAACGTCGGAAGGGATTATATGCATATTTTCTTCCAAGCTGTACTTTTTGACCAAGTCACCAAACATCAGAATTTAAAATATTTTCCTCTTTTATCTCTGGAAAAAAAAAAAAATCTAGTTGACATTTCACATATAACATTAATTGTAATGTGTACAGAATGATGCCTTACTTTCAAAAGAAATCTTGGATCTGCCTTAACATTTATGATTAGATTATCTTGTCACAGTACTCTGTCACGCTCTTTTAATTTAAGCTTTTTATCAAAGTAAAAAATTTAATTAAAGTAAAAAATCTCTTAGAATCATTATTAGAAATGCAGATTAATTGTGTTACCTGCTTTATTTTTTCAAGGATTTAAGTGATGTTTTTTACCTCTTAGTCCATAATGTACTGATAATAAATCCTGTCTGTACCATAACTTTTGCTTATAGGGAAAAAACTAGATGCTTATGTTCTGCCTGAAGGCACAAATATAAATGATGAGCCACTGCTGAAGCAGGAAGATCTTGTGTTAAAAGAACTGGGAAGCTCAGACAAAAAACCAAATACGCTTACAAGATCAACAGATCATGTATTTGGATATAATCAAACAACTTCTCACTATAATGCTGTAGTAGGTGGTCTCCCAACAACCTGTAAGTACGTGGACTGTACTTCTCACATCTAAGCATTATTTAAGACAAAATCAAGAACAAGTTTTAAAAGTATTGCTATGGGTTCTACTAATGTACAACAGTGAATTAATTTATATAAACAGTTTGTTTATGATTATGGTTTGGATGTTTGGCATGGTTATTCCATTCAAAACATGAATGTTAATCTAGATGTCTGTGAGAAATTATGCTAATAATTTTAGGACAATGGCATCTTCTTGGAATCATCTAAAAAAGTTTTCATGTGAAAGTACTAGATAGGACCTAAAATATCACTTCAAGATTTCCTGTTGTCATGTTTCATGATGTAGTTGAAGCTACAAATTCTAAAACTATGAAAAAAAGAGATGACAAAGAAAATAATATAACTTTTTGTTGAACCTATATGAGATGAGGTATCACTTCTGTTCTTACTTAATACGAATTTTTCCCCACCCTGGCTCTCTCTTTACATAATTTTTTTTTATTTCCATACCACCCATTGATTAATTTCCACAGGTTATCCAGTGTGTGGTGTTCCAATTATTTGCTCAGACATTCCTGCTCCTCAAATTCACTGCATCAATGACAGAACTAATTATGTTGACGATACCAGTGCTTATGTGTTATTGTTCCCTTCTGTCTTCAGTCAAAAGGGAGAGTATGAAAGAGACTTGCTTAAACAAGACCCAAACCAGAGGTATAGTGCATTTCTTCCATACATTCTTCCAAAATAAATGTACCTCCAGCCACATGGGTGTGGAAAGTTATATTATCAAATAAACAGGTTGTAAAATTAATTGTTGCAACTTTACCATTTTCTCTACATCCATTCAACTATCTGCAAAATATTTACTCTTCATGTAAAGAATTATTCATAAAGATGTTAGAGTTGCATTTCATTAAGATCCAGCTTCAGTAAGTAATATAAGGAAGTATGTTAGGTCGTTGCTTCTCACATGCTCAAATGCTGTGTCAGACAAGGGCTGGTAATTAATCCGGGGCTTAAGAGTCTATAACTTGCCTTTTCTGCAGTGCAGTTGTGACATTTCCATCCTTAAACATACTCAAATTTCTTATCAGGGTCCCAAGCAACATCCTTCAATAGTCAAGTTATACCTGCTTTGATTATGTGGATGGACAGATGATTTACAGAGATCTTTTCCAAAGGAAGTTATTCTATGATTCTATGAGTAGATGTCTTACAAAGCCCCACAAGAAGATTTTTACAGGCATGTAAGACTAGATTGTATTAGAGAGGTATGTTCAGTGGAAAATTTTACCCAAAGTGTCTCTTCTCAAACACGCTTGCAGGTTTTGCTAATGGCACATTCAGCAAACTGCTTGCATATCTTTTAAGTGCTCTGCTGAGTCACAGTTGTAGGCTCAGAACTAAAAGAATTTGTACAATGATAGAGGATCTCGGGGGTCACACACTAATGCTGTGCTGTAATATTTCTGAAGAGAAAAACAGGATGTGAGACTGTAGAGACTTACTTGGGCACTCTGATTTTTCCATCTGATATCTATGGGGGCTGCTATCACTTTATCTCACAGCCCAGAGTTCCTTCCACATGAATACCTAAACAACTTTGCTGCTTCTTCAGTGTTGTTTTCCTCTTTTGCTTCTATATTTGTATGCATTTTTGGTGAGAAAATACTGTCATAACTTCATTATCTGAAATACAATTTATGAGACAATTGTAAAAAACTGTGAAATTCCAATCTAAAAATAATAATTAAAAAAAAAAAGCTTTTACAACGTCGCTATCTCTGCTAGTCATGATATTAAATATTCAGTCACTTTGAAAGTGAATCAGGAACTTGAGTATATATTTTACAGAAAAGAATGTTGGTAGTTAGTGTCTGGGGATGTAAAGGGTGTTCTGTCATGTTCTGCACATATCTATAAATTAGCTTGTCAGAATGTTGTGTACATGAGCATTTACCATTTTATAATCTAGCTCTGAAGCAGGAAATGCATGCGTGCAGAATATAGCTAACAGTAAATAGAATTCATGCTTCATTGAGAAGCCCATTATACCTGTCAAACAGTAGAGAGAACTCTTCTCTGAAGTTGTAATGTGGCATGAGATGTTGTACTCCATTGTAGACTATACAGGCTATACAGAGTTAGCAGAACCATCTTTGAGTGGGTTAAATTATCCTGTACTCATGAAATGCACTGTTTCAGTATTTTAGTGATGATCTTTGATCTATTTTGATACAGAGTATTAATATTTTCAAGCAGTTAATAGCTAATGAAATTATTCTATGAAAGCCCAAATTCATTTAAGACTACCAGTTTTTGTACAGGCCTGTAGAAATGAATGAGAATTCTCACTACAGTGCAGTTTCACAAAACAGCTTTTCATATTACAAATTCTAGGGCCTGCTGTTTTGTTTACTGCAATTTGTCCTAGTCTATTAAAAGAAATAGAAGTTATGTAATTTAGCAATAGAATGTACTTTATATTCAGCGAGATCATGGTAATAAGTAATGGTGAGTTTAACCCCATCTGCACACTTGATAGCCTGTGGTTTAGTCAGTGATTATTTTATGGCTGTTGATGAGCCAGGTCAGAATTGTTTTTTAATACGGTGAAGCCAAACTGGTGAGACCATGTAGTCCATTATTGTCCCTGCGGTGGTATCCTGTGATGAAATACTGCTTTTAGCTTAACTTTTAAATTTCACTAGCTTTTGAAGAGATGCTAGGTCAAATCTGTTTTGTTTTCCTTATAAGCAATATTATTGATTTAACTGAAACAACACCTATGCTTAAAGAAACAAAATGTAGTCCATATTTTCCTCCCGTAATTTCAGCTGGCGTAAACTGTCATAGACTTACTGGCTAAAATGAAGCTGCACTTTTACTGTACTGTGAATCCAATCTATAGTTATACAAAAGACAATTTTTGAGAAAGATGGCAAACAAGGCTGATTTGGCTGTGTTAAAAGTTTTACTTTATCAAAGCATATGTAAAATTGCAGAGCATAAATATAATGCACATACACACACACACTACAACCGAAAAAGACAAACATTTGCTAATACTAACAGAAGCACTAACTAAAGCACAAGTCATGTCAGTATTCTTCTAAAGCCACCTTCCTCTACTCAGTCACCAGGTCAGTGCAATGAGGCATGCAGCAGGAAGCATCAGAGTAAAAAAAATTGGGAAAAAAAAGTATTTCTGCTGAATTACATCAGTGTAGAACTATAGGAAGACACAAAGTTGATGTGAAACGTTTCATTTAGTGACTTCACCCACTTTTCTGTACCAGTTGAAGATCTTGTATATAGTAGTCTTGCTGTGAAATGCAGACAACAATATAATGTGATTTATGTAGATAACTATGAAGACTAAAAATACGATGGATAAGCAGAACTTGAGTTAGGGTGTTTAAAAACTGCTACTTCTCCCTGAAGCTTCTGGGTTTGATTTTTTTTTTCCAGTGTTGAGGTTGCATCAACATCACTTTACTAACTAAAGACAGTTTTGTACACCACAGCTTTCATCCCAATAAGATTCAAATTTACTTAAATAGGAACTCCTTTGGTAAAGGATGCAGGATATGGTCTGTAGTTTTTGTTTACAAGTTTGAAAATATTCTCTGACAAATAGAGATTGATAATACATGTAAAAGTCAGGCTAGAAAGAAAATACCGCCCAGAATTACATGAATTTTATTTCTTTGTAGATTGTACAAATTCTCCACCACATGGGCATGAACATTTCAGATGAAAGGTGTGAAGAGATACGGAAGCAAGCCTGTATGAAACATCAGAAAGAAGAGGTTTGTTTAGAAGGCATCAGGAATGTACTGCATGAGATAGATGGATCACACACAAAAAAACAGTTGCTAATTCTAGTTTTGGGGCATTATTTATTTAAATTGACATTAGTCATAATTCTGGTGCTGGATGCAGTAAACATTGTCAGTAATGTGTATTTACAGAACTGGAATTCACTGTTCATAGTCTTTCTGAATGGTGGGTTCACCCCATACGCAGGACTCTATTGTTGCAGCTAATAGGAACTGACAGCCATAGGAATAAAAGAGAATGCAGCATGTTTATAAATTGAATGCAGATATTTATCTTATATTCTTTATTTTATCTTTTTTACAGTGTTTCTAAGTCTACATAATAATACTTTGAGCACATTTCACATTTTTTTTTCCTCTTATAAACAGAAGGACACTTTAAAAATTACTTGTTTCAGATATGCAAGAGCTCTTAAATATTATCATCACAGAATGGCATTTTGCCTTGCTTCTAATGTTCCATAATTTCTCATCAACAAGATGGTAGCTAACAGTGATCTGATTGTGGTAATTTGACATGTTATCTGACATGTTTAAAAATCCATGTGCTTTGCAGTAAGATACTAAGGAAACTACATAGTCATGGATGTGGGATCTAAAGTGTTGTTATGAAATAGACTCCTTAAGAACAAAAAGATTAAGAAGCACAAAAATAAATGCCTGATTGTGTGTCAGAGGCTTCATATTCTTTATGCAAGTTTATGACTGTTATATAGGAGTATTCGCCTTTCACAAACAAGAAAAAAAGAATGAATATTTTAAAGGTAAATATGCACATTGTATAAAAATACAGGGTAGGTAGAAAAGGTTGGCAGGGCTTTTAGAGAGCTAACTGTTCACCTGTGACCAATGCAATTTCTTGGGAAGAGGGATCTTCATAAGTGAAAAACACTTGAGGATCATTTTGAGAATCTCAGTGAATTCCAATATATGTTTTTAGTGAATATATATATTTAGTGAATACTAAAATCTGCAACTGTGAATTAGAATGTTCACCCTTCACCTGTGGTACAGAGGTTGGTATAAAACAAATGGAAATTGCCTGGTGTCAACAGTGAGAATGATCACTTATAGACTTTTTGAAATTAATTGGAAAAAAAAAATCCTTACACAATGTAATCTTAAACATAAAGGATTTCAGGAAGGATATCACTTTGTCACCTATTGGTGCTTTAAATACCTTAGTAAGATTTGAAGGTTCTTGCTAGCCAAAAGTTTTATGGAGTTCTAGAATGTAAACCGAAGTTCTGTATGTCTTAAGTACTAGGAATGCACGTGTAATGCCAGATTAAAATTGTATTGTATGTAGCACTTTACTCACATGATTGTTAAGATTCCTCTTTTGCTGTTGTTCTAGGAGCTTGTAATTTACTAGCTTGTTACACCAGATCCATAAACAAGACTCTATTGTATATTATTATTGTAGTATTAATAGTAGCTGTCTTATGCCAAGTAGGAAGAATTTCCTTTCTGATATCTCCAGATACCAGGTGGTAGGAATGCTGCCTGGTGAAGGCAGATTCTTTCCCACTGTGAGTGAAAGTTGTTCTGTGTTGTGGTTGCCTTGCCTTCCTATCCTTCTTGAACTCTGTGGATGCACTGGGAAGCATGCAGGAAGCAGACTGTCGCTGTCCCAAGTGAAATCATGACAGAAAGATGAATGTGCTGCTAATTTCAAATGAATTTATTATGTCAGGATTTCACCTCCACTGAAATTCTCTAAAGCCCCTTTCCTGCTTATGTTAGGTATGTTACCTTTGTTGCAGTATACTTCCAATAGCATTGGACAAAAGTACTTTGAACAAAATAATACTGGTTTTCTCCTTCAATAGAAAATTTTAGATGAAAGATTTAAGCTCACTTCAGGGAATGGAAAAAAAACAAACAAACAGATGTCTCTGTGTGTGTATCTATATTTATATATGACATCTGTTGTGTTTGTTCAGCAGCTGGAAATTTTGTGTAGCCTATCTTTGAATCTACTATAAAGATACCCACTTTCATTGCTCTACTTGCGGCAGAATCTTTTACTTAGTCAGTGAAATGGAACTAACATGCACCTGTCCCAGAGG
>VWZY01009471.1:0-30030 GCA_013399075.1 Chloroceryle aenea
TCTTTTCTTTTTCTTTTTTTTGTGCTCAGAGCTTCCAAGTGAGGTAAGATTTATTAGAGTTGTTCAAGGATGTTGATCCTCATGCTGGTCAGGACCTGAAATTGGTGACTATGTTAACCCTAAAGCTGATTCCTTTCCCAACCACTGCCCCATGGCAAAAGGGGATAATTGCTTAATTATTACTTCTTCAAAATGCAGTATATGCATACAGAGAATCTGTACTGGCTTTGTTTGGGATGGTTCTCTTCATAGGAGCTTGTATGGGGCTCAGTTTTGAGTCTGTGTTGGGAATGGTATTGGTAACACCAGCGTCTTAGTTACTGCTCAATAGTGTTTACACAGCCTCAAGGTCTTCCCTTCTTCTCACCTCCCCAGCAAGAAGGCTGGGTGTGCACAAGAAGCTGAGAGGAGACACAGGTGGGACAATTGACTTCAACTGACCAAAGGGATATTCCACACCATAGGATGTCATCCTCAGCAATAAAAATTGTAGGAAGGAGGAGGAAAGGGGGGGTGTTTGTCTTTCAAAGTCACAGTTAAGTGTGATGGAGGCCAGCTGTCCTGGAGATGGCTGAGCATCTGCCTGCTAATGGGGATTGGTGCATTAATTCCTTATTTTGCTTTGCTCATGTGTACAGCTTTTCCTTTACCTGTTAAAATGTCTTTATCTCAACCCATGACTTTTTCCATTTCTCCTCCCTGTTCCACATGTGGGGACTGAATGAGTGGCTGTATAGGGCTGAGCTGCTTGCTGGGGTTAAACAATGAGAGAATTAATTTCACACTCTACAACAGTAGATTGCATGCTGCAAAATAAGGCAGTGATGGGTGCTGCTATCTGTGGGGATCTCAACCTACTTAATCTGTTGAGCTATCTCAACCTATTTAATCTGTTGAGTTATCACAGGCGAGATTCTTGGCCTGAATGGTTGGAAGAACTGTGTGACAGAAGATGACAGAAAAGGACACAGTCAACTTCAAAGAAATATCAGATTCCATCAGCTGAATCATTTCACACAGAAAAACTGGTAGCCTAACTCCTGCCAGCTACTTACTAAAAATAAAGTATTCAACGTTGTTTATTAAAATGCAGTCATGAAGTATTGCCTTCTGTTCTATGCCTCCACACTAATAAGCAAGATATTTAGTAAATCAACTGCTTCCAACAAACAAAAGCCAGCTAATGAATATGAAACCCCTTTTGCAACACTATAAAAGATTATCCAAAGCAGCAAATGCATCTAGAGAACAATGGAACATAGCTGTTTCTACTAGCATTTCATTTCCATGGCTGCAGTTGGCAATTATTTAGAAACTGTTGACAGTTTAGAAATCTATTTGTAGTATGGCATACGGAATATTGTAAGATTTTTTTTTAAAGTGTGTGACATAATTTGCAGTGTGCTTTAGGCAGGAATTAATTCTTCATAGTAAAGCTAATGCCTGCTCCACAAACATCTTGGTAGACCAAGGGTACAAAGGAAACTGTGAAACAAGCATAATGAGACTGTGAGACTCTCATAGTGGCAGCATCTGGTCTACATTTCCATTTGCTCTGTTCTATCTTGTAAGTTCTCAAATCTAAGGGCCATTTTTTTTGATTTTCCATTTTGCGTACCTGGTAGAGGCAAATTCTGGTCTAGAACCATCTGCTTGGTGGAGTACAGCCCAGAAAAGAAGAAAAAGGAGGGGGTACTCCTGTCTCCCCATTTCACGTATCCACCCTAGGACTGCTGTTGCCTGGCAGCTTTACTCTAGGGTCAGTTAAACATCACTCCACTTCTGTGAATGATGATGCTGGGCACTTTCAGAAGATACTGGTAAGCTGGAACTGGGCACCTTCAACCAGCCAAGATGGTGTCAAGAAGTGAGAAGGTCAAATTGTTTGGAGAGGGGAGGAGAGGACCTGGTTAGGAGTTAGGTATGCCACCTGACTGATGAAATACAAGATAAAACGTCGCTTTCAGATGTGGATCATGTGCACACTTAGCAGCACCACAGACATGCAGAGAGTCAACTGGGAGTACATCTTCAGCAGTACCATATACTCCAGATCCAGTCTGTCACCTAGGATAACATGATGACTGCAGTAAAACCAGCCACTAGCCTGTAGTGGGGCCAGATAAGCTCAGGGAGGAGCATCAGTGTGTCAGGAAGCAATGTACAGCTGCAAGGCAGCTCCCTACCAGTCTTAACAAGCAACCCACTCCAGGAAATGCCACCAACCCTTATGGAGGAACCTTTTGACTAACCAGGCTTCATCTACGTGATATTGCTGCAGGAGCTGCTGTACACAGGGCAGAGGACTTGGGCAAAGGGCTCCCTGTGAATTGGGTAAGTACAGAGTTGAGGCTTCAGCATCAGTTTGCACTTTAAGGATTGCAAATCTTTTGTATCTATAATATAAATGAAAATTCAAGAAAAGATCTACAGATATAAACCCCCTCTTTGTCTTCCTCCATAGACATTCTTCTGTTCATTCAGAGTGAATTGTAGCTGCCTTCACGATGATACTGATATGCAACTACATCCACCAGCTCTTGTCATGGTTTCTTCTGTCTCAACTAAAATTCCAGATTTTTTTTTTTTTAATATCGTACTGTGGATGCCAACCCTTCAGCTAAAGGTAGGAGGCAGTAATGTTGTTGTTGCTATTATTATTATTCATACTTTCTATTTTGTAACTTTTTATGGGCAGTAGATCTATACAATGGTGGCATCTGAGCTAGTGACTCTGGGCTCCATTGCAGCACTTGGAGGTGAAGAGGTATGCTCAAGTATGATTTGTCTTCAGCATAAATTGGTGAGTCAGATAAATGGATCAGATGGAGGGAGTCTTGGGTAACCAGCTCACCTACACAAATGTATGCTGTAAAATCCGAAGATAGATGAAAGAGATAAAAGCCATTCCCTGTGTGCAGTGACCACGTCTTGCCTTGTCACGTTCCACCGTCCCCTTGCTGTGTACATTCCTGTTGCTTCCTCTCCACTTCCCATCTCGTTCTGCCAGCCAGTTGTTCCTCTCTCCTGTACTTTGAATGTATAATTCACAGAGCAGAGAAACTGCTACTCCAGTTCTTGCACTATGCTGAACACACTGGGGTTCTGGCCTGAAAATGACTCTGTACAAATGAGTGTAATAAGCCTTGGTCCCATCGGGGGGTACTTAAACACGTGTATAAAACTAAGGATGTGCTTCCACTCCACTGAAGACAACATCACCAAGGTATATACTTAGACTTAAATATGCGCTTTTTTTTTTTTTTACCCAGTCATGGCTTGTAACTCAGCTGTCTGAAAGTTGCTCTTAAAACTCTGCATCAGCCCCAAGGAAGAGGGAGCCCAGACTGTGTGTTCTAATCAGGAAAATTACCGCTTGACTTCTATTGACATTTCCTTGGCACTTCATCACCAGGGCGTGATTGCCCACAATCATTCCTTGCCTCTCTACTTCACCTCCTTCCAGTCAAGGATCTGGTGTTGTACAAACAGCACCAGATTTGTTGAGAAGCTGAGTGTCTTGGTAGATTGATTAGCTGTCTTCTTAGTAACATCCACCCTTTTTATAAAAACTGGGCTTTCACATCAAGGCTCAGGTTTGTTCTGGCAACAGATTTCAGATTCATTCTCTTTATGCAGCTGACAGTAACTGTTGCTGTTGTTAACTTTGGAAAGCAGATTTATGGTATTTTGAATCCTTATGTTTAATGCAGAGTGCTCACGTCGCAGCCCTCTGCACAATGTGTTGTTCCCCTTTGCACCGTCTTCGATACAGATGAGGCAAAAAAGAAAAAGTCCACCCTATGTCTTCAGGTTTACAACACAAGATGCAAAGTAGTAGCAAGGCATTTAGCACAGCAATGGTTTAAATTGGTTTTCTCAGCTGTTATTGTTTCTAAATTGCTTCCATTTTTAAGCAAGTGTAGATAGGGCTTATTGATTGTGCTGTTCCTACAAAGCAACGAGATCTTAAAGTCCAATTAAACAACGTTCCCAGCAATGTCTCTGAATTTTTACGCAGACCGTTACATGTCCAATATAATAACGAGCTGCATTATTGGGTTTTTCTCAAACTGTCAAAACCTTTCACAGACCTCTCCAGACTGATGCTGCAATCTTTCTTGCTCATAGAAACAAAACATCAAGTGTGCAGAGGGAACAGAAGTGCAAAGAGTCTGTACCAGAGGTCACTGCCTTCTGCTCCAAGGTGATGGGCAGTGGAGCAGGAGAACCAGTGTGTCTGGGCAGGTCTACTTTTTACATTTAATTCTTTCTACAATTTATCCAAAGTCAAATACATTTTATATGCTTTTAATATTCGTGGCTGTGCTACAGGCAAGACAGGTGCATAGAGAAGGGGAGAAAGAATCCGGGAAATTATGGGTTAAACTGTTGCATGCTTCACCTATCAGTTGTTATCATTGTCAGAGGCAATGGTTTTGAGGTTGCTTCAGTGCTTCAGTACTAATTTGTCTGCCATTCACACATGTAGATATTACAAAAAGAGAAGAACTCTGCTTAATTATGTTCCTTACATAAATTATTTTTTTTAAACCCTGTTTTTATAAGGAAAGATTAAAACTCAGTGTCAATAAAAGCAGTACAACAATCACAGAATCACAGAATGTTCATACAACTATGAAAAAAGTCTTATTAAATTCTCTTTTATTTTGGACTAAAAGGAAAACAGAGCTTTTGATAGATTAATTAGAAGCTGAAATGTGTTTATTACCTCCTTTTTTGTATCTTCCCATTTTCTGTTGATCAGACTGACTTGATCTGCTCATCTCAGCTTTGAGCTCAATTCATCATGAACTGATGAAGTGCTTCAAAGAACCTGTGATGCCTGATAAAACCAGCTTTCTAAAACTTTGCTTAGGACTCCAACTCCAGATACTTCTCTATGGCTTGAAAGAAGGAAAGGCATAGAGGTGAAAGGAGAGCTGCTTTCCATGTGCCAAATCTTGCCCACCTTCCTGCAGCCTGACTCATCCATCCACTGAGAAGAGGAAAAAATTACTCCAAATGAACAAAGGTAGCCAAATCCGTCCCCTGTAAGGATAGTTCTGTGAAAACAATAATATTCTTGTTCAGGAATTAATCTCCTCTTCTCTCACTTGAATTCAGCTTTGTGTATATGACAGAATTATTGTCTCGGGAGCAAAATACAGTATTGTGTGAAAAGTGAGTGCCTGGTAAACACTGAAACAATTACCTAGACTTGAGGAAAATGTCACATTTATGACTGGGTTACAAAGAGGTACATAAAATTCAGTGTGTTAATGGGCATGGCAGCATAATCTCACCCACTGCTGTCTGTCAGGAAGCTCAGTGGGCTCTTTCTTTTTTCCAGAGATATAAAAGAAGCCAGTCAAATGGGATAATGACTTGGAAAGAGACAAAAAATATGAATGATCAGGTTTTCTAGCAATTCTTCAGAACTAAACTGAGTTGGGCACTTCTAAGAGACCTGGTTTAAGCCCAGCCTGGTGGAGCCTTGCTCTGTCCTTGGGGTACGGTGTGGTCAGGGGGTGGTGGCAAGCTGGGCACTGAGCTGGTGGGAGGGCACTCATTCTGTCTTGCTGCAGGGCCTGCATTTGTCATTTGTTTTTATTTGTCCACCAGCTTCACAGAGGAATCAGAGGAACAGCACAGTGTCCATGGGATTTTTGTCTCTTTTGGGCTTGGAAAAGGTGGGATTTCTCTTAGCAAATCCTCCTCTCTGCCCACTGCTGGTACCCATGGGCCACTATTTGCACTGGCAGCTTCTGTTCACCAGCACGTGTGCTGGCAGCACCAGTGCTGAATTCAAATGTGACACAGCCGAGTTAATCCTGATGGGCTGTTGGTTTTTAATGACAATCGTTGGGTTTTAATGACATCTCCTGCATTTTCTCTTTCCTCCTTCCCAGCTAGCAAGTCTCAAAAGATAAGGATTAAAAAGCAGTAATAAGACCTGATGCAATTTTACTCAATGAATGAAATAAAAGCTCAGCTCCACTACAGCTGCATGTAAAATTTATGGTGAGCTGAAGTACAGATATGATAATAATAAAAACAACAATGCTACTGATTTACACCTTGATTGCTGGCTTTTCTGTATTAGAGTTCTCTCACCAGAGATAATGAGGAACCCAGAAAGTGTGTCAAGTGAGAGAACTGTTTTGTTTTCATGGAGATATCATTTGATGTTGCAAGTGCTATAAATGATAAAAAAATGAGTTATGTTTCTGATTAAAGTGTAAAATCCAATTCTGTCTATTGGATACTGATTTGCTTTTTGCTATTGGGTGACTTCAGACAATTTGTGCCTCTCGGTGTCTTATTTCTCTTTCCTTCTCCTGTTTATCTAAATTGCAGTCTTTGGTGGGTATTGATACTTCTTACTGTTGGACAGTGCCCAGCTTAGGGCCATCTCAATTCAGAGTTGTGACTCAAACACTAAAAAATAAATAAATCTGTAAGCAGTGACCAGTATTCTCCTCTCTGAGGAGGCTAGGACTGTGAGCCTGTAGGCACTTCAAGGGAAGTTAGGGTTCACTAGTGCACTGGTGATGCTGCTTTCAGGGTAAAGACTCATGCCTGCAGTCAGTAGGGACCTCGTGGGAAGGTGACATCCAGAGGGGCTTCCCAGTACCTGTGGGAGGCACTGTGTGTCCGAGAATCCCAGCACCCTGCTCTTTCATCCCCCAGCATGGCCTGCATTCAGCATGTAAATTACAGATTGCACCTTCCTGGGGGCCTGAGTGGGCATACTCAGGCTGATGCTGAGCACTGGCATGTGCCATCTCTACAATACTCTTCCATCTAACATAAAAGGAACACAAAGCTATTGTATATTCCCTTTTCAAAAAGCCAGGCACAATACAACTTCTTAAAGATCCTGATGTCCATTAAAATGCATTTTTGAAGGCTACCTGTGAATGAAAAGCTCATTAAGTTAATGGTGACCTTCTAGATCCTGAACATCCCCTGAAAAGCCTTGCAGCACATGAAAAAAATTTCGTTATAAATATTTCTCATTTGATTTAGGTTCCAGAAAGAAGTACGAAACCAATTTGACTAATTACAAAGATATTTCATTTTCTTCTTTATCTGTGAGAAAAGATAAGGTTTCTTTCTATGATTTTGTTCTACCTTGTTACACAGTAAAAAAATTAACAAGTTATTCTAATGTACCTGATACATGACACCTTTTGTTTCCCTTCTCCATTCACAAACTGTTTTTCTACACAAGATAATGGAAACATAGATGAGAAAGAAGATAATGGATGCTATAGCTCACATTTCTGCTTTGCTCTTCTGAAGACTGCATGCAGAGGCACAATGCTAATTTTCTTGAAATTAAAATGCCCTCTCCATGCCATATAGATTCACTTATTACTTGTATTTCCTCGCTCCTTTTCTTAACGTTTGAATGTTTCTCAGTATTACAGATGGGTCCTCAGATGACTGTTCTTCCCTGCCACTCTCGTCCCTCCCCCCTCTCACTTACGGGTGCCTTTGAGGTTAGATAGCTATGGCTGACACGGTCAGTGCACTTAGGCTGTGATTAATTGTGATTTATTATTATTCCCTGTGATTAACGGGAGATCTCAGGCCAATATCCCATTGGATTTCTTCTATTGCCACTGGTCCTTCACTTGTACCTTTGTTTAGGTGACAATGAAGTCTCATTTTGGTTTCTCTGTGCTTTTCCTGAATGTAATAACAGGGAAAAGGAAAGTACGGCAGGTGTCCCCAAGCCCCCACTGAGTTGTCTATTCATAGGAATCCATCTGAAAGTGGGGCTTTTTTTGGACCCCAAATCTGAGTGCCACTGCATGACGAGCAATGTGTAACACTGTCTGCTCCCCCCTGGATGAGAAAGGGTAGGATTGGACTACAAAAAGTATAGGAAAATAATTTCTCCACCCTGGACTGCATAGGTAGGCTTGCAGTCAGCAGAAGCTCTCCAGTAGGAGTGTGGTCGTGCTACAGAAAAATTGCTATTAGATATTTTTCAGGGCTTTTTATTTTCACAAGCTCTTGAAAGCAGAGAATGTACCAGAGAATGTTCAGGGCAGATGGAGCTTTTCAAAATGCCTTTGGGTTAGATGTTTTTATTTTTCAATGGGAAAAGAAAGAATTAATTGGAATTTTCTGATGTATTTTTGTAAAGGCTCTCAGCAACAGGCAAGCTGGCTTCTTTGTCGTTTTATTTCTCCTTCCTTTCTTTAACCACCCTTTCTCTCTTTTGACCAGGTCTAGGAGATGAAGGTTTGGGTACAGTTCTGATGAGTGGCTGTGCAGCTTATGAATCATCAACACACACAGCCTGCCTCTGTGACTCCGTTGTACACCACGCTCCTGCTTGCAAACCTGGCTGCAGAAGAAACTTCCTAAGGAAAAGTACTCATCAGGAAAGATGCAGGTCTACAAAATTCACTGGGATAGACCAGTCCATTGCCCCAAAAGCTTCTGTGTGTCTGTAACTGTGGATACAAGCAGTCCCGTGAATTTCCATGGAATCATTCTTGGAAGTCAAATTAAGAGGATGAATGCATTTCCCTGAGCTGTGTTTAACTTTCCTTAATTGCCAGGACCAGATTCTGAAAATTCCTGCAACAGAGTCATACACCTAAGCAAGGGGCTATTTTCAGATGCCTGAGATGAAATAAGGTAAATTTCTCCTTTCACTTCTGAGTATCTGCTCCTAAACTGTCTGGAAGAGATCACCTGCATTTCTGGCAGTGACAGGGAGATAGAGAAAGCCAGGTCTGATGCTGTTGGAGTCAGTGGGGGCTGTGGCCATGGCTGAAGTGGGCAGGCAGTGGGGAACCTGTACAGGGAAGGTGTTTCCTGTAAAGCCAGTGTAAACTCTAATGTAAACTGGCTCCAGCATAAGCTAGCTTTCTGGGGATAAAGGCATCATTATGCCTCTGGACTGACATTTACTCCTAGAAAAAAGTCTCAAAGGAGAGAGAACATTTTAGTGTTTTTTCCCCATTGTTGCAGTCTTACCAGCAGTAAATTGCTCAAATCCACAGAGCCCTTAGGAGTGAGTGGTGACTGTCCCAGCAGCACTCAAGGAGGCCTAAGTGTCTTCTTGGGTTTCTCAACTTTGCAATGTGTGCAGGCGAGAGGAGGTGTATTATCCAGACTCAGGTTCACCAGTCCTCTGCTGAAGACTCCAAATAATAATGCAGTGTGCATTTTATGCATTGAAGTGCTCCTAAATCTCCACTGACTGCTGCTCTGAATGCATGGAAAAATGAAGCATTAATACCACGTTTGGAAGAGCATCTTACCTGGGAGTGGGGGCCCTGCACAGTCAGGGCTCAGAGAAGCCATCTGGTCTCCCACTGGCCACCTACAAATTCATCTCTGCCGTAGTGGGACAAAAGACATTCACACTGGTGCCAGACATGCCAGGATTTTCAGACCAGAAATTAAGCATGAAGTAAATGCAGCCAGAGCCTTCATTAAGTGAAACTAATGGAGGAGATTATATTTTTGGTAATAATTGCAAAGGAACTTTGCAAACTGCATGATCTGCTTCAGGGAGGGTTTTCTCACATCTCTGGCAGGATTACCAGCACGCTCTCTGCTGCAGCAGTGAGTGGAATGAACAGATCTTGGAGGGCGGGTGAGGAACTCGGTGGCATGTTAGGTGTGTCAAAAATAGTCTCCAATGTTTTATTCTCTTGCTGCTCCTGTTTGGTACTATTTCTGTTAAGTCAAACCTGGAGGTATAATATTGCTGTAAATAACTGAAGAGCCACAGACCCTTAATGTGTTTTCTGTAATGTGCTCACAACCATTTCAGACTGAGAACTGTCAAAAGTCTGCGGTCTCCTTAACTTGGATGTGGGAGGAAGAGAGAACACCAAGCACAGTCCAGCTAGAAGGGGAAACAGAAATGTCATCAGATGAAAATGTTGCTGGCTGAGACCTTCTGCACTACCAGGAACTTTCCTAAGGTACCTTAGGAAAGAGGGGCTAGAAAGAAGAAAGAGGTAACTTCCATCATGAGTTCAAAGCTGTGGTTTTGGCCTTGGAATAAGAAGAACTTCCAAGGTAATTTGCATCAGCCCACGACCCACTGTGTCATACAGTCCCTGAGCCTCTGTAACACCTCTGGTGCAGGCTGGCAGTGCCCTAATCCAGATCCTGCTCACTCTCTTCATTGCTGTCCATGCTGCAGTTGTACCTCAGAGCCTTGGCTACGTGTTATGGACTCACAGAACCAAATGGGGGGCAAACCAAAATAGTAAGTCCCATTTCCAGGCTTACAGTTTTTATATACATCAAGAGACAGACAGGAGGAGGTGGACAGGCAGAAGCAGGCAATGCCCTCTGGGCAGCTGGGCTAGCACTGTAATTTCTGCTGTAGTCTGAATGCAGTGGGAAGCCCCTCACTCCTCTGTATCTCCCCTTGGAGGCACTGCAGCGAGCTGGTTTCCCCTGAGAAGGCTGACAGTGATTTTCAGTGCAGCTTACTTAGAAGACATGAAAGATCTGGTCACCTCGTGGAAGCAGCAAGCAGGGTGCTGATCAACTCCCATTCTCAGGCTCTGGATCTCTAGATACCTCAAGACTGTGGCCAAAAAAATGAATGCTCTTTCTCTCCTGGGATCTCTGCCTCCTTCCTGTCTGCAGTGCCCCTCTCACTCTGCCTCTTCTACCTAGGATGCTGTGCAGCTCTACCTCACCAAGCATAGCAAAGGTGGATCACTGTTGATGGTCCAGCCATGAGCTCTTGTTGCAGCATTGCAGATTTGTCTCGCAATGCTTTTGCCTGTGGGCTGGGGCTGGAGTGCAAGGATCCTGCATGTATTCCCCTTTTGGACCAGAGCACAACTGAGCTGTGAGTCCCTCAAGCTATGGAGTGGTCTTCAGCACCAGGAGACACTGAGCCCACTTTGGATTTTTAAAAGAGCTTCCTCTGACAATGAGTCCTTTTATTGTGCAGAATGCTTCCTGCATTTTCTACCACATTTGAACTTGTTTTCTCAAAAAAAAAAAATCTCCAACCTCTTTAAATTCACTTTCTGCTAGAGAGGTGTGAAATATATTAAGCAGATGAAAGAAGCTAAACCAGTGTAGGGAGAGACTGTTCAAGGGACTTAAGCTCTGACTATAAAGTACTTAAAACACTGCATTGGAATTTACAGTTTCCCTTAAATAATCCTGTGTATTCCATAATTGCAGGTAAGCTTTCCAGAGACACTCAGCCTGCTCAGCATCTCTCTTTTCTTTTCCTTTCTTGCTGGCTAAGAACCTGACAGCTTTCTCTTCCTTTCTGATCACGCTACATTTAAAGTTCCCTTTAGGTGGACTTTAAACACATCGAATGTGAGTTCACAGTATTCTCCTGGAAGCAAAGACCTTCTCCTTGTTTCCACAAACACGATAATGTTAGCCCTTTCCAGACAGAGATATCCAAGGAAAGGTATGCATTCTGTTCGCTGTGTCGTGAGACTCCCCTGACAACATCCTGGCTTGATTCAATACCACATGGAAGACTGCTGCTGTTTTCTGCATTTTTCACTGGAAAGGGGGATGTGATTACACCCAGAGTCACACACATGGTGTCAGCTTCCTTATCCCTGTGGTAAATTGGCCTGGTTCAGAAGAAGAGGTTATTTTTCCTTATCGAGTATGAGTGTTAGGCTTGGGATCCAAGGCTCCATTTACTGCCTTGGAGAGGTTTTCAGGCTACTGAAAGTGCTAAATCCTACACTTCTGCTAACTGCTTGGAGGAAACACCATCCCCCACCTGTGTGGGTTTTAAAACTGCTTTAATATATTTTTAAGTGCTTTAACACTCTCCCTTATATGTGACGGGCAGTCTCTAAGCCTGGATGTTGGACAAAATATCAATAAACCCACTGCTTCTGTTGAAAAGAAAACCTCATGTGGCTTCCCATGCATCCATTGTGCTTGTAAATCACTCAGGGCACACGAGCTCTTAACCGTATCTTGTTTCCAGCTCGCAAAATGATGGAAGGTGATTGGGCTCCAAGTGCTCGCTGCCACTCTCCCCCCTTCTCTCCTCTCTGCGATTTTTCCTTCCCCCAGGTTGCTCTGACAGAGTAAGTGCTTCTTGCACCAGCCTTTTCCAGCCGAGGAGCAGCAGGCGCAGAGCGGCTTCATGTGCTCCTTGCTCCCGCAAAGGGCAGGGGCGGTGATTTATTCCTGTCTCCATCATGGAGAGCGACTTTGGCAGCGGGAAAAAGCAAACCCTTTGCATTCCCTGGGACATCAGCGGAGTCGTGGCCGAAGGGGAAGAGGAGCAGTTTTGCCCGTGAGTAATAACGCTTAATTTGGTGGCCGCTTTCCCCACCGGCAGTGGACTCACAGCTCAGGCGAGCTGTCCCCACAGTCGATGGGGACAGACTGAGGGCCCTGTGGCCCTCAGCGTGCTGCTGTGTCCGTGCAGCAGCTGGCCTCCAGCCCCCTCAGAGGGTGACTTGGGCAGAGGACAGCCACTGTGTGGGCAGACCTTGTGCCTGGGCAGTGTTTCGGGTGGCTAGGAAGTTTTTGGGAAGTGACCCTGGAAGAGCAGAGAGAGAAGACACCACCAGGCTAACTTAAATTCTAGTACACATACAATTTTTATATGGCTGTAGGACGGTGTGCTTAATTCTCTTCAAATGTCAGAAGTCCCCTCTGGTGTAAGAGGGGACTTGTTTCTACCTAGACACCCTGTCTTTTGATGTTGAAGACCAGAATGTGCAGCTGTAAAAACTGCAGCAAGGAGAATGTGTTTGAGCAGTGAGAGAAAGGTTGGCATGAAGAAAGAGATTCTGACAGCTCTTTAGGCTAACATAGTGACAAAATCAAATTTGCTGCAATCTTAATCTTTAATAAGACAAGCAGTCCTGGCTGAATTTCAGTGCTGGCTGGAGGGTGTCTCTTTTGATCACCGTACACACAGCAGACTCCAGCAGAATCTTTAGAACTGCTTAACAATGCACAAATATATTCAGGTGTCCTTCACAGTCAACAATACGTGTACATAGACAAACAGATGGGGTTTTAAGTGGAAAGAAATTTTTCTGATACAGTAACTCGGGTAAAAATCTGTATCTCACAACACTTACCTCTAATTTCCTTCTGCCTCCCTCATCTCTGGTGGAAGCTGGGGTATGGGACAACCCCTGATCTTTGTAGATGAAAAACAATTTTATGGGAGAAAGTCCTGTGTCTGGGGAGAGAAGAGGAATCAGGGAGGACTTATCTGCCTGTTTTCGGAGGGCCATGTGTTAGCTTATGTGCTGCAGTACAGTCAGACGTAGTCTTGCTCTTTCAGTTGTGACTGTATTAGCTGCACAACAATGTTACTGTTTCTTTTTTTTCACTGGAAATCAAGGGAATGGGGAAAATTGAATCATTTTCTCTCACCCAAGGTATTCCTCTTTGAATCAAGATCATGTACTCACTCTTGGCAGATGCACTTGGACATGTGCTCCTGCCAATTTCCTTGTAAGGTGTTCTGTGCTTGCTTGGTCTGGGGGATATGGACATCTTTGTCCCCCAGGAGTAACAGAGACCAGCCCCAGAGTTGTAAACTGCTGTTTGTTAAGAGCTTACTGCAAGCAGCTTCCCCAGACGTTGCAAA
Source organism: Chloroceryle aenea (assembly GCA_013399075.1). NCBI lineage: Eukaryota > Metazoa > Chordata > Aves > Coraciiformes > Cerylidae > Chloroceryle > Chloroceryle aenea. The sequence continues at coordinate 13,607 of VWZY01009471.1, forward strand.
GGAATTGGCAACAACCTCCTTTCCTATCCCGCAGCCCCGCGGGGCAGAGATATCAGGATATACCCCAACTTCCATCCGGGATAAATTACCCCATTAATCAGCCTGTCTGGTGAGACTCGTGAGAACGGGAGGCTTGAGAGCTGCCCTGCAGCACCCACTAGCACCAGGGCCCAGGCTTCCCCATAGGCACGTGGGAGAGCAGCCACGGCAGCCCCCGTTCGCCTGGGCTGAGGGTAATGCTTTGCTGGTGGCCATTTCACACAAAGAAGCTGTATCTTGAGGGAGAAGAAATTAATTTTGCTACCACACAGACTGTTCTTTCATTCACCTTTGGAAGTGATGGGAAAAGGAATGAGATAGAACGAACATCAGCTTCTCACAAGAATAATTATACTTCTCCTGCCATTATAAGGAGCAAAATAAAACCCAGTAAAGGTCACCATATAAAGAAAGACAAGAAAAAAAAGAGATTTTGTGTGGATACAAATCTTTATGACAGTGAACAGTGTCCATTTCTCATTATAACAGTTTGCTTTTATTATCATTATCAGTTTAATCTCAGCTAAAATCAATGTTGAAGTATAAATTTATACTTGCACATACAACACGCTCCCACCCCCCTTCCATGACACAGCATACAAGTTTGATTCAAATGGCTGCTAAGGGTTGAAAACAGTCAGTCCTGATGAGATCATAACCAGCTATTGGTACAAGTGCAGTTTTCTTTTGCTGTCACATGGTTGTCCTACCACAGGAGGTCAACTTCACCGTGTTTTGAAGTCCAGTGAAGAACAGGCCTGGAAAGGTAAAGGTAGAGAAAATTTGGTCGGTCTTACCAACTTCTTTTCATAACACTTTTGATGGAAACATAGAACTGTCTGGGTTGGAAGGGACTCCAGAGGGCATCTGGTCCAACCCCCTGCTAAGAGCAGGGACAGCCTCAGCTAGAGCAGGGTGCTCAGAGCTCTGTCAGCCCCACCTTGAATGTCTCCAGGGATGGGGCCTCAACCCCCTCCCCGGGCAGCCTGTTCCAGGGCTCCACCACTCGCCTGGTAAAGCACTTCCTCCGTATTTCTGATCTCAATCCACTCCTTTCTAATTTAAAACCATCACCCCTCATCCTGTCACTGCAGGCCTTTGTAACCAGGCCCTCTCCAGGCTTTTTGTCAGCTCCCTTCAGGTACTGGAAGGGGGCTATGAGGTCTCCCATGAATATTTATATCACAAACTGAAATGCCATTAAATGGAGTTGCTTTTGACTCCTGTTCTAAAGTGCCTACACCTTTCAGGATAAAGCATCTTGAGATGCTGAAGTGGCTTTAATGTTCCACTTCATTTAGTTGGGTTTTTTGCTTTGCTTTTAAGCTGCAAATTAGTATTTTAAAATTAATTTATCTTATACTCATTGAGCTCACTTCTGGTAGGATGAACCCTGGCAGTGACATGGCTTTTTTTTTTTGGTCTTTCAGTTCTATGGTAAGTATTATATGTGAATAAAAGATGGGAGCTGACTGACCTTCACATCAGGAGGTATACTGGGTTCCATAGCTGCCTGTGAAACCTTTGGCTTACTGAGTCTCCTGATCCACTTGACGTGAAGCTTCCACAGATGTTTTTAATAGATTTCAGGGTGTCAGAGAAGCAGTTCAGTGAGCAGCGCATCCAATCTTATGCTTTGATTCCTCGAAGATTAGTGTCTTGAGGTTGAGCCACCATGCAGACACTAATTCAGCTTGGGTGGCTGTTGTTTCTGCGCCTCACTTCCTCTTGCCATGAATCATGTTCAAACCAAACACTTTTGATTCTCCTTCTACTCTGTCAAACCTCCTTGAAATTGTCCAGCAGCTTCAGAAGCTGTTAAAAATGTCATATAGATAGCCATGCTAGATAAGCCTTGTCAGGGAGCTAGAGCAGATAACATGCAGGCACCTCCAAGACAGATTACTTTCGGTATCCGCACTTTACGTTGCCACTTGCTCATTGGAACAGAGGAGTGAGCTGTGTTTAGGCCAAGCCCTAAGGAGTGCTCCATGCCTTCAGTTACTGTTAAATTCCACATAAACTCAGTGTTACTCTGTGCCTTGCAGTCTCTGGCCAGGGTTTTGGATCTGGCTCGGATTTTGAGCCAGAACTGAAGCGGGTGCTCTTGTGGCCCAGAGGGGCTGTGGGGCTGTTTCTGCAGTGGGAGGAATGGTGGCTGGGACTCAACAGGGGCCCATGGAGGAAAGAGAGGAACTTTGGTTCAGCTCTGCCTGGGACTGGAGGGGAGAAGACCAAGGCAGCGTGGAGTGTTTGATGTTCTGATGTGCAGTATGTTGCTCTGCAACTTCTCCTCTTCTGAAGCTGAAGGTCACCTTAGATTCAGGCTTGCTTTAGATTTAGGTCAATACAGGAATTGTCTCATCTTTCCTTAGAGCACTGGTGGTTACATTAACCAGCTGAGGTTGTGTCTGAGAGGCTGCATTTTGCTACAAGCCCCACCTCGTGCCGCAGAGATATTGAGCCTGCTTTGGAAGCCGCAGGAACGGTGATTACACAGAAACCTGTGGCATTTGGGTTCTGATGCCATAGTTAATGTGCCCACTCCAGTTCCATGAAGTAATATCTTCTTTTTTTAATGAAGAAGAGAGTGCTTGTTGGGTTCCCACAGGCAGGGTGCTGTGGGAAGATGGCAGACAGGGGAGCTGCCATCCTTTCCCGTGGCGAGGCAGGTTTCTGTGGTGTTTAGGACAAGACATAGCAGAGAATGAGGAGCAGCTTTAAGGCTGCAAACTTTAATTATTTAAAATCACTTTAATAACACAGATAGCTGTACACAAGCCCTGGTCTTCATGACTTATTATTTTTTACTCAGTTTCACAATATTAGCTTTTCAGAAAATAAATGCCTGAGATACCTCCTGGTAGCTTCTATCACAAATGTGTTTGAAGAAGAGATGATTTTACTTTTTTAGCAGGAGGAAAAAAAAATCTAATTAATTTTACCTGTCAGTAAGCCAACTGTTAATTCAGAATCCACTGAGAAGCTTTTGATTAACTAAAAATTGCCCTTTATTAAGCAAATTAGAGCCATTCAGAGAACACGTGAAACATTTTTGTAAAGCTACTATTAGCAGGAACTTACTGAATGATTTCACAATACGGAGTCGATCTGCCAGGAAGAGGAGACCATTTTAGTTTCAGTAGGACTGGGCACAGTGAGAGATGTAGCACCACAATGAAGATAAAGAGCTGTACTGCTCAGGATGTTCCTAATTATTTGTTTCCTGTATGAAAAATCTGCTTCTTGTCCATTAACACTCAGGAATGTTAAAATATGAGTTAAGAGTAAAGAAGCTGAACTGCATTTAGTCACTGCGCCAGTGCTTTCAATATGAGTTGACCTTAACTCAATTAAGCAGATGTTATTTTCAAAGTGATATAAACTAAGCGGTGTAGTAGAGGCAGCAAGCTATTTGATTGCAAATTATTATGTATGAGGGATCTCCAGTAATTGTCAATGATTCCTGATAGACAGCAAACGCAAAGTCCTTTAAGCTAGAGTGGTGTGAGGGCAGAGAGCACACGCTGATGCTTATGCAGGAGCTGACATGCAGTAACATGTTGCCTCAACACTTGTAGTCCAAGCAATACTTTACTCTAAGACCTTTTTAATTCTCTATGAGAGCATCTGCAAGAGAATTGAATGAAGTTTATCTCTGCTACCTTAAAAATGGATTGGGATTAACTCTGCTCGCTGCTGTGCATCCCCAGGCTGTGGTATGTGAGCAGGATTCTGGAAGAGGCCAAGGGGCAGCTGAAAACTGTTCTGCCAGTTGCCTTAGGGATGTGCTGCGCTGTGGGGGATTCGAGGCCCCCTTGGGAAGGGAATCGCTGATGCGACTGAGTGGGGAGTGCCTGCTAGATGAAGAAATGGCACCAAGAACTGCCTGTGCTGTTGAACATGTGGGTGGGAGGGAGCTGGAGACTGCCAGCAGTGGTGCAAGCCAGCAGCTCGTAACACCTGCCAGGGTACAAACCCCTGACACCCAAGTCAGGCTCCAAACATCTCTGTTCCACATCTCATTGCAGTGGAAGGTGCCACCATGTCCAGGTCCAGACCTAATCTGGCAGTGCAGCTTTAACTCATGCATTGCATTTTCTGTAACTAATGCAAAGGGCCTGGAAAACTTCTCCCAATCTCCCACAGACTCCTTGGCACACTTCCCACTTTCCCTGTCTCATTTGGCATTTCTGTGCTTGCTCATAATAAGCATTCATGGAAAAACAATAAAGAGGAAATGTGGTGAAGAATAAAGGTAAATTTATGACGGACAGCAAGTGTGGGGAAAGCTGATGTGTCTAGAATTTTGCCAATAACGCCGCGACAGAAATAGCAGTTTAGGGTTTGCATTCAACATAGGCATCTGCATTTCTTCTCTGTCCCTTTGCAATCAGACTAGCTGCAGAGACCATCGGTGACAGCCATTACATTATGACCTTTTAAAGCTTACTTGCAGAGTAAAGATTTTTATCCCATATTACCGATAATTGCTGACTGAGTTGAATGCAATCCTCCCAGTGCACTGCAACGGCAGGGTTTTCCATTGCCATGATTTAATAGATCAGGTGTCTTGGCCGGGGGGGAGACAAACTATTGTAACAAGATCTCTGCCATTTGGTGAATTTCAAGTTTCTTACCGAGATGCTCTGTGTTTGCTGGTGCCTCTGCTGCCCTGCTCTTGCAAATGACTTTACCCTGCTGTAGACTGTAGCCATGTAAGGGGTGTAGTCAGAGCCAAACATCAAGGGTTTTTCAAAGCTTTGTGCTAATGAGGCTGCAATTTAGTTTTATCTTAAACCAACCCAGGGGAGCAGAGAGCAGAAGGAGGTATGTTAATCCTGTGTTTCAGCTCTCCATGGCATACCCTTCCCTGGCAGCTGTGTACTGCATGTGGCCCACCAGATGTTCCACGTGGCAGAAGGAGAGGACACGTGGAAAAGCCATGACACAGTAATCTGTGTCTCTGTGCAAAAATGCTTTTGTGCATACCTTGGCCATTCATGTCCCCAACCTCAGTCATGTGTAGTGTGCTATTTTGGACTTGTGACACATGGAATCATTTTAGCTGGAAGAGAGCTTTCAAATCATGAAGTCCAACCATTAACCCAGTGCTGCCACTATACCATGTCCCTCAGCACCTCATCTGCATGTCTTTTAGATCCCTTCAGGGATGGTGACTCCACCACTTCCCTGGGCAGCCTGTTCCAATGCTTTGCAACCCTTTTGGTGAATATATTTTTCCCAATATACAATCTAAACCTCCCTGCTGCAACTGGAGGCCATTTCCTCTTGTCTTATCACTTGCTGCTTGGGAGAAGAGATAGACCCACACCTTGCTACAGAGTCCTTTCAGGCAGTTGTAGAGACCAGTGAGGTCTCCCTCAAGCCTCCTTTGCTCCCAGGTAAACAACCCCATTTCCCTCAGCTGCACCTCATAAGGCTTGTTTTCCTTCACCACCTTTGTTGCCCTTCTTTGGAGACCTATAAATGCCAGAATAATCTGATGGCCACAAAATAAATGCAGAATCAGGTCATCAGCTCTATAAACCACACAACTTCAGCACACCATTTTGGCAGGGGCACTGTCTAGATAGACTGAACTGAGATGCACATCTATGTCTTATATGTTTCCTCCTTCTTATTACAGGGGACACTAGCATAATACAACCCTAATAAACAGTTTGCTTCTAACTAATGAAAGATCTCAGACCAAAAGCTGGGCCATTTTTCCTGGGAAAATCCTGCCAACCTGAGAAGCACTTGGTAAGGCAGGCCTTGTACAGAGCCTGGGACATTCCGAGGCCACTGAACAGGAGAAATGGACACTCTGCTTCCTTCAGCAATGTCTTTCCTTGAGGCCTGCAGCTTAAAGAACCTGTTTTCCAACACACATGCACATAGACATGTGCAGATGTGCACAACTGCATGCACAGGTGTGTGTGCACAGCTACTCCCTCACCCTTTCCCCTACCCCCGTCATCTCTCCTTTTGGGACAGAACAAAACTGGGGTGTAATGGAGTGGTCATTCCTTGTGCAAATGCAAGGGGCAGGATGCCTTTGTTTTTGCTGTGTGCTGACCCAGACAGGGTAAGAAAGCAAGCTCTCTACAACAAAGGGCAGCTGCAGCCCCCTGAAAAGGATGCTGTGGTCAAGCTAATAACTTGAGGAACTAGGATGAGCCAGTTTGTGTGAAATACAAAGCAGAACTGCAGTGAAGACTAAGAATGATCCCAGTGTTTCATTTTGAAATTCATGTCCAATTTGGAAAACTTGGTTTTGTTACTTTAAGTTTTGCATCCCCTGAACACAGGCCAAGATGAGCTGATGGGGAATGACTGACCTGCAAAGCCAGTGCAGGGTGGCTGCAAGCGCTCGGTGCAACAAAAACTGCTCTGTACTTCTTCTTGCTCTTTATCATTTGCCTAGAGATGTCCATGCTTATCTTATGGTTGACAGCAGTTTGTTTCCCCTGTGAAGCAATTAACCTACCAAACGTGTGCCAGAATTGCTACTTCTAGGAGCCTCGTGGGGCTCTGCTTTGTCACCTGCTTCGTCGTGGCTGATGGGACAGCTGACGTGCTGGCAAACATGCCAGTGGTTATCAGAGTGCAGGGTTCAGGATGCGACTCCTGAGCTGAATCATGGGGTCACTGATAGTAACAGCTCCTTTTCACTCTGGTTCCTGCTCTTGGCATCAGGGGAATGGCTCTGTTTTAACAACTGGAAAGAGAAAGGCTTTACAGCCCATTCCTTATTGGTTTGCCAAACTAACCAGTTCCCCCTAGTGATATTAATACTCCTACAGTGTAATTTCCTCATTTAACAGAGAACCAAATATTTTTCCACAGCTCCACTTGATAGAATCCTGTATAAACAAGCTGGGAAGTCTCATCTCTTAAATTTTCTTACGCAAAAAACTTCTGTCGTGTTGTGAAACACTGACCATTAGACATTACAATTTTAATGCTTTTCTTGTACAGTCCCAGCAGCCAGCCTTTCCATGTATTGTCTAAAAGAGCATTAACTGGATTCATGGGAGTTATGAAACTAGTCAGCTAACATTCGAAGCAAACATTTTAGCAGCACACCCCCACAGTTTTCAGAGGCTGAACTTTTGTTTCAGCTGTGATGTTATACAATCCTATTTCCATGGCAAACTTACAGATACGCTCTTGTCAAAATTCATGGTTTATTTAGCAAAACTGTCGAGGCACATATGTGCCATATGCATTCTCCCATTCTTTACAGATATGCTTTTTAAAACAGCAATTTCCTGCTGCAATTAAGGCTGTTGCTCGGACTTCAATAGATGTGTTTGGCATTGGAATGGAATCTGGCTTGGATCCCTAGCACTAAAAAGAACACTGGTCAAAAAACCCGACGTGTTCTACTGATCCATCTCCTGCCTATTGCAGCTTTCTAAACCTCCTCTGTTTTATCTGATTCACTTTTTTTCCCCATCCTGGTATTTATCCTGTATTGAGAAGGTACCCTTTCCCTGAGGAGAACTGTACCTTGTATTTGCACACATAAAGGCAGTGAAATACTGAGACAGGTTGCCTAGCGTGATGGCAGAAGACCCATCCCTGGAAACATTCAAGGTCAGGTTGGATGGGGTCTGAGCAGCCTGATCTGGTGAAATATGTCCCTGTTCACCACAGGGGAGTTGGACTAGATGACCTTTAAAGGTCCCTTCCAACCCAATAATTCTATGACCAAATATTTTCATCACTTCCCACCCATGAGTCTCAAAAATCTGTGCCTGTTAACCGTTGTGGAATGTCCTTCATACAACCCAGGAAAAGCACACAGGCAATCTGAAGATGAAGCAAGAGAGATATCTGCTTCTTCCAGCACAGAGGTGTGGCAGGCAGGCAGCAGGAGGTGGAATTTTTTTGATCCTTTACCCTACCCTGTGGGCCAAAGTGTCACCTCCTGTCTAGGTCTGGAGTGAAGGGAACAGCAACAGACAATGATAATCATATGCTCAAGCCTTGGACTCCAGTTAGGTAGGAAATCTGTTTACAACAGAAAACCTCACGGAGTACTGTTTTGAATTTATTTTTTTTTTTTTTTGAGTTACTATATATATGTAGCTTGGAAATATTTTCAGTTTGGAGGAGAAAAGCCCTACTTCGTTTGTGTCACTCCTGTTTCTTTTTCCTCGTCCCCAACCATCACCACTACCTCCTGGCTCTTTAGTCTGATCCCAGTCTCCTCTTCTAGCTAGGATGTACCCTATCCCCAGTGCCCTGGTCCCAGTGCAGTCACACCTTTGCTCCCAGTGGGCTGTCACACTGGTGTCTCCCTTACTGCTGTCGTGCCATCCTTATCCTTTGCCTTCTTCCATTCTCCTGTCCCAGCTCCTGACCTGGCATCCACCTCCCCTCCTCTCAACTTGCTACCTCTACTCTTCTTTCTTCCAGGCTCCTCACACTCTTCACTATTAATTATATTTGCAAACATCCCTGGTTTCCAGGCTCAAATGGGTCTTGCTTCCTTTGCACATGGTGCCCTGACACAAGCTGGTAGTTGACAAACTAGGGCAAATACAGGCAAAGCTCCCTGCTTCCCATCCCAGTGTCTGTATCCATGACACAGGCAACACCGTGCCACGGAGCCCTCTGATGGTGTCCCTCACACGTGTTAGCTGCCTACAAAGACAGCAGAGAGCCAGTGCAAATGGAAACCAGTCTCTAATGAGAGAAAGCACATTCTGGTAAAGAATGATGTAAAGCTGCTTACTTGGGGGATTATTATCAGAACTGCCTGGAACAAGGAAGCCCAAGAAACCAGCCAGTAAAAAAGCAAGGCGCAGAACTAAGGAGCCCCAGCTCTGATTTTTCTTGTTCTGATCTCTAGGCTGACATAATCCTGGTTGGTCATGTAAAATGTCATTAAGAATGAGTGGTGAGCCTTTCTCCCTTGCTGATTACTCCTCCACCCCTGACATTAATGCAGTGCATGTTATCAAGGCATGACTTAACTCATGAGCCAGCTCAAAGCACAGCCACAGCAGAGCCAAAGTGAATTCCAACACCCAAAGAACAGAATTAAAATCCCCTTCCTGTTCTTGCCTATGATGTGGGGAGGCAGTTTTGCACGGTGGCAAAGCCATTCACGTTGTGAGAGAGGAGAAACGTGAGGAGGGGGGGCTGTGCTTTCTTGCACCGAGGGGATCACTGGCCAGAGCTGGGGGAGGGCAGCTGGGAGTTGCAGGGGGATGCATAGTTTGCTATTTTATTTCCCCCCCCCCGCTAAATCACCCTAGCACAGCCTTCCCCTTGCCTGCTCTAGCTTATTTATTCATCTCTTGCTAGTGGTAAACTCTCTGTCTTACTAAGTCCCTCTCTGTACAACAAGCATCATTTGGTCTTTCACCTTCCCAGTTTTCCCATGTGAGGGACATGTGGGGTGGTGTAGGGGAAGGGGAGGGGCTGCCAGGGAAACCGTGACCAACTGGACTTTCATTCTTTTTTTAAAATAAAAAAAATAATTGTCTAGCTATGGTGAGAACGTGCAGAGAGCTGTGGTAGGGCAGAAGCCCTGGAGAGATTGTTTAAAGCCCTAGTGAATCAGTCCAATTTATTCTATATAAGCACCTTACTACACATTGAAGCTATGTGTGACTTTGAATACCATCAGGCTACCAGCTCGAAATATTGAGGTTAGACTCCTGGACTGGGAAGTGAGAGAGCAGGTACTCAATTTGCTGGACTATTATACAGGAAAGTGAAGAGACCTACCTGAATTAGATAGACTGCAGCTTTTTGCTGCCCCACAGATAACAACATGGGATATATTTTAAAGTAGTCTATTTTAGGACCAGCAGTTCTCTCTATAGTATCTTTGAACCTTCTATCTGTCATTAGTAGTAATATACACAGCAACCTGCAAGCAACCTTAGTTGTTTTTATATTTCCTGGTTTGTTTTTCTTTATTCTGAAGAGAGGGGAGAGAAGAAAAGGAAACAAATGTTAGTAAGATTATTTGGAAGTGAAAGAAATGTGCAGTTGTGAGGGTTGCCTGTGACAGAAAGGCTTCCTGAAAGGGCAAGCTCTTACAGCATTTCAGTAATTTCCCTGTTTTGTGAGGTTGTTAAATAATCAACTCCTTCAGCTGAAATTGCTCTGTCCCCATCTCATGTGTACCACCCTACAAGGTAAATGTAGCTGCTGTGGTCGTGGGTAGATGAGGTCTCTTATTTGACACAGCTGGAGTTTGATCTCCACACTCATAATAATACTGAAGGATAAGCAGAAGCTAAGCTGGATAGAAACCAGAAGCCTTTACCAACTGAAATTCTGTAGTTTGTCCCAGAATGAATCAATATAAATCAATAATCTCAGCTGTCACAGGTTCAGAATTAGATGGAACCTTTCAGTGAAATGAACATAGATGGTCTCATAGATTCCTCCTTGCTTTAGAAGGTAGGAGAGCAGCACTGAGGACACTGGAACAATAGTCTAACTCTCCCATCGCCACTTTGCAGAGGAACAGACACATTTATTATTCCATTTCCACACATGCCAGCACCCTGATACATCATTATATTCCCTTGTTTCTAGAGGAATTATGCATCACCTATAGAAGCATATAGCTCAAACAAGGTTTCATCTTTGGCTAGCTTTTCTGCTTTGCCTGCCTAGTTTTAGCTATCCAGAAACTTTACGATATATTAACACCTAACAAGACTTAGGCAGAGTTTGCTTGAATTATTCATACAAAATACTGTCTAATTCCTTCTTGGGTTGATTTAATTTATTCCTCCCCTTGCTAAAGGTAGAAAAAAAAATGCCTGTATTCTACAACCACTATTATTTAGCAGGTCAAGCTACTCCCTCCAATTGTGACTGCTTGAATTTTTTTCCTTGAGAGTTCATAGCAGGTTACATGCACTTGGCCTGAGTCTTCATTGCTGTGCCCTACACACAGGAGAACTGGCTACGTGTTGAGATAATGGCCTTATTCCCTGTTGGTGGCACATGTGTGAATCCAGGCCCTGGAATCATGCTCCCTATTTGTGAGCAATCTGTTCATCCATTCTTTCAAGTGCAGTACTTTTCTTCCAATGCCAAAATTTGAAGTAACAGAATTGTCTCCTCTGCCTCTTTTCTGAGTCTTTTGTGCATGTAGCTACCTATGCAATTAGCTCATTAATAAAAACCTCTTTCCAGATAATGCGTTGTTCCTTCCCACCTAAAAATGGGATTTCCTTTGTTCCTATCACATGGAGAATAACTGGAAACACGTGCATGAGTCTGAGCGCTGAAATATGTAAATGGGCAAGGTTAAATCATCCTTTCCATATCAAAGCAGTTGTGAGTGACCAGCCTCCTTTACTTCAGGGACTGGCAAATTTAAGGCAGCATTATGCCAGATTTTCAGTTTCTTTACCAAAAGAGCCCTTATGCCCTACAGGTCATCAAAACACCAGCGATCACTTTGTTGGACATGAAAGACTCTGCTCCCTGAAGTGCTCCTCACTCACATACCTGAGACCAGGACAGAGACTCATGGCACAGAAACAGTAATGAAGAAAGTCTAAGAGGTGAAGGCAGATTTATTGCATGGCTAAATACAAACTAAATAGCATACACTGAAAATTCAGCAGTTAACTGGAACAAGAAATCTTTGCCTTACTCTTTTTCTTCCTTCTTTTGTTTCCTTTTCTCAGTGCAGCCATTTATTTGTGCTAGAAGGACAGAAGTATGTAGGGAAAGCAACCAGGAAAATGATGGAACCATTGAAAATGCATGTTAACATTTATGTAACCATGTACACAAAAGTACAAGGATGCTGAATCAAATACAGATATCAGAGTTAATAGTTACCAACAGGTACCATGCATAGCTTTTGATATAATTTTATTTAACTGGCATATATCTTGCAATAAGTAACAACACCTACAAAATGACAGGTTAAAGTAACCATTGCTATGAAGTAGTAGGTAACAGATCAGTGAGTCTTGTACAGCAATGCTGAATGTGTAAACTTCTGTGTGACCAGTTTAATATTATCATACCCAGGTACGCCTGCACACATCCAGCTCAAGATTTATGGATGTTTCTTACATGAATGTAGCTGAAATGTTTGTTTAATGCTCTTTTGTTTCCCTAAACTGGCTTTTTATTAGGGTATGTTAGGTGGGGTTTTCCACTCCAGCTTGAAAATTTATTTTCCCAGAAAGTGTTTTGGAAAAAAGGGTTTCCTTTGGCTGCTATAGATACTAAAAGTGCTGAAGTGTTTTTCAGGAATTTTTTCTGTTGTTCAAGGTAAGAAAATCAGAGGAAAGGGTTAAAAATCAGAAGTGCCATAAGCAGAAATAGATTTTACAGTCCTTCTACTGGAACGCGGTATCATCCCAGTGGAAGTCATTAGATTTTTTTTCTCCATATATAATGAAGGACTACTGTGACTCATTCCTGAATTGCAAATGAATTTTTAAAACCTTTCAGAGCCACAGTCAGGGACATCATAAAAACCAATAGCTCAGGCTATCATTCCAACCTATAATTCCTTAGCAAGGAGATTATACAGGTCAGCTGCTGAGTAAACCTTGTTTATGATCATTGAACTTCAGGTCAAGTGTATTGCTAGGGAATTAATTTTCACTGGAAATTTAAGTGCTGATGAACAAAGACCAAAGGCAGATATAAGCAATTATACCTGTATAAAGCTAAACATGTCTTTTTGTTGTTGCTCTTTTAAAATATTGGTGACCAGAAATCATCAGAGATGAACCAACAATATAATTTCCACATGTTTATTGTCAAAGTGCCTGCTATCTTTCTTTTCCTCTTAACTCTGTGGGATAGAAGGTGACACCAAGTCAGTCTTTCTCACATAATTACATTATCCTATTACTGCCTTGCTAGACGTGGGAAATCTTGTTCAACAACTATTGTCAAATATTGTCCCTTCCAGCCTACTCTGACTTAGCCTCTGCTTTTCAAAGTCACTGTTTCTTCTGATGTGATTTTGTCCTTTTAGCCACCATCTGGCCTGATAATGGCTTGGTAACAGGAAGAACAGTGGGCAGACGACCACACGTGAGCTGAAGAATGTTATTCCCTTCCCCATTTCTGCTATAATTTAATCTTCCTTGTGCGTAGCTCATCAGTAGCCTTGCAGGTAGGTATCACTTCTGAGAGTCAGGGGTGCAGAGGGATCACAGGACAGTGATATTTGTATTCCTTTCTGTGGCTCTTGGAAAGTTACTTCAATGCCTCAGTTTCTACATCTGTAGCAAGCACATTGTTACTGATCTGCCCAGGACTGCTAAACCTTAGCTTGTCAATAGCTGTAGAGCACACTGTGCTCCCCAGATGGAAAATGCAGATATTTTAGAAGATTCAATTGAAATACTCATAGAATCTTTAGAGGTTTAAAAATCCTCTACTCCATCCATTAGGAACAGAAACTCCAAACTGCACAAAGGAGTCCCTAAAATATCCCTCAGTCTTTTCATGAAAACCACAAGTTCAAGCACCTTGTTTAGATATGACATTCAGAAAATATTCACAATGAAATTCTATCCCTTCCAAAGTGAGTGGCTAGGCTTTTGTTTCCAATTTAGATTTTGAGTTTCCGGACAACAGAAAACTGCTCATGTCCTTCGGGATCATATTGCAATGGCTTATTGTCCTCACATCCAAAAATCTTCACTTTGGAGATGGCATTTCCCAAAGGAGGCTGCCCATCATTGGATTTGGTTTGAGCTATCTCTTCTACCTTGTAATTGAATATTAAATGTATTCAGAAATACATTTAATAACATCTTGTGGCTGCTGGTCTTTTCAAAAACAATAACTATTTTCTAATAGCCTGAAAGCATATTGACTTTCCAAACATATCAGTTTATACACAGGAAAGAGTACAAAGCAATGGAAAAAAAAGGCCATTCTCATTCGAAGAACTATTAAAGTGTTTTTCAAAGGTTGATGCTGAGAAATTAAAGGCAATGGAAAAATGGAAAAAGAGTTGATTAGGGGATATATATCCCTTCTGTGCAATATAACTCTTGAGTAGAAGAAAGTGCATAGCAAGTGTTTCACTCTTATTAAAAGAAAACTGGAGTCTGGAGGCATTCTTTCACTTCCAGTAAGATAACTCTGACCTTAGGCCAACAAGCACTGCAGGAATATCATTTCTTTCCCTTCCATATAATCAGGTGCAATTTCAGCTATGGGGCATGGGGAAACGGGGAAAGAAAAGAAATCTTACAACACTTCAGGCGTTACCACTTTTATCTCCTCAAATGATCCTGGGTTTTAGTGACAACAGGTGATTGATGTGACTGTGTTTTAGTTACATGCCTGGGTTACCATGCTGAGAGCAGTCCCGTCAGCCATAGCTCTGTTGCTGTGCTGAGCAGAGCTTCAGTGAATCTCTTTCCCCGTTAATAAGCTGAGCTAAACCAACCGATGTCTCCACGCAGGAGAAGCTGGATACACAACAATAATGTGTCACTAAAATCTGCTTTAAATCATAGAAATTTTACCCCAGCCAGACTAGATCAGATCTTCAGGGAATGTTGCTTCCTTTCATTGCTCTGTTGCATCTGTGGAGTATGATCCACATCACTCCATCTGTTCAGAGCTGGATGGAGGAGTTCACTTCTGCTCCTTACAGAAGCAGATAGGGAATGAAAACTTGTTGCTTATGTTGCTCAGGATGGAGACTGCTCAGAGGAACTTCTTTGTTTATCCTGCAGCCTATGAAAGGGGTGCTAAGAGACGAGACTAGCAGCTAGTGAAAAAAAGGTCAAGGAGTCCTGTGGCTTGCTTCCTGCTCAGGAGAACCAAGTGTAGGACAGATAGCTCTTCCTCATGGAGAGAAGGAAGGTGATGGCAATGGAGAAAGCAGGTCACTCATGTTGCCAAAAGGTAGTCTCAGCAGGAGATCTCACCCATTCTCACTTCTCTGCCTGAATCCCTGAGGTGTCATCAGGCCTAACTCTCAAAGTTGTGTTTTATAGCTCAATACAACTGTTTAAGTTGGTACAGCTTCATGTTTGATGGTTTTCATTTAATTGAAGTCAGGAAACATTCAATCTCTGGTTACAGTGATGTACCTGTGTCTCTTAAGCAATGAAAGTAGCATGGACGATTTAGTTCAGCAAACCCTAAAACATGCTGGATCCAGATGGATTTCACTGCTATATTTTAAATCATCCATCAGAAACTGTGGTTCTCATGTCTACATGCATGTCCCAGTCCCTTTGAATCCAGTAATAGGTCTCAAGGAGGTTTTGCTGATGCTGTGACTTCAAAGCTGAGCGTGATGCTACATCCTGGCCCAATTATCAGCCAGTTTCTTTAATAATTCAGAATCCTCGCTAAAATCCTGACCTTAGAGATTAATAAAATGATCCTTTATAGCCTTTCCAAGTCAGGCCGATTAAACACAGATTTGGCACAGACAACCTGAGAAACTTCAGTAACATTATTCATTTAGCTAACAGAGTTACCTCCCCTGCTGACGCACTCCCAATTAATGCCAAGAAAGGCATCTGATCTGGTGGAAGGGGACCGCTTGTTCTGTGCTCTCCATTACCTTGGATTTGGTCCCAATTTAATGATAACATCGCTGTCTTTTACTTGAGAATTTTAATTCTTTTATGGAAGTGGGTAGTGGTTTGTCCAGCTTGTGAGCACTTCCGAGGCTCTGGATGGCAGCAGGCGTTTTGAAAGGAGGCATCATTCGCTCCACTGAAAGCACCTGAAAGAAGAAAGGCTTCTTCGCTGTGGCAGCGGGTGATTAATTTATACCCTGCAGCAGGAAGATACCCGAGCTGAAGTATTTTATAATTACAACCGACGGTCTTACTCGTATCAGCACCTCAGCTTTTCCAGACCTAGGCTCTTCTGCATCCAAGCAGCACCAGCTTAGCTTAAATCTGCCTGCAAACCTGCTCTGGTTAATCTGATGCAACTGTACACAAGATTTAAAATTAGTTTTTTGTTACGCTAGTGTTTATGAATACCAGCTGAGTCACTGCAAGCTGAATTTAAACCAGTTTACTAGAGTTCATGCCTAAAATTAGCAGAGTTTAGCCAAAACAGTTTAAAACTTCACTGCGAGGGAGGCGCTGGCTGTGAGTCGTGCTGCGAGGCTGCTGGGCCCAGCCATGGCCTAGCTGCTTCTGCCCTGCTGCCTGTTGCTGTCCACATGGCCCCAGGGCCAGAGGTGGTGTGGGTGGCAGCTGCCTGGGCCACTGGGCCTGGGCCGCAGGAGGAGGAGAGCGGAGAGTCTGGTCCCAGGGGGAGGTGAAGGACAGGTTGAGGGGGCCCTTTGTGCCCGGTGATTGTGGGTCACACGGGGGTGTCCATGGTAGGGAGGGCTGGAGGCCTCTTACTCCTGTGAATGAGGGGGGGCT